>CM028327.1:27471457-27960416 GCA_016647705.1 Eucommia ulmoides | reverse complement strand
GTCGTGAGATCCGCCACTTCCACCTTAGAAAATTTGAGGGTGGGAAGTTTGAGAGCCTTCCGCCTTTGGAATTTGTCCGAGCTGAGAGCCCGTAGGGTCGTAAGCTCGGCTATTTCCATGTCTTAGAAAATTTTGATGGTTGGAAGTTTGAGAGCCTTCCCCCTTTTGATTTTTTCCGAGCTGAGAACCCGTAGGGTCGTGAGCTCGGCCATTCTATGCCTTAGAAAATTTTCAGTGTTGGAAGTGTAAGAGCCTTCCCCCTTTGGAATTTGTCCGAGCTGAGAGCCCGTAGGGTCGTGAGCTCGGCCATTTCCATGCCTTAAAAAATTTTCAGTGTGGAAAGTTTTAGAGCCTTCCTCCTTTGGAATTTGTCCGAGCTGAGAGCCCGTAGGGTCGTGAGCTCGGCCATTTCTATGCCTTAGAAAATTTCAGTGTTGGAAGTGTAAGAGCCTTCCCCTTGGGAATTTGTCCGAGCTGAGAGCCCGTAGGGTCGTGAGCTCGGTTATTTCCATGCCTTATAAAAGTTTCAGTGTGGAAAGTTTGAGAGCCTTCCCCCTTTGGATTTTGTTCGAGCTGAGAGCCCATTGGGTCGTGAGATCCGCCACTTCCACGCTTTAGAAAATTTTGAGGGTGGGAAGTTTGAGAGCCTTCCGCCTTTGCAATTTGTCCGAGCTGAGAGCCCGTAGGGTCGTGAGCTCGGCCATTTCCATGCCTTAGAAAATTTCCAGTATGGGAAGTTTGAGAGCCTTTCCCCTTTGGAATTTATCCGACCTGATAGCCCGTAGGGTCGTGAGCTCGGTCATTTCCATGCCTTAGAAAAGTTTCAGTGTGGGAAGTTTGAGAGCCTTCCCCCTTTGAATTTTGTCCGAGCTGAGAGCCCGTAGGGTCCTGAGCTCGGCCATTTCCATGCCTTAGAAAATTTTGTGGGTGAAAAGTTTGAGAGCCTTCCCCCTTTGGAATTTGTCTGAGCTTAGAGCCCGTAAGGTCGTGAGCTCGGCCATTTCCATGCCTTAGAAAATTTTGAGGGTGGGAAGTTTGAGAGCCTTCCCCCTTTTGATTTTGTCCGAGCTGAGAGCTCGTAGGGTCGTGAGCTCGGCCATTTCCATGCCTTAGAAGATTTCGAGGGTAGGAAGTTTGATAGCCTTCCCCCTTTTGATTTTATCCGAGCTGAGAGCCCGTAGGGTCGTGAGCTCGGTCATTCCATGCCTTAGAAAATTTTCAGTGTGGGAAGTTTGAGAGACTTTCCCCTTTGGAATTTGTCCGAGCTGAGAGCCCGTAGGGTCGTGAGCTCGGTCATTTCCATGCCTTATAAAAGTTTCAGTGTTGGAAGTTTGAGAGCCTTCCCCCTTTGGATTTTGTCCGAGCTGAGGGCCCGTAGGGTCGTGAGCTCGGCCATTTCCATGCCTTAGAAAATTTCCAGTATGGGAAGTTTGAGAGCCTTCCCCCTTTGGAATTTATCCGAGCTGAGAGCCCGTAGGGTCGTGAGCTCGGTCATTTCCATGCCTTAGAAAAGTTTCAGTGTGGGAAGTTTGAGAGCCTTCCCCCTTTGAATTTTGTCCGAGCTGAGAGCCCGTAGGGTCCTGAGCTCGGCCATTTCCATGCCTTAGAAAATTTTGTGGGTGGAAAGTTTGAGAGCCTTCCCCCTTTGGAATTTGTCTGAGCTTAGAGCCCGTAAGGTCGTGAGCTCAGCCATTTCCAAGCCTTAGAAAATTTCGAGGGTAGGAAGTTTGATTGCCTTCCCCCTTTTGATTTTGTCCGAGCTGAGAGCCCGTATGGTCGTGAGCTCAGCCATTTCCATGCCTTAGAAAATTTTCAATGTGAGAAGTTTGCGACCCTTCCCCCTTTGGATTTTGTCCGAGCTGAGAGCCCGTAGGGTCGTGAGCTCGGCCATTTCCATGCCTTAGAAAATTTTGAGGGTGGGAAGTTTGAGAGCCTTCCCCCTTTGGATTTTGTCCGAACTGAGGGCCCGTAGGGTCGTGAGCTCGGCCATTTCCATGCCTTAGAAAATTTCCAGTATGGGAAGTTTGAGAGCCTTCCCCCTTTGGAATTTATCCGAGCTGAGAGCCCGTAGGGTCGTGAGCTCGGTCATTTCCATGCCTTAGAAAAGTTTCAGTGTGGGAAGTTTGAGAGCCTTCCTCCTTTGAATTTTGTCCGAGCTGAGAGCCCGTAGGGTCCTGAGCTCGGCCATTTCCATGCCTTAGAAACTTTTGTGGGTGGAAAGTTTGAGAGCCTTCCCCCTTTGGAATTTGTCCGAGCTTAGAGCCCGTAAGGTCGTGAGCTCGGCCATTTCCATGCCTTAGAAAATTTTGAGGGTGGGAAGTTTGAGAGCCTTCCCCCTTTTGATTTTGTCCGAGCTGAGAGCTCGTAGGGTCGTGAGCTCGGCCATTTCCATGCCATAGAAATTTTTGAGGGTAGGAAGTTTGATAGCCTTCCCCCTTTTGATTTTATCCGAGCTGAGAGCCCGTAGGGTCGTGAGCTCGACCATTTGCATGCCTTAGTAAATTTTGAGGGTGGGAAGTTTGAGAGCCTTCCCCCTTTGGATTTTGTCCGAGCTGAGGGCCCGTAGGGTCGTGAGCTCGGCCATTTCCATGCCTTAGAAAATTTTCAGTGTGAGAAGTTTGCGACCCTTCCCCCTTTGAAATTTATCCGAGCTGAGAGCCCGTAGGGTCGTGAGCTCGGTCATTTCCATGCCTTAGAAAATTTTCAGTGTGGGAAGTTTGAGAGCCTTTCCCCTTTGGAATTTGTCCGAGCTGAGAGCCCGTAGGGTCGTGAGCTCGGTCATTTCCATGCCTTATAAAAGTTTCAGTGTTGGAAGTTTGAGAGCCTTCCCCCTTTGGATTTTGTCCGAGCTGAGGGCCCGTAGGGTCGTGAGCTCGGCCATTTCCATGCCTTAGAAAATTTCCAGTATGAGAAGTTTGAGAGCCTTCCCCCTTTGGAATTTATCCGAGCTGAGAGCCCGTAGGGTCGTGAGCTCGGTCATTTCCATGCCTTAGAAAAGTTTCAGTGTGGGAAGTTTGAGAGCCTTCCCCCTTTGAATTTTGTCCGAGCTGAGAGCCCGTAGGGTCCTGAGCTCGGCCATTTCCATGCCTTAGAAAATTTTGTGGGTGGAAAGTTTGAGAGCCTTCCCCCTTTGGAATTTGTCCGAGCTTAGAGCCCGTAAGGTCGTGAGCTCGGCCATTTCCATGCCTTAGAAAATTTTGAGGGTGGAAAGTTTGAGAGCCTTCCCCCTTTTGATTTTGTCCGAGCTGAGAGCTCGTAGGGTCGTGAGCTCGGCCATTTCCATGCCTTAGAAAATTTCGAGGGTAGGAAGTTTGATTGCCTTCCCCCTTTTGATTTTGTCCGAGCTGAGAGCCCGTATGATCGTGAGCTCAGCCATTTCCATGCCTTAGAAAATTTTCAGTGTGAGAAGTTTGCGACCCTTCCCCCTTTGCATTTTGTCCGAGCTGAGAGCCCGTAGGGTCGTGAGCTCGGCCATTTCCATGCCTTGGAAAATTTTCAGTGTGGGAAGTTTGAGAGCCTTCCCCCTTTGGCATTTGTCCGAGCTGAGACCCCGTAGGGTCGTGAGCTCAGGCATTTCCATGCCTTAGAAAATTTTGAGGGTGGGAAGTTTGAGAACTTTCCCCTTTTGATTTTGTCCGAGCTGAGAGCCCGTAAGGTCGTGAGCTCGGCCATTTCCATGCCTTAGAAAATTTCCAGTATGGGAAGTTTGAGAGCCTTCCCCCTTTGGAATTTATCCGAGCTGAGAGCCCGTAGGGTCGTGAGCTCGGTCGTTTCCATGCCTTAGAAAAGTTTCAGTGTAGGAAGTTTGAGAGCCTTCCCCCTTTGAATTTTGTCCGAGCTGAGAGCCCGTAGGATGCTGAGCTCGGCCATTTCCATGCCTTAGAAAATTTTGTGGGTGGAAAGTTTGAGAGCCTTCCCCCTTTGGAATTTGTCCGAGCTTAGAGCCCGTAAGGTCGTGAGCTCGGCCATTTCCATGCCTTAGAAAATTTTGAGGGTGGGAAGTTTGAGAGCCTTCCCCCTTTTGATTTTGTCCGAGCTGAGAGCTCGTAGGGTCGTGAGCTCGGCCATTTCCATGCCATAGAAAATTTCGAGGGTAGGAAGTTTGATAGCCTTCCCCCTTTTGATTTTATCCGAGCTGAGAGCCCGTAGGGTCGTGAGCTCGGCCATTTGCATGCCTTAGAAAATTTTGAGGGTGGGAAGTTTGAGAGCCTTCCCCCTTTGGAATTTGTCCGAGCTGAGGGCCCGTAGGGTCGTGAGCTCGGCCATTTCCATGCCTTAGAAAATTTTCAGTGTGAGAAGTTTGCGACCCTTCCCCCTTTGAAATTTATCCGAGCTGAGAGCCCGTAGGGTCGTGAGCTCGGTCATTTCCATGCCTTTGAAAATTTTCAGTGTGGGAAGTTTGAGAGCCTTTCCCCTTTGGAATTTGTCCGAGCTGAGAGCCCGTAGGGTCGTGAGCTCGGTCATTTCCATGCCTTATAAAAGTTTCAGTGTGGGAAGTTTGAGAGCCTTCCCCCTTTGGATTTTGTTCGAGCTGAGAGCCCATTGGGTCGTGAGATCCGCCACTTCCACGCCTTAGAAAATTTTGAGGGTGGGAAGTTTGAGAGCCTTCCGCCTTTGGAATTTGTCCGAGCTGAGAGCCCGTAGGGTCGTGAGCTCGGCCATTTCCATGCCTTAGAAAATTTTGAGGGAGGGAAGTTTGAGAGCCTTCCCCCTTTTGATATTGTCCGAGCTGAGAGCCCGTAGGGTCGTGAGCTCGGCCATTTGTATGCCTTAGAAAATTTTGAGGGTGGGAAGTTTGAGAGCCTTCCCCCTTTGGATTTTGTTCGAGCTGAGAGCCCGTAGGGTCGTGAGCTCGGCCATTTCCATGCCATAGAAAATTTTGAGGGTGGGAAGTTTGAGAGCCTTCTCCCTTTAGATTTTGTTCGAGCTGAGAGCCCGTAGGGTCGTAAGCTCGGCTATTTCCATGTCTTAGAAAATTTTGATGGTTGGAAGTTTGAGAGCCTTCCCCCTTTTGATTTTTTCCGAGCTGAGAACCCGTAGGGTCGTGAGCTCGGCCTTTTCTATGCCTTAGAAAATTTTCAGTGTTGGAAGTGTAAGAGCCTTCCCCCTTTGGAATTTGTCCGAGCTGAGAGCCCGTAGGGTCGTGAGCTCGGCCATTTCCATGCCTTAAAAAATTTTCAGTGTGGAAAGTTTTAGAGCCTTCCTCCTTTGGAATTTGTCCGAGCTGAGAGCCCGTAGGGTCGTGAGCTCGGCCAATTCTATGCCTTAGAAAATTTTCAGTGTTGGAAGTGTAAGAGCCTTCCCCCTTTGGAATTTGTCCGAGCTGAGAGCCCGTAGGGTCGTGAGCTCGGTTATTTCCATGCCTTATAAAAGTTTCAGTGTGGAAAGTTTGAGAGCCTTCCCCCTTTGGATTTTGTTCGAGCTGAGAGCCCATTGGGTCGTGAGATCCGCCACTTCCACGCCTTAGAAAATTTTGAGGGTGGGAAGTTTGAGAGCCTTCCGCCTTTGGAATTTGTCCGAGCTGAGAGCCCGTAGGGTCGTGAGCTCGGCCATTTCCATGCCTTAGAAAATTTTCAGTGTGAGAAGTTTGCGACCCTTCCCCCTTTGAAATTTATCCGAGCTGAGAGCCCGTAGGGTCGTGAGCTCGGTCATTTCCATGCCTTAGAAAATTTTCAGTGTGGGAAGTTTGAGAGCCTTTCCCCTTTGGAATTTGTCCGAGCTGAGAGCCCGTAGGGTCGTGAGCTCGGTCATTTCCATGCCTTATAAAAGTTTCAGTGTTGGAAGTTTGAGAGCCTTCCCCCTTTGGATTTTGTCCGAGCTGAGGGCCCGTAGGGTCGTGAGCTCGGTCATTTCCATGCCTTAGAAAATTTCCAGTATGGGAAGTTTGAGAGCCTTTCCCCTTTGGAATTTATCCGAGCTGAGAGCCCGTAGGGTCGTGAGCTCGGTCATTTCCATGCCTTAGAAAAGTTTCAGTGTGGGAAGTTTGAGAGCCTTCCCCCTTTGAATTTTGTCCGAGCTGAGAGCCCGTAGGGTCCTGAGCTCGGCCATTTCCATGCCTTAGAAAATTTTGTGGGTGGAAAGTTTGAGAGCCTTCCCCCTTTGGAATTTGTCTGAGCTTAGAGCCCGTAAGGTCGTGAGCTCGGCCATTTCCATGCCTTAGAAAATTTTGAGGGTGGGAAGTTTGAGAGCCTTCCCCCTTTTGATTTTGTCCGAGCTGAGAGCTCGTAGGGTCGTGAGCTCGGCCATTTCCATGCCTTAGAAGATTTCGAGGGTAGGAAGTTTGATAGCCTTCCCCCTTTTGATTTTATCCGAGCTGAGAGCCCGTAGGGTCGTGAGCTCGGCCATTTCCATGCCTTAGAAAATTTTGAGGGTGGGAAGTTTGAGAGCCTTCCCCCTTTGGATTTTGTCCGAGCTGAGGGCCCGTAGGGTCGTGAGCTCGGCCATTTCCATGCCTTAGAAAATTTCCAGTATGGGAAGTTTAAGAGCCTTCCCCCTTTGGAATTTATCCGAGCTGAGAGCCCGTAGGGTCGTGAGCTCGGTCATTTCCATGCCTTAGAAAAGTTTCAGTGTGGGAAGTTTGAGAGCCTTCCCCCTTTGAATTTTGTCCGAGCTGAGAACCCGTAGGGTCCTGAGCTCGGCCATTTCCATGCCTTAGAAAATTTTGTGGGTGGAAAGTTTGCAACCCTTCCCCCTTTGGAATTTGTCCGAGCTTAGAGCCCGTAAGGTCGTGAGCTCGGCCATTTCCATGCCTTAGAAAATTTTGAGGGTGGGAAGTTTGAGAGCCTTCCCCCTGTTGATTTTGTCCGAGCTGAGAGCTCGTAGGGTCGTGAGCTCGGCCATTTCCATGCCTTAGAAAATTTCGAGGGTAGGAAGTTTGATAGCCTTCCCCCTTTTGATTTTATCCGAGCTGATTGCCCGTAGGGTTGTGAGCTCGGCCATTTGCATGCCTTAGAAAATTTTGAGGGTGGGAAGTTTGAGAGCCTTCCCCCTTTGGATTTTGTCCGAGCTGAGGGCCCGTAGGGTCGTGAGCTCGGCCATTTCCATGCCTTAGAAAATTTTCAGTGTGAGAAGTTTGCGACCCTTCCCCCTTTGAAATTTATCCGAGCTGAGAGCCAGTAGGGTCGTGAGCTCGGTCATTTCCATGCCTTAGAAAATTTTCAGTGTGGGAAGTTTGAGAGCCTTTCCCCTTTGGAATTTGTCCGAGCTGAGAGCCCGTAGGGTCGTGAGCTCGGTCATTTCCATGCCATAGAAAATTTTCAGTGTGGGATGTTTGAGAGCCTTCCTCCTTTTGATTTTGTCCGAGCTGGGAACCCGTAGGGACGTGAGCTCGGCCATTTCCATGCCGTAGAAAATTTTTAGTTTGGGAAGTTTAAGAGCCTTCCCCCTTTGGAATTTGTCCGAGCTGAGAGCCCGTAGGGTGGTGAGCTCGGCCATTTCCATGCCTTAGAAAATTTTCAGTGTGGGATGTTTGAGAGCCTTCCTCCTTCTGAATTTGTCCGAGCTGAAAGCCCGTAGGGTCGTGAGCTCGCCCATTTCCAAGCCTTAGAAAATTTTCAGTGTGGGAAGTTTAAGAGCGTTCCCCCTTTGGAATTTGTCCGAGCTGAGAACCCGTAGGGTCGTGAGCTCGGCCATTTCCATGCCTTAGAAAATTTTCAGTGTGGGAAGTTTGAGAGCCTTCCCCCTTTGGAATTTGTCCGAGCTGAGAGCCCGTAAGGTCGTGAGCTCGGCCATTTCCATGCCTTAGAAAATTGTTCTGTGTGGGAAGTTTGAGAGCCTTCCCCCTTTGGAATTTGTCCGAGCTGAGAGCCCGTAGGGTCGTGAGATCGGCCATTTCTAAGCCTTAGAAAATTTTCAGTGTGGGAAGTTTGGGAGCCTTCCCCCTTTGGAATTTGTCCGAGCTGAGAGCTCGTAGGGTCGTGAGCTCGGCCATTTCTATGCCTTAGAAAATTTTCAGGGTGGGAAGTTTGAGAGCCTTCCCCCTTTAGATTTTGTTCGAGCTGAGAGCCCGTAGGGTCGTAAGCTCGGCTATTTCCATGCCTTAGAAAATTTTGATGGTTGGAAGTTTGAGAGCCTTCCCCCTTTTGATTTTGTCCGAGCTGAGAACCCGTAGGGTCGTGAGCTCGGCCATTTCTATGCCTTAGAAAATTTTCAGTGTTGGATGTTTAAGAGCCTTCCCCCTTTGGAATTTGTCCGAGCTGAGAGCCCGTAGGGTCGTGAGCTCGGCCATTTCCATGCCTTTGAAAATTTTCAGTGTGGAAAGTTTGAGAGCCTTCTTCCTTTGGAATTTGTCCGAGCTGAGAGCCCGTAGGGTCCTGAGCTCGGCCATTTCCAAGCCTTAGAAAATTTTCAGTGTGGGAAGTTTAAGAGCATTCCCCCTTTGGAATTTGTCCGAGCTGAGAGCCCGTTGGGTTGTGAGCTCCGCCATTTCCATGCGTTAGAAAATTTTCAGTGTGGGAAGTTTGAGAGCGTTCCCCCTTTGGAATTTGTCCGAGCTGAGAGCTCGTAGGGTCGTGAGCTCGGCCATTTCTATGCCTTAGAAAATTTTCAGTGTGGGAAGTTTGAGAGCCTTCCCCCTTTGGAATTTGTCCGAGCTGAGCGCCCGTAGGGTCGTGAGTTTGGCCATTTCTATGCCTTAGAAAATTTTGAGGGTGGGAAGTTTGAGAGCCTTTCCCCTTTTGATTTTGTCCGAGCTGAGAGGCCGTAGGGTCGTGAGATTTTCAGTATGGAAAATTTGAGAGCCTTCCCCCTTTGGAATTTGTGCGAGCTGAGAGCTCGTAGGGTCGTGAGCTCGGCCATTTCCATGCCTTAGAAAATTTTGAGGGTGGGAAGTTTAAGAGCCTTCTCCCTTTTGATTTTGTCCGAGCTGAGAGCACATAGGGTCGTGAGCTCGGCTATTTCCATGCCTTAGAAAATTTTGATGGTGGGAAGTTTGAGAGCCTTCCCCCTTTGGATTTTGTCCGAGCTGAGAGCCCGTAGGGTCGTGAGCTCGGCCATTTCCATGCCTTAGAAAATTTCCAGTATGGGAAGTTTGAGAGCCTTCCCCCTTTGGAATTTATCCGAGCTGAGAGCCCGTAGGGTCGTGAGCTCGGTCATTTCCATGCCTTAGAAAATTTTCAGTGTGGGAAGTTTGAGAGCCTTCCCCCTTTGAATTTTGTCCGAGCTGAGAGCCCGTTGGGTCCTGAGCTCGGCCATTTCCATGCCTTAGAAAATTTTGTGGGTAGGAAGTTTAAGAGCCTTCCCCCTTTGGAATTTGTCCGAGCTTAGAGCCCGTAAGGTCGTGAGCTCGGCCATTTCCATGCCTTAGAAAATTTTGAGGGTGGGAAGTTTGAGAGCCTTTCCCCTTTTGATTTTGTCCGAGCTGAGAACCCGTAGGGTCGTGAGCTCGGCCATTTCTATGCCTTAGAAAATTTTCAGTGTTGGATGTTTAAGAGCCTTCCCCCTTTGGAATTTGTCCGAGCTGAGAGCCCGTAGGGTCGTGAGCTCGGCCATTTCCATGCCTTTGAAAATTTTCAGTGTGGAAAGTTTGAGAGCCTTCTTCCTTTGGAATTTGTCCGAGCTGAGAGCCCGTAGGGTCCTGAGCTCGGCCATTTCCAAGCCTTAGAAAATTTTCAGTGTGGGAAGTTTAAGAGCATTCCCCCTTTGGAATTTGTCCGAGCTGAGAGCCCGTTGGGTTGTGAGCTCCGCCATTTCCATGCGTTAGAAAATTTTCAGTGTGGGAAGTTTGAGAGCGTTCCCCCTTTGGAATTTGTCCGAGCTGAGAGCTCGTAGGGTCGTGAGCTCGGCCATTTCTATGCCTTAGAAAATTTTCAGTGTGGGAAGTTTGAGAGCCTTCCCCCTTTGGAATTTGTCCGAGCTGAGCGCCCGTAGGGTCGTGAGTTTGGCCATTTCTATGCCTTAGAAAATTTTGAGGGTGGGAAGTTTGAGAGCCTTTCCCCTTTTGATTTTGTCCGAGCTGAGAGGCCGTAGGGTCGTGAGATTTTCAGTATGGAAAATTTGAGAGCCTTCCCCCTTTGGAATTTGTGCGAGCTGAGAGCTCGTAGGGTCGTGAGCTCGGCCATTTCCATGCCTTAGAAAATTTTGAGGGTGGGAAGTTTAAGAGCCTTCTCCCTTTTGATTTTGTCCGAGCTGAGAGCACATAGGGTCGTGAGCTCGGCTATTTCCATGCCTTAGAAAATTTTGATGGTGGGAAGTTTGAGAGCCTTCCCCCTTTGGATTTTGTCCGAGCTGAGAGCCCGTAGGGTCGTGAGCTCGGCCATTTCCATGCCTTAGAAAATTTCCAGTATGGGAAGTTTGAGAGCCTTCCCCCTTTGGAATTTATCCGAGCTGAGAGCCCGTAGGGTCGTGAGCTCGGTCATTTCCATGCCTTAGAAAATTTTCAGTGTGGGAAGTTTGAGAGCCTTCCCCCTTTGAATTTTGTCCGAGCTGAGAGCCCGTTGGGTCCTGAGCTCGGCCATTTCCATGCCTTAGAAAATTTTGTGGGTAGGAAGTTTAAGAGCCTTCCCCCTTTGGAATTTGTCCGAGCTTAGAGCCCGTAAGGTCGTGAGCTCGGCCATTTCCATGCCTTAGAAAATTTTGAGGGTGGGAAGTTTGAGAGCCTTTCCCCTTTTGATTTTGTCCGAGCTGAGAGCCCGTAGGGTCGTGAGCTCGGCCATTTCCATGCCTTAGAAAATTTCGAGGGTAGGAAGTTTGATAGCCTTCCCCCTTTTGATTTTGTCCGAGCTGAGAGCCCGTAGGGTCGTGAGCTCGGCCATTTCCATGCCTTAGAAAATTTTGAGGGTGGGAAGTTTGAGAGCCTTCCCCCTTTGGATTTTGTCCGAGCTGAGGGCCCGTAGGGTCGTGAGCTCGGCCATTTCCATGCCTTAGAAAATTTTCAGTGTGAGAAGTTTGCGACCCTTCCCCCTTTGGAATTTATCCGAGCTGAGAGCCCGTAGGGTCGTGAGCTCGGTCATTTCCATGCCTTAGAAAATTTTCAGTGTGGGAAGTTTGAGAGCCTTTCCGCTTTGGAATTTGTCCGAGCTGAGAGCCCGTAGGGTCGTGAGCTCGGTCATTTCCATGCCTTATAAAAGTTTCAGTGTGGGAAGTTTGAGAGCCTTCCCCCTTTGGATTTTGTCCGAGCTGAGAGCCCGTAGGGTCGTGAGATCCGCCACTTCCACGCCTTAGAAAATTTTGAGGGTGGGAAGTTTAAGAGCCTTCCGCCTTTGGAATTTGTCCGAGCTGAGAGCCCGTAGGGTCGTGAGCTCGGCCATTTCCATGCCTTAGAAAATTTTGAGGGAGGAAAGTTTGAGAGCCTTCCCCCTTTTGATATTGTCCGAGCTGAGAGCCCGTAGGGTCGTGAGCTCGGCCATTTGCATGCCTTAGAAAATTTTGAGGGTGGGAAGTTTGAGAGCCTTCCCCCTTTGGATTTTGTTCGAGCTGAGAGCCCGTAGGGTCGTGAGCTCGGCCATTTCCATGCCTTAGAAAATTTTGAGGGTGGGACGTTTGAGAGCCTTCTCCCTTTGGATTTTGTCCGAGCTGAGAACCCGTAGGGTCGTTAGCTCGGCCATTTCCATGCCTTAGAAAATTTTGAGGGTGGGAAGTTTTAGAGCCTTCTCCCTTTGGATTTTGTTCGAGCTGAGAGCCCGTAGGGTCGTGAGCTCGGCCATTTTCATGCCTTAAAAAATTTTCTGTTTGGAAAGTTTGAGAGCCTTCCTCCTTTGGAATTTGTCCGTGCTGAGAGCCCGTAGGATCGTGAGCTCGGCCATTTCCATGCCTTAGAAATTTTTGAGGGTGGGAAGTTTGAGAGCCTTCCCCCTTCCCACGTAACAGAACGTGGCACACATGCCCCATCTTCTGAGTCGTGTGATAGGTCACTCTACCATCGTTGGATGGGTGCCACGTAGCAGGGACGTGCAAACCAAGGCGTCCCCAACCGTTGGCCTTTGCGACCTTTCGTCTGGGCACATTTGCCTTTTATAAATAGTGGCCCCTACCATTTATTTGACATTTGCGAAAAGTCCAGAGCCCCTTCTTCCTCCCCGGTACTGGTATTTTCTTTTGGTTTTCTTGGCTTCTTTGTGTCCAAACAAAATGTTGGGAACCCCTTCTTACTCTTCTTTTTCGTCTTCTGGTTCTTCGGACGGATCGGAGTCCGGCTCCTCAGACTGGTCGTCCACCAGCTCCCCTCAATTTAGGGTGGAGAGGCGCCCCGCTCCAGGAGACGCCTCCTCGAGTGCTATAGTTAGGATCCACGAAACGAGTGGTGCTATCCAGTTATGCCTGAAAGACTGTGCCTTCGTGGTGAGTCGTGCCGACGAGAGTGGTGGGGCTTCCACATCACTTGACGCTGGGGTCGGGGTCCCTCCCGAACCCGTCACTGTGGTGGAGATCCACACCGGCGTCTCTATTCCCCAGTTGCTTCGTGAAACCGAGATGTACAATGTCGGGCCAGAGGAGTTGTTCGTAAAGGTCCCGCCCTCGAGTCCGGTTTGGAAAATTAAAACAACCATGAACGAGGAAGTTGTGCTCTCTTGTCGGAGTGAGTTCTTCATTCCGGAGGAGGTCACGACACTTGTTCCTGGGCCCGACGATCGGGCTTGCATGCCACCAGCTGGGTTTATGACAGTATATAGGAAATAGCTGGAGGCTGATCTTCGATTTTCCCTCCACTGGTGGGTCAGGGCCATCTGTAAGGAGTACCATTTGTGTCTGTCACAAATTTCTCCGAACGGTATTAGAGCCCTGGTGGCTTCGTACATCATCTTCCAGGCCGAGGGACTCGAGCCGAGCATTGATCTCTTCAGGTTTCTGTTCTTCCTTAAGCCACTCCCTCGGGGCGCTGGGTGGTGTTATATTTCATCCAGGTCGACTTTCCTGAAGGACCTGGACTCTTCCATTCATCGATGGAAGCCCCAGTTATTCTATATCGGAGGGAGCGGTTGGCAGGCCGGCCTGGAAGAACAAGGAAGGTACCCCCTCCAGATGGAATGGGGAAGAGTTGGTAAGGCTGGGACCCCGTAAGGGGAGCGTTCGGTTTGGTGTTTTCAATATGGTCTATGCATTGATACATTTGTTTCCGTGACTTCCTGCAGCTAAGGAGACGCCCAAGAAGAAAATACCAGAGCTGAGCCGATTGATTTGCGAGTAGAGAGATAAGGTCTTGAGGACTGCCTTCAAGGACGTAAACACCTTGATCGCGTCTCAGCTATTTTCAGCTTTCTGGTTTTCTCCACCGGATGTCTCAACCTCACCAGATTTCTTACTTGACTCAGACAACGGTAAGGACTTTTCTGCTATGTCAATTGCTCAGGCTTGGTAATTTTTTACGCGTGCTACGCTTAATTCACGCAGATATCCTTGTATAGAACCGGATGCTGCCGGCCTGGACGGAAGAATTTCTAAAAATCTTATTAAATATTGCAGCTATGGATAAGGCAATGGCAGTTCGTGTGCTACTGGAGAAGAAGGCAAAGGAAGCGGCCGGGGCGGAGAAAATAGAGAAGGATCCAGCTCAGAATCTCAGGACGCCAGCCCGTAGTCACTCACCTGCCCTGCCGGGCGTGGTTATCCAGGATACGCCCCAGTCCAAATCGGGATCTCGGCACTCCGTGCACAACCTGAGCGGTGACTCTTCTCCCCTCCGTTCCGACAAGCGGAAGAGGAAGGCCCACGAGGGGAAGCACAAGAAGCACAATCCTCGAAGAGGGCGAAGTTTGTGCCCGGGGCGTCATCCGAGCTGACGGTGGACGGATCCTTCTTTGGGGTGGCGAACACCGGGCTACCGGCCGACCATGCTTTGTTGAAGAGCCCAGAGGTGATGCCGGGCTACCTCCGCCGCATGACACCTCCCAATAACAAAGAGTTGATGGAGGGGGAGAGCACTGGCAATCTGATGCGCCAGGCCATCTGCGACCAACTCGCGGTAACACTTGTGCACATTTATGCTTTTTTGCTTTGCATTGCGTGGCTAAATTTTTCCAAGTATGGTAACATTTTCTTTCTTCCACAGGGTATGCTTCGAATGTCCATGGTTTTTGACCGGATCTTGGAGAGTGCCATGGAGGAGGCCATGCTGAGGTCGGAGAAGAACGCTGCTGAAGCCAAGGTGAACCGCCTGATGGATGACCTTCAGCTTGCCGCGCAGGCCCATCAGGGCCTACAAGCTAGGCACGTCCTCGTAACAAAAGAACGGGACGACTCCGAGAGGCAGAAGGTGTAACTGGAGAAGATGGTGGAGGAACTGGAGAAGAGATTGAAGAGGGAAGAGCAGCAGAGGGGAAAAGCCATCCGTCGGGCGAAGCAGAAAGCTGTTGAGGGCTATAAAGCCAGCGAGGAATTCGAAAATCTGAAGTATGAGCTTGCTGCCGAATTCATGGATGACGGGCACAAGGCCACGATCCTCTACCTCCAGCGCCACTACCCGGAGTTTGACAGCTCGGGTGTTGGGATGGAATTTCCCCAGCAGGGCGAGTTGGCGGTGGAGCAGCTAGTTGCAGAGGAGGCTAAGGGTCCAACACGTGAAGCTGGTGCTGAAGGTGCTAGCAATGAGGAGGCTGAGGCTGAGGCCGAGGAAGACACCAATGTTGACGTCGTGGGCGTCGAAGGTGCTTCTGGGGAAGAATAGATCTTCACCTCGGCCTTTTTTTGAAGACTTAGAAAAAAACAATTGTGGTTTTTGCTAAACTCCCTTTGTATGTACATCTCTTTTTCTTTTTTTTTTTGAAATATAGGCTAGAACCCCACCAATGTAAAGCCCTTGCTGATTTTTGAAGAAATGGAATACAACACAATTGATTTTTTGGAGAAATGGAATACAACCCCCTCCTTTCTGCACGCGTGTCAAGCTCTAATGGACCTTAATTCTCAACGCCTCTAACTTTAAGGATGTTATGGCACCTCATGAGTGATTAATTGTTGGGGTTACAACCACCCTGCCCCCCCCAGCCTACAATAGGAGCACCCTAGTGTGCTAGAAGGTCCGTTTAAGTAATAAAGTCGTCATATTAACAACAAAATATTTGATACTTAGTGGTATATAGATGATAGATTACAAAATGACCCCTGTCCGATAGTGGTATTGTTTGAGATGGTCAGCGTTCCATGCGTGTCGCAGCGAAACACCTTCCTCAGTCTCGAGTTCATACGTACCTGGCCTTGCAATTCTTATCACGCGATAAGGTCCCTCCCAGCTGGGGGCCAACTTTCCTGCGTTTGGCTCCTTCGTCGCGAGGGTCACCTTTCTGAGGACTAAGTCTCAACGTCAAAATGCCGTGGTCGTACCCTTCTGTCATAGTATCGGGCTGCCCGTTGCTGGTATGCTGCCTGGCGTACCCGAGCGTTCTCCCACCGTTCTTCTAAAAGGTCCAGGTTAAGGGCCAGCATTGCATCGTTTGTCTGCTGATCCTGCCCACTAGATGATGTTCGGAAGGTAGGTAACCCAATTTCCGTAGGAATTAAAGATTCGGATCCGAAAGTCATTGCGAACGGTGTCTCACCAGTCGGGGTCCGGGAGGTGGTGTGGTATGCCCAAAGGACTAGGTAAAGTTCCTCCACCCACCTCCCTTTGGCTTTGTCGAGCCTGGTCTTTAAACCATGTAGAACCGTCCAATTCGTGACTTCTACCTGTCCATTAGCTTGTGGATGGCCAGTAGACACAAAGTGCGTTCGGATTCCCAAGCCGGAGCAGAAAGACGTAAACAAGTCGTTGTCGAATTGAGTGCCGTTGTCGGATACGATTACCCTCGGGATCCCGAACCGGCACACCATGGACTTCCAGATAAAGTACCTGATTCTTTCCTTGGTAATGTGGGCCAGTGGTTCGGCTTCCACCCACTTGGTGAAGTAGTCGATGGCGACCATGAGGAACTTCCTTTGACCAGTGGCCTGCGGAAAATGGCCTAACAAGTCGATTCCCCACTGGGTAAAAGGCCACGGACTCGCCATGGGCACCATGGCCATTGGCGGTAGATGAGGGTAGGGACCGAAGCGTTGGCACTTGTCGCACTTTTTAACGAACTCACTCGCATCTTCTAACATTTTGAGCCAAAATTATCCTTGGCGGAGGAGTTTGCCCACCAAGGCTCTGCCCCCCAAGTGGTTGCCACAGATTCCCTCATGGGTCTCTCTCATTACATAGTTGGCCTCTTCCGGCCGCAGGCACCGTGAATATGGCCCAGAGAAGGAGCGCCGATACAGGACTCCGTCCAGAATACAATATCTGGCTGATCTGTATCGCATCCTTCTTGCTTCGTTGCGTTCGTCGGAGAGCGTCCCGTCTTCCAGATACTTACAGATGGGGTCCATCCAAGTGGGACGGTTATAAAGCTCACAGATCGGAGCTGTATGATCAGACGCTGTTGTGCTCGGAATATCGAGATATTCAACTGGCACACTTCGCTTCAAGGTTGACGCTACTGCCGAAGCAAGGTTCGCCAAGGCATCGGCATGCCGGTTCTCCTCGCGCGGTATTTTGGATACATTGATTTCTTCGAACTCCTCCATCAGTGTTTTGACTCTCTCAAGATACGCAGTCATACTAGGGTCTTTCGCCAAGTACTCCCCATTGACCTAGCTGACGACCAGTTGTGAGTCACAAAAGATGGACAGCGTCGTCACATTAAATTCCCTGGCCATACGAAGCCCAACAAGTAGAGCCTCATACTCGGCCTCGTTATTCGTTGCTCTAAATCCCAGTCTCAGGGCGTATTCAACTTCCTCGTTGCTTAGGGCAACGAGCACCATTCCTGCTCCACAACCGCTGGTGTTGGACGATACATCGGTGAACAGCTTCCATGTCATCAGACCGTTATCCGGGCTGGATTCACTCTGCACCTCCCCTTCTCCTGCCCTTCTTGCTTCTGGTTGAGCGATAGGCGGCTCGGGATCTTCGGGAAATGTGAGCTCAGCGATGAAATCTGCTAGGACTTGACCCTTAATGGCCGTCCTAGGGCGGTACTCAATATGAAACTGACCCAGCTCGAGGCTATACTTCATCAACCGCCCCGAGATGTCTGGCGAATGTAAGATTTGTCTTATTAGCTGATCCGTGAGGACGACGATCTGGTGTGCTTGGAAATATTGTTTCAATTTCCGAGAAGCCACTAGTAGAGCGTACGCCAGTTTCTCGAACCTAGTGTACCTTGTTTCGGCATCTGAGAGGACCCTACTAGAGTAAAAGACCGGATGCTGGACCCCGGTGTCATCCCTCACAAGAGCGGCACTCACCGCTGTCGCAGACGCGGCGATATACAGGTAAAGGGTCTCTCCCTCCTTTGGTGTGCTAAGTAGGAGAGCAGAGGACAAATAGTTCCTGAGTGCTTGGAAAGCTGACTCGCACTCGTCCGTCCACCCAAAACTGCCGCTGCCCCTTAGCACTTTGAAGAACGGCAAACACTTTTCCGATGCTCGGGATATAGAGCGGTTGAGTGCGGCGAGTCTCCCCGTTAGCATCTGTACCTCCTTCTTGTTCCTAGGGGAGGCCATTCCAAGGATTGCATGTATTTGATCGGGGTTGGCATCGATGCCACGCTGGGAGACCATGTACCCTAGGAACTTCCTTGCAGAAACACCAAAAATACATTTGTTTGGGTTGAGCTTCATGCGGTGGACTCGGAGTTTCTCGAAGCAGTCGTGGAGATGTTGTGTGTGATCAAGGGCTTTTACGCTTTTGACCAACATGTCATCAATGTAAACCTCCATAGTCCGTCCAATTTCTTCCTTGAACATTTTGTTCACCAGCCGTTGATAAGTGGCTCCGGCGTTGCGCAAGCCGAACGGCATTACTTTGTAACAGTATGTACCCATATCGGTGATGAACGACGTTTTGCTCTTATTAGGTGGGAATAGTGGAATTTGATTGTACCCAGCATAAGCGTCAAGAAAACTTAGGCGCTCATGTCCCGCAGTGGCGTCTATGACGATATCAATCCTGGGTAGAGGGAAGAAGTCCTTTGGGCAAGCTTTATTCAGATCTTTGAAATCAACACAAAGGCGCCACTTGTTGCCATCCTTGGGGGCCAAGACCACATTTGCCAACCAGTCCGGGAATTTGACCTCTTCAACAACACCAGAACTGATCAACCTATCCATCTCTGCTTCAATTAATTTCTGGCATTCCGGATGAAATTTCCGTCGCTTTTTCCGTACGGGAGGATGGTGTGGATCAGCATGGAGGCGGTGCATCGCCACGTTCGGATCAACACTTGGCAGCTCGTCATGGGACCAGGCGAAGATGTCGTAATTGCGTCGGAGTAGTTGGATGAGTTCGTCCCTCTGTTCGGACGGGAGACGAGAACCGATCCTGACAGTTCGCTCTCCGATGGTTGGGTGTATGGAAACCTCTTCCAGTTCCTCGTGAGGTCGGGGGCCAGCATCCTCCTCTTTAGGATCATCGATGGGCACAGGCTCCAACCCCCGGCCTAGAGCCATGAGTTCGGAATCTCCGAGCTCTGGCTCCACCTGTGATTGCTATTTCTTCCTTTCCAACGCCCTCCGCGCACAAGACCGGGAAGATTCTTGGTCACCCCTCACAACTCCCATACCTCCTTCAGTGGGGAACTTCATCGCTTGGTGATATGGGGAACAGACAACTTTAAGGGCAGCCACTATAGGTCGACCCATGATTGCGTTATAGGGCAAGGGCCTGTCTACGATCAGAAATTTGGTCCAAACGGTGGAGGTCTATGGATGGGCCCCGACTGTCACAGAAAGTGAGACCCACCCGGCGGCGTTCACAACGTCCCCTCCGAAACCGATTAGGGGGGCTGTCGATGGTTTTACCATACTGGGATCCACACTCATTTTCTCAAACGCCCATTTGAAGATAATATCAGCGGAACTGCCACCGTCGACCAGGATTCGTCCCATCTTGTAGTGATGGATGATCGCCATGATGATAAGGGCGTCATCGTGGGGCACGTGTACGTCCCGAAGGTCTGCCTCGCTAAATGAAATAACGTTGTGTTTCTCTGCGTCCACCGCGCTGACCACGAAGACGTCTTCGCTCGCCTTCCTTTTGGCTTTGTGCTTGTATCTCTTCTTAGATGAGAGGGTCTCTCCCCCAAGGCCTAGTCCTCCATGGATGACATTAATTTCGCCATCAATCCTATGCTCGTCATCACCCCTCCCTGCATCCGACCTAGGAGGGGGGTGACTTCTGTTTCTTCTTCTTCTGCGACCCATGTGTTCTTCGCGGGGATCGCGCTCCTTCGCTTTGGAAGTTCGGGCGTCCCTTCGAATGTAACGTCCCAGGTACCCTCTGCTAATGAGGGCTTCAATTTCTTCTCGAAGTCGGAAACAATTCTTGGTGGAATGTCCCCGGTCCTTGTGGAACTCACAATACTTGTCCATAGACCTCCCCATCGGTTTTCTGCTGGGTGGAGGAGGGGGAGGGAAAAAATCCCTCCCTGCATTTTCAGCTAGGACGGTGGCCACCGAGACCGTGAGAGGCGTGTAGTTCTGCTGGCGATTCTCTTGGGATGGAAACGGTCTCCGATCTCCGGGCAACGGCCCCAACCTCCCTTCCGCCTGCAGCCTTTTAGACCCATGGTGTTTGTTTGGCCCTTCTTCTGCCTTTCCTTTCTTCTTGTGACCGCCTCCTTGGTCCTTCCTCGCTGCTTCCCGCTCATCTGCATTGTGGAACCTTGTGCCTCTCTCCAGGGCAGCATCCAAGGTAGGGGTCGGGTTAGAACAGAGGTCATACATGAGGCGTCGATGTTTCAGGCCGTTGATGAATGCGCTCATCACGACCACGTCACTGAGTTCATCACACCCGATGATTTCTTTGTAAAACCTCTCCACATAATCTCCCAATGACTCATCGGGCAATTATTGGAGTGCGAGGATGTGAGCCATGGTTTTTGGCCTACGTCGCGATCGCCCGAATCGTGACAAGAAGAGTAATTCTAGGTCGTGAAAATTAGAGATGGAAGCTGGTGCCAACGTTCGGAACCAAGCCCCGGTGGCCCCCGTGAGGGTGAGGGGGAATGCCTTACACCTCATAGCTATTGAGGCGGTGTGTAGATCCATATACGACCTGAAGATGGAGAGGTGATCCGCTGGATTAGTGACACCGTCATAGAGGACCATTTGAGGATGGGTGTACCGTGCGGGCAAGGGCTCTTCCAGAATTTCATTGATGAAAGGAGACCTCACCTCCGAGGGAAGCCCAGGTGGGCCCCTAGCTCCCCGGATCTATTGTAGGGCCGCCTCCATGTCGGCTAAATGCCTTTCCACCACCACCTCAGCTCTAGGCTGGGCCTGAGCTTGACTGAGAGCGGCCCGAGGCGGGAGCTGTCGCAGTGGAGAATGTGAATCGACCTCCCGATAGCGACGGGGGTGGTGATCAGACCACACGGTAGCGCTATGGGCGGGAGGTGAGTCGGCTCGATCGCCTCTCCTTCGGCGTGGCGGAGGTGGAAACAGAGATCCCGAGATCTCGTGGGGTGCCACCTCCACTGCTCTCTAATAAATATTGCGGGCCCGAGGCAGCGGGTCGCGCTCGTCGGTATAGATGATATTTTCTTCACCCACGAACGCCCGACCTTCCCTGCTCGCAACTTGGATTGTAAGAAGATCCATTGGGGGGACTGGTGGCAAGCGGGCCAAGACGATCTGGAAGAAGGTTTGGAATTTACCGAGCTGACGCTCCAAAAGATCGACGCGGGCTGCGTCAGGCACCCCCGAGGGCTGCCCAACATGCTGCTCGGGGGAGATAAGCCCCCCTTGGGTGGCTTGCCGAGCAGCCAGACCTTCCAGCCCTGAAGGCAGGATGGCGGACAGGCGGATCCCCTCAGCAAGGGGCGCCGGAGGATCCGAATTGGGAACTCTAGACATATCCTACACGGATATGGGAGGCGGATTGCCACTGGTGGCGGGCGCTTGATCAGCCTGGCGGATCTCCTTCCCAGACCTTGTGATCATCAAATCTTAACCTCGTGGGGAGCTGACAACCAAGGGAAGCTTTTAGTGCGTTCCCACAGACAACGCCAAACTGTTGATGCCAAAAAGTAGTTGCTGGTCGACAGTATGGTCCGGGGGGATACCTGAGGCGGGGGGCGACCAGTAAGGCAATAGCAAGTTGAGTTCAGGGGTGGTGACGGACTCTGAGCAAGCTCCACTCTTCTGCACACAGTACCTGTACAAAGACCCACTGGGATGATTCCCAGTAAGTCCCTCCGGCGTGAGGATAAGTATTCCGAAGTGGAGGGCTGAAAATATATATTGAATTCAGTAGTACTCACGTACCGTTGGGCAATGGATGCCCCAGTGTATTTATAGGCGCCAGCACTTGATTAGTGCCGCGAAATTAGGGGGGGAGCTCAGGTTAATTAACCTAATCTGCTGGACAACCAATGAGCAGACATGTCAGCCCTTTAATCATTTGGGCTGGCTTTTGAGCCCACAACTGAAGGCCCATGGGCCACGGCCTCACGCCGGCCTGCAGAACTCCCGAGTGCTGTGGTGGCGAGCAAAGGGTGCCACAGATCGTCAGTTCGGGAGGTCGGACCTCAGCTCGTCGGTCCTGATTTCTTCACTGCGACGACCCTCAGTTCGGCTGGGGGACACCCCAGCTCGGTATTGAGGGATTTTTTAGCCCTCGCTCCGGCCGTTTTTCTATAACTGGGTGAACTTTTGACCCCGTGATGTCCCTTACCAGATTTACCTATATCAATACTAAAAATGGAAGACAAAACTTAAGAATGAATGAGAGTTCAATAAATATATTTCTTGCATTCTTATTCATTTTCAATTCACACCTCTAAAATCTCTATTAAATGCTCACAAAATCCAATCTTCTCAATTTTCTATCTTTAATTAACATTTTATTTGAATAAATTTTAAATTATAAATAAATAAATAAAAAATTATAAATGTTTCACTTACTAGATTTTTTATTTTTTATTTTTTTTAAAAAAAATCCTTCCTTTTTGTTTTTTATATTCTCTGTTTTTTTATATAAGTGTTGGTAGAAGTAATGATTTTTTTTTTCTCTCTTTGCAAATAATTTTATACTTACTAGAATTTTTATTTCAAAAAAATATCTTTCTTTTTTTTTAATTATTTTTTATATTCTTTATTTTTCATATAAGTGTTGATAGAAGTAATATATATATTTTTTTTAATGCAAATAATTTTATATACAAAACGAGATACAAAGTACAAACATAATAAAGATTAAAAAAATAACAATTAAAAAATTCACAAACTCATTGTTTTTTAATTTGAGTGAAAATATTACTAAATAAATTCTCATATGAAAACTTCACCAAACAATTCAAAAAAAAAATTAACTAAATTAAATAGTTTATATATAAATTGTAAGTAAATTTCATAAATAAAAAATATCTAGTTCTTGGAATAATTTTAAATTTTAAAAAATCAGTAGCATTTCTCTTAACATACTCAAGAATTTGTAACAAACTATCATTTGATCCCAAAAGTAATTAAAAAGTGAAATTGCAATAATATTTAATTCTCATAATAATTTTAAATTTAAAAAATTCAACACCAAGTAGTCGTTAAATACTAAAAAAAATGTGTAGCAACCAATAATTGATCGGAAAAATAATAAGAGAAAAATTAGAATTGAAAATGAATTACATAGACAAAATTTAAATACAAAAATCAAATTTGTCCAAAATCGTAATTCTTTTAAGAGGTTAATGAGGGTAATTCTTTTATTAGATAGTTTCAATTAAATTTTTAATAGTATAGTAACAAGGACTAATCAGTAATTTTATATATAACATCAAACAAAAGGGATGTCGGAGATATTTTAAAATGAAGTAGGATATCATTGTAAGTTTTCTAAATGATAAGGGGTATCGCTGAAACTTACCCATATAGTTCATGATTGTTTTATTATAATTAATTATACGTGACTTATCTCTTTCTTACTTTCTCTTTATCCAACTATTTAATAAAATTATCTCTCCATCTATTAATTACATATAAATTTATTAAATTTCATTTACTCAAAAAAGTATTCCAACAATTTTTAATCAAATAATAGAAACAATTAAATAATATAAAAAAAGACCTATTATATTATTGGGTGATTTATTTTGGGCCCCAAAAGCCCATTGTTTTTTAAGTTTATCCCCACATTTCTTTTTATCAAAACTCCAATTAAAAATATTTTTTTAGGACAAAAATATCCTTCACTTATTTTTTTTTAATAATAAATAACTATTGGAAAAAATACTAAGTATCCCATTACAACTACAATAAATATTACTATCACCACCGTCGCCACCACAATAAAATTTCAGTATTACCACCGCCACAGCAATAAAAATTTGCTATCACCACCGCCACCGCCACCTAAAATAAATTTTTATTATCACCACCGCAAAAAAGATTTACTACCACCATATCCACTACTACAGCAAATTTTCGCCATCACCGCTACTACTACCACCACAATCAATATTTATTGTCACCATTATCACCGCCACCGCGATTGCAATAAATATTTATTGTTACCGCCGCCAATGTGACAAGAAATATTTACCATCACTATCTATACCACCACAATAAATATTTTTTATTGCAATAGAAATTCATCTGCACTACCGTCACACTAAAAAATCATCATTACTACCTAAATAAAAATCTATCATCACCACTACAACCACAATAAAAATTCATCATCATCGCCGCCATCGCAGTAAATATTTTCTATCACCACAACGACGATATCAAATATTTGCTATCAACACTAATCATCACATCAAATATGTGTTACCACCCCCGCCGCCACCATCCCCATAACAGTTAACATTCAAATTGAATGAAAATAAACTCGGATCTTGAAACGTTTCAAACTTTAAATTTTTTCCAGATGCGTTTCACAAAAAACATCATCAAATCTTAAAATTTCTAGAAATGAGAAAGAGAGAGGAATAGCAATGGATCAAAGGTTGCGAAGTAGTCATCGTTGTTGAGGGGCGATGACAGCTGACGATGGCCAGATTGTACACGACTAGATCTGGTCGTAAAACACTTTAAAAACCCAAAAAGAAAGAAGTGAAAAATAGAAAAAATTATGTTTAAAAAAGAATTCTTAGAAAATATATAGATTGGGGAGTAAATGTGTATATATATTCCATAAGAGTAAAAGTATGCTTCCAATGCTTGGATCTGGTGTGGCGGTGGACTTGTTTTTTTCCCAATCTCTTATTAAAATAATGATCATCGCCGGAGCCACCATTCTGTATAATGCAATCACATGGTCGTGGTGGCGCAATGATGGCAGAATGTTGGTGGTAGATGGCTAAATCTAGATTGTCACCACCAGATCTGGTGGTAGAGGCCCAGATCTAGCCGTTTATGGCTAGAACGTCATAACCACCACCGAATCTGGTGGTGATGGCCATGTGTTGGGGAGGGGGGGTGAGAGACAGGAAGGAGGTGGCTGTTTCAATGAGGTGGTTTTATTGCACACTAAAGGTTGTGGCATGACAGTGCGTGATGTAGTGGTGTTTATTGTTGTCGGCGGGTCTTGTCCGTTCATGGGTAAGGTGGTTCTGCTCTTAGAGAGAGAGAAAAGAGAAGAGAAAAGAGAGAGAGGACAGACAGATCGAAACAAAAAAGGCGGAGCAATGGATCTTTTTTTAAGGGACAATTTAGTAATTTAAAATAAAATTGTGGGTTTTTTTATAATTTGACTTCATAAACAACGTTTAATCTATAAAAAATATAATGGACTGGAGTCCAATTTAATTTATTTCTATAAAATGAAGTTATCTCCAAAAATGTATTATTTTTTAAAAATCATTATTTGAAAAATATATATATATATATATAATCATTTTTTAAAAATCATTATTTTACACCCGTGTTTTCAGGCACGGGTTATACGCTAGTATATATATATTATTTAAAATTCACAGGCTTTGAATTTAGGTTTTCGGGCTCGGACTTCTTGTATGATTTCTCTAAAATATACAAAGCCAAGCCCGAACTGAAAACCTTATAGGCTTGGGCCAGGCGGGCCCAACTTCGTGCTTGGGCCAAGGTGGATCCAATGGGTCTCAGGTGGACTTTTGGTGGCCCATGGGTCTCGAAATGGAGAGGCCTAGGTAGCAGCAACGCCACGAACAACGGTTGGGCGCATAACTGTTGTGCTGCCAGGGGCTAAAAAAATGTGGGAAATTTTTAACGTGGGTGGAGTACTAAAAAAATAATGTTGTCTTATCTCAAAGTTAATAGACGTCAAAAATATTAGTTTAGACTAAATAATTAAAATAAGGGTTTATAGCACGAGTTGTTTACACAAAAAATATCTTTTTTTAAAAAACAAAAAAACTGAAAAATTTTAATTTAAATACGAAAAGCAAGTTACCCGGTATTTGGGACGTTGGGACCAAGCTCCCGGCGTTCCGAATGCTGGGACCATTTTTTTTTTTTTGAATCTCTTGATCCCGACATTTTAAACGCCAGGATCAACCAAATGGTATCTCACCGTTTGGTCAATTGGTGATTACTGTGGATTTTTTTATTTTTTTTAATTTCTTGATCTCGGCATTTTGAACGCCTGGATCACTTGCCTGTTACTTGAATTCTCTATCCTTTTGATCTCAATCTTACCTCTACCCATGATTCCTTCTTCTTCCTCTCTCTATCTCATTTTTTTTTCTTTTTTTTTTTTTTTTTTTAGATGCTAAGATAAAAGGGGGAGAGGGTATAATGAAAGAGAAGGTTTGTTGCCCTAAACCAGATATCTTCTCTATTATTTTACAAATATTAGTCAACTCTATTGATCAAATTTTTTTTTGTGTTAAAAGACACAAATGCCTTTTTGCTATTTGAATTTTTTTTTTTTTTTTTTTTTTTTTTTAAATTTATTAACACACCCTTATTTTTAAAATTATAATTTTTAGCTTTAATTTTTTAAATAATTATATTTATCTCCCACCTTCCTCCACCCTCTCAATGCCATTGCCCACTGCCCACCACCACTGCCACTGCCACTGCCACCACCCACCTCCACCTCGACCACCATTGCCCACCACCACACCGGAGAGAGAGAGAGAGATTTTCTTTATTTTGTTTAATAAAATGGTTAAAAAAAAATATATTTTTTTAAATGGGAATGTTAGTGTAAAAAAATAAAGGATGAAAATATATATATATATATATATATATATATATATATATATATAACAAATTTAAGAGGTTATTTATGTATTTTATTTTTAAATTATTCAATTATTTTTAAATAGTTGAGGGTAAAATTGTCATTACAATAAATTTTTTATTAATTTTTTGTTTGTAAAGGAGATAAGTGATTTTTGGCTAAAATAATAAGGAGATTGACGTATTAGTAAAATAACAAAGGAAATATCTAATTTAGAAAAAAAAAAAAAATAGACGATATAAACCCATTAAATTAAAAAAAATTTCTCTTAGGGAAGAAAAATTAAAAAGTTGGGTGTCAAAAGCTCCTAATTGGACGGTCATAGAACAATTTAAAATTTAGTATAATAATAATTACCTTTTCACAATAATATCCATATTTTAAAAAAATGTATTTTCTTAACTGGTTTCTTTTTTAACAAATTAAAAAATAATAATTAATTTTCTTTTTCTTCTTCTCTCTCTCCAATCTGGGTAGATTTGTGCCTCGGCACCTAGATCGGTGTTAGATTTGTGTGCCAAAGCACAGATTCCAACCAAATCTGTGTAAGGCCAGATTTGTGTCAGAACCGGGCCCGTCTTTAGCTGGAAAAATTCGACACCACATAGAAAGCTGTATTGGCTTACGACAAGGCGGCATACAAGCTCTGCACCAACCTCACCAGACTCAATTTCCCCCACCTTTCACCATTATGGGTCCCACATTGGTGGCGAATTTGGCGAGTATAGGCCTTTTTACTCATTTGTTGATGCTTTTTGTCAGAACTCAACGTAGGGTAAGAGTGTCGACGCTAAGAAATTGCTGAAGGCATCTTTGGAGATAGCTGGGGCTTAGAAGGCGGCGCCACCTTCGGAGGAATTGGGGGAGAGTGATAGGTATTCAATCCGTTGTTTTGTTTTCAATTCAATTCATTGCATAAAATTTAGTACCTTAATTGTGATTTTAGTGCCTATTATTATGTACGAGTTGTCTAAGCAGCGTCTAATGAAGAAGAAGAATAAGAAGATGGAGAATCTTCATATGGCGTGGTGGGGGCATAACTAGGGTTGGGGTAAATGAAATTGTTAAAAAGTCAAGGATTAATTATTATTTTTTTAAATAGAGATTGTTGATGTCAAAAAATGGTGACGGGTCAATAATATGGTTTGGGAGGATATCGGGGACACAAGACGGCTGACAGTGCTGCAATTGGTTGAATTCAGGGTAAGAGTGTTGACGCTAAGAAATCGTTAAAGGTGTCTTTGGAGATGGCTGGGGCTTAGAAGGCAGTGCCACCTTCGGAGGAGTTGGGGGATAATGATAGGTATTCAATCCGTGGTTTTGTTTTCAATTCAATTCATTGCATAAAATTTAGTATCTTAATTATGATTTTAGTGCCTATTATTATGTACGAGTTGTCTAAGCAACGTCCAATGAAGAAGAAGAATAAGAAGATGGAGAATCTTCATATGGCGTAGTGGGGCATAACTAGGGTTGGGGTAAATGTAATTGTTAAAAAATCAAGGATTAATTTTTATTTTTATTTTAAATAGAGATTGTTGATGTCAAAAAATGGTGACGGGTCAACAATATGGTTTGGGAGGATAACGGGGACACAAGACGGCTGACAGTGCTGCACTTAGTTGAATTCAGGGTAAGAGTGTCGACGCTAAGAAATCGCTGAAGGTGTCTTTGGAGATGGCTGGGGCTTAGAAGGCAGCACTACCTTCGGAGGAGTTAGGGGAGAGTAATAGGTATTCAATCTGTGGTTTTGTTTTCAATTCAATTCATTGCATAAAATTTAGTACCTTAATTGTAATTTTAGTGCCTATTATTATGTACGAGTTGTCTAAGCAGCATCCAATGAAGAAGAAGAATAAGAAGATGGAGAATCTTCATATGGCGTGGTGGGGGCATAACTAGGGTTGGGGTAAATGTAATTGTTAAAAAATCAAGGATTAATTTATTTTTTTTAAATAGAGATTGTTGATGTCAAAAAATGGTGCCAGGTAAACAATATGGTTTGGGAGGATATCGAGGACACAAGACGGCTGACAGTGCTGCAATTGGTTGAATTCAGGGGTGATGGCAATCTTCGAGCTGAGAACTGCTCTTCTACTTCGAGCACCTACACAAAGACCCACTGGGGTTGTGCCCGGTAAAGTCACTCCGGCGTGAGAGTAAGTATCCGAGAGAGAAGGGCTGAAAGTATAGTAAGTTCAGTGGTCACGTACCTCTGGGCAGTGGGTGCTCCGGTGTATTTATAGGTGCTAGTGCTTGATTAGTGCCGCGAAATTAGGGAGTCGAGCTCAGGCTAATTGACCTAATCCACTCGGCAGCCAATGAGCAGGCAGGTTAGCCCTCTAAACGTCTGGGCTGGCTTTTGAGCCCATATGTGGAGGCCCAATGGCCAGAACCTCATGACGGCTTGGTGAACTCCAGAGTATAGAGGTGGCGAGCAGAGGGTGCCTCAGCTCATCAGTTCGGTAGGTCGAATCATAGTTTGCCGGTCCGTATTTCTTCACTGAGACGGCCCTCAGCTTGGCTAGGGGGGGCGTCCCAGCTCAGCACTGAGGGGATTTCAGCTCTCAGCTTGGCCGTTCTTCTATCTTTGGGCGGATATTAACCACGTGGTGTACCTGATGAGATTCTCCTATATCAGTTGCCCCCTAAGTCCCGAGGGCGTAAGTGAAACGTGACGGGCTCGGGATTTTGAAGGAGCAAACGGGTAGTAGTATTGAAGGGCAGTCACAAAATGCAAAAGCGGTACACCATTGCCCCTGAGGAAAAGAACGGTGGTAAGAAAGAGGGCAAAGAGCAGAGTCTGGGCTAATGATAAGACATTTCGTCTGTTCGACAAGTCGGCAGTCCTACTGAAGTGGCAATGATCAATGAGAATTTGGAGTCATTCATGTGTTGAATGTTGGCTGAGCTAACAGCCCGTCAGGTCGTGAGCTCGGCCATTTTCTATACCTTAGAATTTTTCAAGTGTGGAAAGTTTGAGAGCCTTCCCATTTTTTAAAGTGGTTGAGTTGAGAGCCCGTCAGGTCATGAGGTCGACTATTTCTAATGCCTTAGAATTTTTCAAGGGTGGAAAGTTTGAGAGCTTCCCCCCTTTTGAAAGTAGCCGAGCTGAAAGCTCGTCAGGTCGTGAGGTCGGCCATTTTCAATGCCTTAGAAATTTTCAAGGGTGGAACGTTTGAGAGCCTTCCCAGTTTTAAAAGTGGCCGACTTGAGAGCCCGTTAGGTCGTGAGGTTGGCCATTTCCAACGCCTTAGAATTTTTCAAGGGTGGAAAGTTTGAGAGCCTCCCCCCTTTTGAAAGTGGCCGAGCTGAGAGCCCGTCAAGTTTTGAGGTCTGCCATTTCCAATGCTTTAAAAATTTTCAAGGGTAAAAAGTTTGAGAGCCTCTCCCCCTTTGGAAAGTGGCCAAGCTTTCCTTGTAGTATGTGATTATTATATTATTATTTAAGGGGTATTATAAATGTGAGTTGATTTGTCGATTTGAAATCCGGTTCTATGTGGAAGATATTTGGTTGAGATTTTGACATGGACGATGCATTGGTGATATTCAGGTGATTTATGTGAATTTGACGCATTGCGAAAAATTTATTATTTAAAGTTAGATTGTGGTGATTTTTAATAAACGTATACGAGATTATTGAAAATTTTCATGAATATGGTTGCTTACGATATTGGTTGTGAACATGTTAGTTGAAATGATGGATGGAAATAGGGTTATGAATCAGTTAACTGGATGGATTAGATACATGTTGGTTAGGGAAAAATTATTGTCGAAATAAGATAGACCCAATCCAATAGGATTAAAATGATGTGTTTAAATTATAATTTTATCAGAGTAGCGCAGTAGAAGCATGGAGAAATATGAGATTTTTTTTTTCGATAGATGATTGGTTGTACTAGGTGCACCCTATTTGTCGGTTGTTGGATATAAGGTGAGTTACTGCGAATGGAAATGTTGCAATGTGTGAAAGTGAATTGACGGTTATTAATTAAGTGTGACTAATATGACCATGCGATGTGAATCTGATTTTTAATTATTTTAACTGAAATATTAATGTTTTGATTGAGATTTCAATTCCGTTTGTTTTGAATGAAAATTTCAGGACGAAATTTCTTTTAGGAGGAAAGAATTGTAAGATCCCAATCTTCGTTATACGTATAATCTAGGTCGTATTTTAAAATATTTCAGAATTAACGGGGTAAATGGTGTAATTTATTATTTGATTTAAATATTTTAGGGGTTAATTGGTAATTTTCAGAATATTAAAATTGGAATTTGGGTTTAATTAAAACTTTTTGGGTGGACTTGCAATTTAAGAAAATATTAAAGGTGAAGATTGGACTAAAAAGATGATTTCAAGAAAATTGGGGGAGGAAATAATATTTTGATCAAAAGATTATTTTAATAATTGTGCGTGGGTGTGTTGTGAAGACAGCCGGAGAACCGAAAGAAGAATCGAGATCCATTGACGTGGCAAGCTTGGAACAAATTGATCTACTACTCTCATGCATATAAATTACCTCATGCGAATCATGATCTGAACTCTCAAAAAGGAGGAGAAATCTGAAAACAAAACAGAAACAGAGAACGGCGGAGAAGAGAGAGACTTAGAGGTGGGTTCGCCAGTGAGTGTTTGGTGGTCGGCGATCATATGGGTTTGTGTTTGTTTGTGTGTTATAGGTGTGTGTGAGTGTCCAATTTCTATATGTGTGTATGCTGCTCTGGTCGTAGGTGAGTCGTCGGAGTTCGTCGGCGGTGGGTTAGAGAAAGAGAGCTCGCCGACGGCGAAAATTCAAAACAGAAAATAGAAACGCAGTGTGGGTATGTGTTCGTGTTCTTCGTGTGGGTATGTGTCATCGTCAAATTTCAGAGAGAGAAAGAGCGGTTCACTCCGGTGGGTATGGGATCGCCATTCGTCCGGTGGTGTATAATCATCATCGTCGTTTGGTAGTGTGTACTCTGCTTGATGTCTGTGTGATTGTGTGTGTGTAGGTTGTCTCTCCAGTTGTTCCTCCGACGGACACGGTGTGTGTGTGTGCTCTGTTTTTACCAACAGTGTGTATGTGTGTGCGTGTATGTGTGTGATTTAGTGCGTGTGTGCATGTGTTTCGTTTATGTGGGTATGTGTTCTGCTCCTTCGTTTGTGTGTGCGTGTGTTCCACCGATTGTTTTGACGATGGCATATGTGCATGTGTGTGTGTCTGCTTGTCGACGTACATGTAGGTGGGGATGATTGGAGTTGGTCGGTAGAGAGTTAGAGAGAGAGAGAGAGAAAGAGAGAGCAGTGTGTGTGTGTGTGTGTCACTACTGCATGGGTGTGTGGTCATCATCAGCTTGCGGTGGTAGCAGTGAGTGAGGGAGCGTGTGTGTGTGCTCATTCGTTCAGTTGGCTGGTCGGCCAGTGGTGGCTGCGGTGGGCTGAATGGAAAATGCAAACAGAAGCAGGAACGGGAAGAAGAAGAAGTGGGAAAGAAGAGAAAAAGAAAGAAAAAGGAAAAGGAAAAAAAAATGCACAAACCACCCCACTAAAATTCAAAAAATTCAATTTCGATGCCGGTGGAAAATCCAGGAAAGGTAGAATTCCGAACCCTTTTTATATATGCATTTAATTGTTGCATTGTGTAAAATTATCTGATAAATTATCATGGAAATTCTACCTGCTATATTACATGAATTAATTTGTAAGATGTTGAATTTATGTGACGAGCATGATTACGTGACTTTATGTGTTTAATTAAATGCACATATTATAGGGGTTGGAGTTCTACTGAGCGTTGGCTCACAATCCCATAGTTTTTGGATTGTAGGGTCGGCTGGGAGAAAACGAGAAAGAGAAGAATTTATTTGAAATTCGAGTTGTAATAATTGTGATTATTATTTATTGATGTAATCGGAGAAAACGGTAATATTAATTATCATAGTTGTAAAATATTTCGGTGAATATATTTGGTTGATAAATATTGGGAATATCATTTGAAATTATGATTTTGAAAATTAATGATAAATTACTCAATTATTAGTTTTATTGCTATTATTACTTTAAATGACTAAGATTTTCAAAGATATATTGGATTTTATAAATATCAAATTCGGTCGATTGGTTTTTCAAAAATCTATAAATTTTGGAAATTAATAAATATCCGGATTTTCGATTATAATTAACTAAATTAGTAGTATTGTCGCCACTATCTATAAAATCTGCGGTATAGCTGTTAAAGTAATTATTTGGATTTAAATGGTGACTCTTAGATTTTGGAAATTTCCGTCGTAAAATTGGCAACAAGAATTATCGCCATTTATAATAAATTTGCCAAATGCTGTACATTGGAGAGTTGACGAGTCGGTTTTAGGTTAGGAATTTCTCTATAGGAGAAACCATAGTCCAGCCCTGGGAAACCGGGTTGTGACACTTCCTCAGCCTTCCCTTTCTTCTTTTGACATCCTTATCGATCTTTTCACTTCTCTTTCACCAGCATTATGGAACCTGGTGCCCCTTTCCAGGGCAGCATCCAGAGTAGGAGCTGGGTTAGAGCATAGGTCATACATGAGACATCGGTGCTTCAGGCCGTCGTTGAACAAGCTCATTGCGACCACGTTGTTGAGCTCATCGCAACTGATAATCTCTTTATAAAATCTCTCTACATAATCCCCCAATGATTCATCGGCCAGCTGCTGAAGTGCAAGAATATGGGCCATGGTTTTTGGCCTATGCTCGCGATCGTCTAAACCGCGAAAGAAAAAGCACCTCTAACTCGTGAAAATTGGATATGGAGGCTGGTGCCAAAGTTCGGAACCATGCCCCGGCGGCCCCCGTAAGGGTAAGGGGAAATGCCTTGCATCTCATTGCTATTGAGGAAGTGTGTAGGTCCATATAGGACCTAAAGATGGACAAGTGGTCCACCGGATCAGTAACCTCATCATAGAGGATCATCTGGGGATAGGTGTATCGTGCGGGCAGGGGTTCCTCCAGAATTTCATCAATGAAAGAAGATCTTACCTCCGAAGGGAGCCCAGTCGGGCCCCTGGTTCCCCGGATCTATTGTAAGGCTGCCTCTGTGTCAGCTAGGCGCTTTTCCACTACCACCTTGGCCCCTGGCTAGACTTGAGCCTGACTGAAAGCGGCCCAAGGCGGGGAATGTGAATCTACATCCCGAAAGCGCCGAGGGTGGTGATCAAACCACACGGTATTACTATGTGCAAGGGGAGATTCGGCTCGATCGCCTTTCCTTCACCTTGGTGGAGGTGGTGACGGGGATCCCGAGACCTCAGGGGGTGCTAACCCAACCTTCCTCCGACCAACATTGTAGGTCTAGGGCCTTGGGATATGCCCATCAAATGGATGATACGTTCTTCATCTTCGACCGTCTGTTCCTCCCGACCTGTAACTTGGACTACCGAAAGACCCGTTGGAGGGGCTGGCAGCAAGCGGGCCAAGACGATCTGGAAGAAGGTTTGGAACTCAACGAGCTGCTGTTCCAAGAGATCGGCGCGGGCTGTCTCAGGTGCTCCGGAAGTCTGCCCAACAACCTGTCCTGGGGGCAAGAGCGGACACACCTGAGCGGCGTACTAATTGGTTAGTCTTCCGGGCCCGGACGGTTGGATGGCGGGTAGGTGGTGACTCTCCGCAAGTGGTGCCTGGGGATTCGACCTAGGAACCTTTGACAAACTCTGCACGGATGTAGGGGGTGGATTACTGCTGGTGGCAAGCGCTTGGTCAACCTGGCGGATTTCCTTCCCAGACCTTGTGATCATCAAGTCTTAACTTCATGGAGAGATGACAATCAGGGGAGGCTTTTAGTGCGTTCCCACAGACGGCGCCAAACTGTTGATGCCAAAAAATGGTGACGGGTCAACAGTATGGTCGGGGAGGATATCGAGGACACAAGACGGCTAACAGTGCTGCAATTGGTTAAATTTAGGGGTGATGGAAATCTCCGAGTTGAGCTATGCTCTTCTACTCTGAGCACCTGCACAAAGACTCACCGGGGTTGTGCCTGTTAAAGTCCCTCCGGCGTGAGAGTAAAGTATCCGGGGGAGAAGGGCTGAAAGTATAGTAAGTTTAGTGGTCACGTACCTTTGGGCAGTGGGTGCCTCGGTGTATTTATAAGCGCCAATGCTTGATTAGTGCCGCGAAATTAGGGAGCCGAGCTTAGGTTAATTAACCTAATCCACTAGGCAGTCTATGAGCAGGCAAGTTAGCCCTCCAAACGTTTGGGCTGGATTTTGAGCCCATATGTTGAGACCCATGGGCCAGAACCTCATGACGGCCTGGTGAACTCCCGAGTATGGAGGTGGCGAGCAGAGGGTGCCTCAACTCGTCAGTTCGGCAGGTCGGATCGCAGTTTACTGGTCCGAATTTCTTCACTGAGACAGCCCTCAGCTCGGCTGGGGGGGGCGTCCAAGCTCAGTACTGAGGAGATTTCAGCTCTCAATTTGACCGTTCTTCTATCTTTGGGTGAATATTGACCACGTGGTGTACCTGACGAGATTTCCCTATATTAGAGATATTAGTGAATTTTTTAAAAATAAAAAATAAAAAAAATATAATTATATTAAATAAGAGAATAATATTTTAGTATTTTATAAAAAAAATATATATATATTAAAAGAAGTGATTTCACATGACAAATTTGTGATTTTAAATAAAAAATAATTTTAAATTAAATGACAAAAGAGAAAAATAGTTCGGCAAAATATGAATAATCTATGCTCCCTCGGTCGACATTTTGGACAAAGTGAGAAAGCTAGGCATAATCTGTGGGGAAGTCTGAGGTACGACATTGTTTTGCATGGCTACGTCAAATCAAACTCCGTGTTGAAATTTGTAGCATGCTAAAAGCTGGCTGCCTGGTGATGACACAGAAAGGGCGTGAGGGGGTAAATCATAAATGGCTATACTTGAAAATGACAGTTGGAGAGAGAGAGGGTGGTTGTAATTAACTCCTGTATTCAAGTAACATGACGCGCGTTTCCATTTCACAGTTCTTACTGTCAAATTGTCGGTAGCGTAAAGAGTGATTCGGTGAGTCGGTGACGCAGATTTGGAATAGTGGAATCTCAAATTTAATTGAAGTTAAAAATTTAATTTTGAGGAATCAAGTTAATTTATATAATAAGATATTATATTTAATATTTTTATAAGTAATACAAAAAAAATTAAAAAAATTGGGACATTTTATATGTGAGATATTTTTTTATAGACAAATGGTAATGACTTGTATTATTATTAATAATAATCTCCTCTATTTATAGAAGGGAGGGATGAATTACAAAAAAGAATATAATAAAATAAGGAATTAACATAAATATTAAAATAATTAAGGTCATGACATAAATACTAAAATAATTAAGTTAATAACAAAATTCCAATTATACAAAAGGAAACATTCATTTTGTATATTTGGAATACTCTAACATGCCCCCTCAATATGGAGCTCTAGGAGGTGAGTCCAATCTTGTTCTTGAGTAGAAGAAAATGATCTCGGGCTTGTGGCTTGGTGTTGTCAGCGTCTGGTTGTTGGGAGGCCCGTTGGAGCGAGTGGTGGTGCGCTGTAGCGCATAACAAATAATGGTTGTCTCTTCAAACAAGTGTTTACTGCAGGCACAAACCCCTGCCTTGCAAAGGTTCCTCAACTGTTGCACCTTGTGGGTCGGAGGCACGCTGTAATTGGCTGGGTTTATCTGCGATGTAGCAGAAATCACCATGGTTGAAATCCGTAGGGAGACGTTTGTAAATAAGAAATTAGTACGTGATTGTCTTGCCCAGTTCACCTACTGACCGAACTACCTTCCCAATTCGTCAAAATTGGCATGCTGCAGTGGAGGCCTTAGCACGCTGCAGCGAGGTTTTGCCAGTTGGAGGCGCGCTGGAGCGCAGGTTGCAAATAAAGAGAGATGAAAACAGGAGATGGAGAATGTTGCTTTTTTTTTTTTTTTTAAATAATGATGTAGAAATGCTACTGACATATAGACAATGAATCTAAGGAGAGTGGAAGGAGGATTAGAGAGGAAGAGAGTGTGTCGTTGTCTCCTGCAAGAATAGATGGGTGAGGGAGGAGAGAGAGTTGGTGGGGTTGAGATTTGGGAGGAGAACTTCGAAAGAGAAAAGTGGGTTTATTGAATTGCCGATGACAAACAAAGGCTACCCAAGTAATAATGGTGCTACAGATGTCCAGCAATTGAAACAAGGGAAATATTATCTTGGTAAAGATGCGAAGATAGTCGGTGGGAGGGAAATGGAGGTGACGGATAGTGGGCTTGAAGAAGGTTAATGCAGTTTTGCATTTTCATCATTTGGAAGAAAGGAAAAAAAATAAAAAATTGAGAAATGGGTACAAGATGGAAAAAAAAAATTGTGATGAAGATTAAGGGTTGTTGTTTCATCGCAGCCGGCGACAGCAACAGCTGTAAACTCTCTCTCTATAGGTCGCTAGGGTTTTTGGATTGAATGCTCCGCTACCATATAGAGAAATGGTAATGGCTTGTATTATTATTATTATTATTATTATTATTATTATTATTATTATTATTATTATTATTATTAATAATAATAATCTCCTCTATTTATAGAGGGGAGAGACGAATTACAAAAGAAAACATATTATAAAATAAGGAAATAACATAAATATTAAAATAATTAAGGTAATGACATAAATACTAAAATAATTAAGGTAATGACATAATTCCAATTATACAAAAGGAAACATTCCTTTTGTATATTTGGAATACTCTAACATTTTTTACTAGGTTGAATTCACATCACCGCCCATGCACCTAGCCACCGCCAACTCTACCCTAGCCACATCAGTCCCACCTAGGTTCCATATCAACTAACTCATTGACATTTCATCGCCAATTAGGAGCCACGTTAGTTGACATGTCACTAGTCACATCATTGCCAATAAGAAAACCTATTAGATTCAAAGGCCACGTCATTCTCAAGTCAACTGCCACATCACTAAACACGTCAGTTGCTACGTTAGTCTTTTGTATCTCTTTCGTTGCCACTCGGCAAACACATCATCAGTGATCTTTATGTGGCCTATTGATAGGTTGAAAATACCTATCTACTTCTAAGCCGAATTTGATAGTTTTCGAATGTTTTAGTAACATTTTATTGCGTTTTTGTTTGTTTTTATGTAAATCAGGTGTAGGGACGTAACAAAGTAATAAACAAGTGAAGCGGTGGAAAAACGGTGAAGAAATGGTGAGAGAAATAAGATTTTAGGACAACAAACCCACCACCGCGGGGGTCAGGCCATTGCCGAGGCAGTGGAGATGCAGGGAGAATTGTGCATAAGTTACCACCATGGCGGTGAAAATCCAGAGAGCCTAGGTTTTGTTTCACCGCCGGAGCGGTTATTCACCGTCAAGGCGGTGAAAGTACAAAGAGTTTAGGTTTTGGTTTACCACCGCAGCAGTGAAGTTAACCGACTTAACTCACCGCCACAGGTGAACCACCGCCGCGGTGGTCTCTCTGTGCAAGAAATATCTATTTTCAAGATATTTTGAAGCCTTCTATTTAAACCCTTGTTTCCCCCATTTGTCAAGGACGTTCCACACTTGTGATAGATGATATTAAGCATATTTTGAGAGCTAAAATAGGTGATTTAACATTTGGAGAAGATGAATCATTTTAGGACCGATCTTTGGCGACAGTGGACCACTCCGCTTAAAGATTTGATCGTTCTTTGTTTGTTTCTATCTTTGTAACTTAACTTTTTATATCGAATGATGATGAATCCTTCTTATTTTAATATATGTATGGTTAAGATCATGGTAGGTTAGATAAATATTATCTAGGGATTGATGCAACTCATGTAAATACATGTTTGAGTGAATATATGTTACTTTAACGATTGTTTGTCTAAATTCGATCGTGTTTACCATTCTATTTCAATCTTAATATTCTTGTTAAGGTATTAGGGTTGGTTTTGAGAATATAGGTTTGACACTCAAGAGAGGTAACCCTGGATTCGGACTAGGGTAAAACACATCACGACAATCTAATAACTCGGGTGGGCATTAGAAAATGAAGAATCCATGAGGTTGGGTCAAGACTCATGTGACTATGTGTTATATAAAATGCTATAGGGGGGCTTCGGCATTAACGCGAAGTCATATAATCACTTATTTTACACTTGGGAGAGGTAATAAGCAAGTTTGAGATACCTAGATTGTCGAATAGGATAAACACCGTTATTGTTAATTAAACGAAGTTAAACATGTATTAAGTGAATGAAATCAATCCCTAAGTAATCCATTTAATTAGAATTAACCCAATAATTATTAGTTTAACTTAGTTTTTAAATATTCAAACTCAAATATTTGTTGAACTGTTGAGATAATATAAGACTATGTAAATCACGGTATTCAATTAATCAAACACATTTCCCAGAGGATGATACCTGATCGAAAGGTCCAGTATATTAAAACTTGATCTCTTGCACTTACGAGTATATTATGATGTGAAAAAATAGTCACGTCCACATTTTTGGCACCGTTGCCAAGGAACGGTGTTTTGATTTGGTTGATATTGTGACCAAGTGGTTGAATATTAATCCAGATAATTCTTTTGTTTTATTTATTTTTCAATTCATTATTTTTTTTAATTTGTTTCATTTGTTGTGATCGAGCAGTGCATGCGATGTAGTAGATGTTTGGAATTCTTTACTCTTGATCCCGAGATTGAGCGTACTTTGACAAGAATAAGAAAAGAGAGAAGAAGCTAAGCTCATACTATGGATGACGATGGTGATAATCGTATGCCACATATATCTCAACAACTGCCAGTTCCATAAGCACTACCGCAGCCATCTTCGGAGCAGGAAATTCAACAACGGGTCCTTAGGGACTACTATTGGCCCGTTATGTTCAACAACTACTCCGAAATTTGGTGGCAGCTGATCCAGGCCAACGAATTCGAGTTAAAGCCCGCCCTGATCAATATGGTACAACAAAACCAATATGGCAACAATTTGCATGAGGACCCAAATATCTATCCGGCTACCTTTCTAGAGATTTGTGATACAGTAAAAATCAACGGTGTTGTTGAGGATGTAATGCGGTTGAGGTTATTTCCATTTTCACTTCATGACTGAGCACGGGGTTGGTTACAATCGATTCAACCTGGAAGTATCAACACTTGGGAGGACCTTGCTCAAAGGTTCCTTACTAAGTTTTTCCCGCCTTCAAAGACTTCTCAACTTAGAGGTGAAATAGCGTAATTTTGCCAGAGGTACTACGAGCCATTGTTTAAAGCGTGGGAAAGATTTAAGGATCTATTGCATTAGTGTCCCCAACATGGGTACCAAGACTGGTTTCAAACTCAACTCTTCTACAATGGGTTGGATGGCCAAACAAGGACCATAGTTGATGCCGCCTCGGGAGAATCATTGTTGTCTAAAACACCTACTGAAGCAAATGCACTATTGGAGGAAATGGCGGTCAATAATTACCAATGGCCAAACAAGAGGAACACGGGACGTAAGGTAACTTCAATTCAAGAAACATATCATAATGCTACCTGTACGACGAGGGTTTGTTACACGCTCGCTTATTGACTACTCGCAAGTGTACAAGGTTAAAGTTTTAGTATAATGTGATCTTTAAGATCTGGTATCGTATCCACAAGGATTGGTTGTCATTATTATCGAGTACCGTGTTTATCATGACATAACTTTATCTAGGCGAAAAAGAATGATTTTATTTAATTAATACTAATACTAATATAACCTAATTTAATCTATACTAATTATACTAATACTAGATAGTTAGGGGATGGATTATCTAGAGATTAACTTTATTTACTTAAACGCGTTAGATTTCGTTTAGTTTACAATAATGGTGTTCGACCTATTCGACAATCTCAGTTTGTAAACTCTCCTGCCACCTCTCCCGAGTGTAAGACGAGGGAATATGCGATTTCATGTCAACGAAAAAGTCCCCTTCAACATCTTAATGACCCTAGGTCACGTGAGTCTCGCCCCAACATCATTGATTGCACACAATCCAACTCCCTCCTGGTTTATTGGATCGTCGTGTTGTGTTTACCCTATCGACAATCTCAATTTGTAAACTCTCCCGCCACCTCTCCCGAGTGTAAGACGGGGGAATACGCAACTTCGTGTCAACGAAGAAGTCCCCCTCAATGTCTTATCGACCCTAGGTCACGTGAGTCTTGCCCCAACGTCATCGATTACCCATAATCCAACTTCCTCTCGGGTTATTGGATCGTCGTGTTGTTTACCCTAGTCAGAATCCGGGGTTTTCTCTTTCGAGTATCAAACCCTGAATTCTAAATATATCTATCGAAGCATAATAAACAAATAATATGACAAGCACAATCAAAATAGTGAAGAACAATCATTAAACAAACAAAAACTCAAACACAACTACGTTTTCATAAATAATATTAATCCCATGAATAATCTTAGTTTAACTCGTGGTCATAACCATTTATACAATTAAAATCGAGCTAAACATGCTCAAACAACTATTAAAGATAAGAAATAAAAGGAGAAATGGATGAACTTAGCCGATATTCGAAGATTAGCCGCTAAAACTGTTCACCGATCGCTTCTCATTCTCCTTCTCCTTCTCCGCGTGGTAATCTTCTCCTTTGAATTTGTTTGAACACTCCCCATACTCTCTTTCTATTCTATACTAAACCCTAAGGGCTCTAATGGTCGGAGAGTGCAAAGGAGAGGGGTTTAAATAGGCAAAATATCTAAAATAAATATTTAAATTTGTGCAAAGGTCACCGCCGCGGCGGTGAGAGGTTAGTTAGTTGATCACCTAGGCGGTGAAGACAGCGGTAGACTTGGTGACGATCCTGCATTTTCACCGCCACGGTAGTGGATCTCACCGTTGTGGTAGGGGACATTTAGCAAGAAATGGCCTTCTCTTCATTTTCACCGCCTAGGCGGTGGGCTGCTGTGTTTGAATATTACACTCGTGCTTATTTTTCTACCATTCTTCGACCGTTTTTGGTTCGATCTGATCATTTACGCTCCAGTTTCATAACTTTTCGCCCCACACACCTGATTTATACAAAAAGAATAAAAAATAATTAAAACGTAATAAAATAAACTATAAAAATACTCTAAAACTAACAAAATCGGTTTAGAAATAGGTAGGTGCATCACACCTATCAGTACCTTATCGGCCTAAGTCACAAAACTCTTAGATCAATTGGTCTCCTTCTCAACTAAAGATGCTTCATCAAGTCGTGAAGTGGAGAACGTTGCACGTGGTTCTCAACCCGGAGTGGATAGTGAGTTCGAAGAATGTCACTTTGTTAACAATCGGACCTATGCTTTCAGGCCCGCCACCAATATTCTGACTCACTATCATCCTGGACTTCGCAACCATGAAAACTTTTCATATGCGTACAATCAGAACACGTTACAGCCACCTCCCAGTTATGGAAATCAAGCTTAAGGTTATCCTATGCAACAAATCGTCAAATGCAACAACCTTAAATTCTAAATCAAAATCCAAACTTGGAAGATATGATGGCTTCGTTCATGAAGAAAACACAAATAATATTGCGTGAGACACACAACAGGCTTAACAAGCATGAGACGAGGCTTGACTCAATTGAGACCACATGTACAAACACAAATGCTACTATAAAATCATTGGAGACTCAGATCGGGAAACTTGCAAGTGCGATCCAAGAGCAGGCCAAGGGGAAGTTTCCTAGCAACACGGAAACTAACCCAAGGGAATGCAAGGCTATTACGTTGAGAAGCGAGAAAGAAGTTGAGGCAAGAAAACCGATGGAAGAAGAGCCGGGGGTAAGCCAAGATGTTGACCGAAATAAACGAAAGAAACATGTGGAGGAGAAATTTGATAAAGAAGTTGATGAGAGAAAGGATGAGAAGAATGAAGACAAGATGGAGGAGAAAAACGAGAAGAAGAAAGAAGAGAAAGTGAAAGAGAAGATAGGAGATCCAAAGGTGATTCCGAGGAGAATAACATTCCCAGACAATCCACCAATTCTAACCACACCTTTGCCTTATCCACAATGATTCCAAAAGAAAAAGTTGGACCATCAATTTGCAAAGTTTCTTGACATCTTCAAGAAAATACAAATCAACATATCTTTTGCGAATGCGTTAAAACAAATGTCCAACTATGGAAAGTTCGTGAAAGACATAATGACGAATAAAAAGAAGTTGGAGGAATACTAGACGGTGAAAATAACGGAGGAATGTAGTGCTATACTGCAAAGAAAATTGCCAGAAAAGCTAAAGGATCCCGGTAGTTTCACGATTCCATGTACTATCGGGAAATCTTATTTTGAAAAGGCACTATGTGATCTTGGTGCCAGTATCAACTTGATGCCATCTTCCGTCTATCGGAAGTTGGGGCTCGGGAATGCTAAGCCAACCACAATTTCGCTCTAAATGGCAGACCAATCGTTAACCTATCCGAAAGGAATTATTGAGGATGTTTTGGTGAAGGTGGATAAGTTCATATTTCCGGTGGACTTTGTCATGCTAGAAATGGAGGAGGACATGGAGATATTCCAATCATACTTGAAAGGCCTTTTCTTGCAACGGGAAAGACTTTAACTGATGTGCATCATAGCAATTTGGCGTTATGAGTTAATGAAGATAAGGTAAAGTTCAACATTTTCAAAACTATGAACTTTCCGGATGAATTTCCTAAATGCAACCGAGTAGATGTTGTTGACTTGTGTGTTAGAGAATTCTTTCATGAAAATGTGGATATGGATCCATTGGAGTATACACTTACAAATTCCTTATCTGTGGGGGATTTTGGTGAGGAGGGCTCAACCACAAAAGTTGGTGTTGTGGACTACGTTCTTGCTATGGAGGCTCAATCTAAAGACATAGAGGATCCGATTCATATGGCGATGATGGAAGAAGAAGTTAGTTCTCCCAAACTATGCAATCTACCTCACGGTGGATTAATAATCAAGCAATTACTGGATCACCTTCGGTATATCGTTTTGGGGGAGAATTTAACCAATCCGGTAATAACCTCATCATCCTTGATAGAGGAGTGAGAATACAAGTTGCTGAAAATTCTGAAACGATATAGATCCGCCTTTGCATGGTCTATTTTCGACATTAAAGGAATTAACCCAACCATATGCATGCACAAGATCTTAATGGAGGATTCATTCAAACCTTTCATTGAGCATCAACTAAGGCTAAATCCGATAATGAAAGAAGTCGTTAAAGCAGAGGTGTTGAAGCTCTTGAACGCTGGAATTATTTATGCTATATCTGATAGCGAGTGGGTTAGTCTGGTGCAAGTGGTGCCAAAGAAAGAAAGCATGACGGTTGTGAAAAATGAGAAGATTGATCTTATTCCGACATGAACCATCACTAGATGGTGAGTGTGTATTGAATATCAGAGATTGAACAAGGTAACAAGGAAATATTATTTTTCACTTACATTCATTGATCAAATGCTTGATCGTCTTGCTGGCTACAATTATTATTGTTTTCTTGATGGCTACTCAGGGTATAATCAACTAGCCATAGCACCGGAAGACCAGGAGAAGATGACCTTTACATAACCGTATGGGACGTTTACCTACCGACGTATGCCGTTTGGTCTATGCAATGCACCGGCCACATTCCAACAGTGTATGATGGCAATATTCTCAGATATGGTGGAAGATATTATGGAGGTTTTCATGGATGACTTTTCAGTTTTTGGTTCGTTCTTTGATAATTTCTTGTACAACTTAATGATTGTTCTCGATCTTATAAAGAGAAACACCTGGTTCTCAACTGGGAGAAGTGTCATTTTATGGTTAAAGAAAGAATAGTCTTAGGTCATTGAGTCTCTTCGAAGGGGCTCGAGGTAGACCGAGCCAAGATTAAAATAATTAAAAAACTTCTACCTCCGATAAATGTGAAGGGAGTTCGTAGTTTCTTGAGGCATGCCGGCTTCTACCGGTGCTTTATCAAAGACTTTTCAAAGAGGATGAAGCCATTGTGTCACGTACTCAAGAACGATGCCCCATTTGAATTTGACAAAGCTTGTTTGAAAGTTTTTAATGCAATGAAGGAAAAGTTGATCACGACTCCTATAATAGTTGCTCCGAATTGGAATGAGCCATTTGAAATAATGTACGATACTAGCGACTATGCGGTTAGAGCGATTTTAGGCCAACGCAAGGAGAAGATCTTCCGATCCATATATTATGCAAGCAAGACTTTGAACAATGCACATGAGAATTACACTACAACCGAGAAAAAGATGCTGGCGATTGTTTTTGCATGCGATAAGTTTTGATCCTACATTATAGGATCCAAGGTGATCATCTATACGGATCATGCTACCATTCGGTACTTATTCGCCAAGAAAGATGCCAAGCCGTGTCTAATCAGGTGGATTCTCTTGTTGCAAGAGTTTGATGTCGAGATAAGAGACAAGAAATGGAGTAAAAACATTGTTACTGATCATTTGTCACGGCTGGTACAAGAGGATGTCGGTGATGAGTCTTGTATTACAGAGGTGTTCCCTGATGAGCAATTGTTCAAAATTGACACTATACTTCCGTGGTTTGGGGATGTCATCAATTTTCTAGCCTGCAAAGTGTTACCACCGGATCTTAAAAATGCCCAAATGAAGAAATTCCTATTCGATTTGAGGCACTATATGTGGGACGAGCCATTGCTATTCAAGAAGTATGCTATTAGGTGATCCGGAGATGTGTTCCGGAGAAAGAGATGGCGAGTATTCTTTATTACTACCATTTATCACCTTGTGGTTTCCACGTTAGAGTGACTTAGTCGGTCGCGAAAGTGCTTCAGTCAGGTTTTTACTGGCCGTCATTGTTTAGAGATATACATATACTTTTGTAAAAACTTGCGATCGATGCCAACAGGTGGGTAACATTTCAAGAAGGCATGAATTGCCGCTAACGTCTATTCTTGAATTAGAGTTGTTTGATGCACGGGGTATCGACTTAATGAGACCGTTTCCATTTTCATTCGGTCTAAAGTATATTTTACTGGCGGTGGACTACGTGTCAAAGTAGGTTAAAACTGTGGCGACGTCTTCCAATGATGCCAAAGTGGTTCTTAAGTTTTTTTAGAGAAACATCATGATACGGTTCGGGACACCTCGGGCCATAATTAGTGATGAAGGAACCCACAATAAAGTATGGGGTGAGGCATAAGGTGGCACTACCATACCATCCGCAGACAAACGACCAAGTCGAAGTATCAAATAGGGAGATCAAACAAATTTTGGAAAAAATAGTTCATTCTAATTGCAAGGATTGGGCAGTGAAGTTGGATGATACATTATGGGCAAATCACACGACTTTTAAGACACCGATCGGTATGTTGCTGTATCGGTTGGTGTTTGGAAAAGCGTGTCACTTACCAGTTGAGATGGAGCACCGTGCCTTTTAGGCGATGAAGTATTTGAACTTCGATCTCAAAGCTTTAGGTGAACAACGTCTCCTCCAACTCAACAAAATGGAGGAATTTCGGAATAAAGCGTATGAAAATACCAGGCTTTGCAAAGACAAAACAAATAAATGGAATGACAAGAAGATAGAGAGGAAAGAGTTTAGCCTGGGTCAACAAGTTCTGTTGTTCAATTCACGGCTGAGGCTCTTTTCCGAAAAATTGAAGTCCCGGTAGTCTGGACCATTCCGGATCAAGCAAGTATTTCTATTTGGATTTTTCGAATAGGAATACGATGACGTACGAATTTTTTGAATCAATGGAGAGTAGATTAAACATTACTTCGGAAACGAAGAGCGAGTTATGGAGAGTATCTCCCTCGTTGATGACTAATCTTGGAATTCGGTATGTCCAGCTGGGGACGGTAAATCAAGCACTTTTTGATATGAAACCGAGAGTATGATCTTACCCGACTTTTGATATTACTTACTTTTTGGAGGCCGGAATGGTCTCAAAGCATGTTTGGACGTGAATTGAGGAGTGTGGATACTCAGGGATGTGTTTCATACTTAAAATCATTGAACTAGCGAAATGGAAGTGTGTGGTATGGAGCCTTGTTGTGAAAACTTGAAGAAATCATGAAAATCCAGTAGGAGGCTCACCACTGAGGCGGTGAAAATACAAGATGTAAGATTTTCAGCAAAATGCTTCACCATTGAGGTGGTGAAATTATAGGTTGCAAAGGTTTTTAAAAGGTGCTTCACCATCAAGGCGGTACAACAACAAAAAGTTTGGGTTTTAAAAAAAGTGCTCCACTACTGAGGCGGTGATCCCACTGCTGCGGCGATGAAGCTTCTAATCAAATAAAACGATACCGCTCAATTTAAACCACTATAACCACCTCTAAAACCCCAAATCTCTCCATTTTCATCCTCCCAAACCATTTACAACCCACAAATTCATCCTTCCATTTACAAAATTTATGATTTCCACCACGAATCATCCTCCAAAAATCAATCTTCCACCCCATTTTCGAATCCTAGGGTTTAAGGAACAAAAGGTGTGATTTCACCCATTTTCAATCGTTTGGACTGAATTTTTTCAACAAGTACGTATTTTTTATCCTACATTTCATTTATATGTTGAAATATTTGGTTGATTTACATATTCATATCAAGAATCATTGAATTTGGATTGTGCCCTAAACCCTTGAACCCCATTTTCGCGATTTTCTTTATCTATGGGATTTCGGTTTGATTTTCGGTAATGAACAATATTTCTATGGATTGTTTCATTGTGTGATACAAAATTTCATGCTACATTGTTGAAATTTTGTTGAAACTGTTGCGATTGGTGTGTGTGTATTGAGATTGTGTCGTGTTCTTGACGGTGTTGATTCGGGGGATTGTTTTTCATTGTTCATATATGATTGGGCTGCCGTGTTTTGTTTTTGTGATTTATTGGATCCATGAATAAGTGTGCCATATCAAAATGGGCAAGGGAAGATGGTTCAAGTTCTCACGCCGGAGGTCTCGCCGCTGACTATGATTTCGCCCGGTTTGTTTCCAAACAGTCCGAGGAGGATTTCAACCGCTTCAAATATAAACGAACATGCATTCAACAGTGAGGATTTGGGTAATTGGGAAGCCTTCCAGCAAAATTTCAAGATGTGATATGAAGCCAAGGTTGGGAAGATTTTTGCAAATCACTACCCCGGGGCGAGGTTGCTTTAGTGCGGGAATTCTATGCAAATATCATCGAAGCAAATGAAAACCAGACAAGGGTCCTCACTCGCCCAATCTTGTTCAATCCTGAGCGCTTCAATGAAGTTTTGGGATTAGCGGCCCCAAAACCATCTCACGAACCATATGGGGGTAGAGATCCGAGCATGGAAACTGTGATCAGAGCCATCACTTTAGGTAACATCCAGTGGACTCACACAACAGTGGACTCACACAGGGTCGGATCTAGCCACTTTCTCGGCTAAGTTTCTCAATCCAATCCCCAAAATATGGCACTATTTTGTTTGCGAAAACTTTCTCTCAACATCTCACTTGTTGGACGTCTCCAAAGAAAAGGCCATGACGCTATATTTAATTCAGACAGGCAAGCCAATAAATGTTGGATTCATGATTTACTCTTCTATTTTTCATGCCATCAATACAACAAAGGTTGGTCTTTCATTTCTATCACTCCTAACCGACCTATTCCGACGGGCCGGTGTATCAATAACCGGGGATAGCCCTTGCCCCTCTATCGTTCTGTTTTATCTAGCTATGATAAATCGGATGTGAAAAATCGGTGCGCAAGAGGTGGGGAAGCAAGAAGTTGAAGAAGATGAAGGGCCTGTAGAGAAAGAAGCGAGGCTATCTGTAGCCCCAATTCCAGAAGAGCCCGGCTGACACTCGATCACTTTGGAGAGGGTCTATAGGGAGCTTCAGGAGGTTTGACTTGACAATCGTGTTTTTCGCCAAAGGAAATATATGTGTCAACAAGATCAAGTCCAACGGCTCATTAGTAGCACCTCGGCATCGACGTGAGTGCTTATTCGCCAATGCCCCAATTGCCGCTGCACCTCTTGCAACTGCCACACTTTCCTTTCCGACGAGATAGTGGTGGTGATAACGTTCCTCCAGGTAGACAGTAGGAGGTGAGACTTCTATGTCTTATCTCCTAGGTATGTGTTCAAAATCCAATATTTTCTTATGATTGCTATATGCTATTATTGGGTTTGTGGCTCAGTCAGTGTGGACATTGCCTACTTCAAGTTTGGGGGGGATGTTCATCCAATTTTGTTTTTGTTAGAAAAGGATAAACAAAATTTTGATGTTTTATATTTGGATGTTTTATGTATGCCGTTTTGTAAAAGCTTAGATGTATAGTGTAGATTTTAACATATAGTTAAGTTTTATTTTAATTTTTGTATTTATGCATGTGAAACACGTAGTTTAGTGTATGTATGTTAGTATTTAGATTTAATGTAGAGATATTTATATATGAAGTAATATTTGCGTGTTGACTTGTTGAGTTCGTCTGGGTCATTTCCCGATAATGAAAATTATCCCCTAATTGTATATCGAGGTCGGGGGTAATGCTATTCATGTGTGTTTTGTGTGCTTGGCAAGTCGATTAGATAAAAATCATTTTGATCCTAAAATCGCACGATACCATAGACTCACTGTATAATTATTCGAATGATTTGACGTCGATTATTTTAGTAATAAGGTCATGACAAATTTGAGGAATCTAGAACTTGACTGGGGGAAACTTGAGGCGAAATCCTAGGTGAGGTAGTTTATGAGGCATGATTTAGGCCTTCATTTTTATCGCTTGAACCTTTGAAGATAGCCTTGAAAATTTTATCCCTCGTTACCGTGTCGAAGCCGATAAACTATTCAATTCTAAACATGTATAAATACCCTATCCAATTAAAACAATTTTTTTTCCAAACCAATGTCGCTAAGCCAAACAGACGAATTAATTGAAATCAAGTTAGCATTATTTTATGTTACTTGAAGTGAACGGTCAGGTTTCGGACGAATTTTTATTGGTTCGGTATTAGTGTATTCACTTATCATTCTTTGAATTTTATTTACATGCCTCTAAAACTGTACAAAATCGAATAAGTTTGGGGGTGTGTTATATTGTTTAAAAAAAAAAAGAAGCTATGTGAATATAGTTTTTGTTTTTGTTCTTTCTACATGTGAATACAAAGTTCTTAAAGTCTTGTTCGGGGTTGTGTTTTAAATATTTGGGGTTATGAGAAAGATATAGCGATAAGTGTTTGTGCCTCGAGTATCGTTGAATTATCGAAATTTTAACGATTACTTGTTTTCTATTCCTGAGATACCCTTGGCCATTCTCCAATGCCTATCCAAGCCCTATTGATCTCTTTGAATTTCTGAACCTACATTAGTGGATAGTCAAGCCCAGTCAAGCATATGGTTTTCCTAATCCTTAAACGGTTGAAGTCATGAGCTTAATTATTGAACAATTCAATCCAGAATTCGGATAGTTATACATTTGAGTTCTCACACACATACACTTTAAATGGATCTAGAATGGTTTTTATTGATATTGAGTGTTGAAATTCTAGAACACCATGTGGTGTGTGTTATTTCCCAAACTTGATCTGATTAAGGGTTATTGAGGGAAGAACAACTTGGTTTCTTCGATTGAACTTGGAACTCCCATGCGTTTACTTCTTATTTGTTAAATTTTATTCATTTTTAGCAGTTAGTTAGTTAATTATTACAATTAGTTTATTTTAGTGTTAGGGTGTTTTACACGAGGACTAGCAAAATTCCAAGTTTAGGGGTATTTGATAGGTTAAAAATACCTATCTACTTCTAAGCTAAATTTGGTAGTTTTCGAGTGTTTTAGTAATATTTTATTGAATTTTTTGTTTGTTTTCATGTAAATCAAGTGTAGGGACATAACAAAGTGATAAACAAGCGAAGCGATGAAAAAACTGTGAGCGAAATAAGGTTTCAGGATAGTAAACCCATCATCGTGGTAGTCAGGCCACCACCGAGGCAGTGGAGATGCAGGGAGAATTGTGTCGAAGTCACCGCCGAGGCGGTGAAAGTCCAGAGAGCCTAGGTTTTGTTTCACCGTTGCAGCTGTCATTCACCACCGACGCGGTGAAAGTATAAAGAGTTTAGGTTTTGGTTCACCGCCGCAGCGGTGAAGTTAACCGACTTAACTCTCCGTGCAACGGTGAACCACTGCTGCGGCGGTCTCTCTGTGCAGAAAATATCAATTTTCTAGATATTTTGAAGCCTTCTATTTAAACCCTTGTTTCCCCCATTTGTCAAGGATGTTCCACACTTTTGATAGATGATCTTAAGCATATTTTGAGAGCTAAAAGAGGTGATTCAACAATTGGAGAAGATGAATCATTTCAGGACCGATCTTTGGTGACAGTAGATTACTCCACTTAAAGATTTGATCGTTCTTCCTTTGTTTCTATATTTGTAACTTAACTTTTTATATCAAATGATGATGAATCCTTTTTACTTTAATATATGTATGGTTAAGATCATGGCAGGCTAGATAAATATTATCTAGGGATTGATGTAACTCATGTAAATACATGTTTGAGTGAATATATGTTACTTTAACGATTGTTTATCTAAATCCAATTGTGTTTACCATTCTATTACAATTTTAATATATTTGTTAAGGTATTAGGGTTGGTTTTGAGAATACAGGGTTTGACACTCAAGAAAAGTAACCCCGGATTCGGACTAGGGTAAAACACATCACGACAATCTAACGACCCGGGAGGGCGTTAGAAAGTGTACAATCCATGAGGTTGGGTCAAGACTTATATGACTATGTGTTATATAAAATGCTAGAGGGGGACTTCAGCGTTAATGCGAAGTTATATAATCGCTCATTTTACACTCGGGAGAGGTAATAAGAGAGTTTGAGATACCTAGATTGTCGGATATGATAAACACCGTTATTGTTAATTAAATGAAGTCAAACATGTATTAAGTGAGTGAAATCAATCCCTAGGTAATCCATTTACTTAGAATTAACCCAATAGTTGTTAGTTTAACTAAGTTTTTAAATATTCAAACTCAAATATTTCTTGAACCGTCGAGATAATATAAGACTATGCAAATCGCGGTATTCAATTAATCAAACACGTTTCCCAGAGGACGATATCCGATTGAAAGGCCCACTATATTAAAACTTGACCTCGTGCACTTGCGAGTATATTAAGACGTGAAAAAATAGTCGCGTCCACCTACCACGTCATCACAAACATCAACCTGAGGTGCCCCGTCATCTGACACATAATATTCTTATCTACCTCATCACCATTTTGCCATGTCAGCCCGGTCAAAGGTTTGACCATTTTAGTAGTGGTCAGTTGTCTTCTTTTGATCAGTTTACTACTTTTTGTTTTTACTAATTCTTTCTATTCGGATACTAGTTCGTAGCTTTTTAGTGTTTTAGATACATCTGTGGCCTCCATTTACTCAAATTTGAATCGAACAATATACTTTATTTTATATTGTTGATTCGGTTCACTACACTCTATTGACCAGCTTAAGGGTTCATCAATTGGTTCTTCATGATCATGGACTGACACTTGGATAATTGTAGAATTTTGAATCCATCCGTGGCCTTTGTTTTTATAGATTCACATCATATAAAATACTTTATTGTATATTGTTGCTCCGATTCAACGACGATATCCAAGGATTGGTCTTCTCTAATATTTCTTGTTGCCAAAAAGGGTTTTGATATTGCCTCCACTATTTTTTACATCTATATTGGGGATATAGATTCAATCTTCAACCACTTTCTTTCTAATTCTGGTATAATTTTTTCCCTGCCCTTTCACTTACTATAGGTAATTCTTCTTGGTTCTTTCATTCTGCATATTGTAATCATATGACTTTTGATCCCAACACCTTCTCATCCAAACTATCCACTATGAATGTTCTTACTTTTCATACTGTTGATGGTTCCCATATGCGTGTTTCTCATACCAGTTAGATATTCACTTTATATCTGTCTAATTCTGACACGTATTTAATTTCAAAACTCATTTTAAATCTTTTATCTATTGAGAAACTCTATGAATTCAAAATTAAAGTGATATTTTCTGATAGTGGTTGTCATATGCAAGATCCTCAAACAGGAAAAACCTCTTGGGTTTCGTCATAAAGTTTGATGCCTATTTGAGCTTAGTAGTTTGAACTTTCCACTTCAAACCCCACCACCATCACCCCATGTCCCGTTATCAACTTGTGTAACCTCACCACTACCACCACTATGCTCATCATCATCATTTTCATCATTATCACCATCGTCCTTCATATCACTACTACCATCACTACCACATTCTTATCATCATCATCATCATCATCATCATCATCATCATCTTATGCTTCTTGTCTTAGCCTTTGGTATTTCCAGTTGGGTCATGCATCCATGAGATGTATCCACACATCAGCCTCTAATGGAAAATTAGACTATGTCTCTACTGAACATCTTGATTGTCTTCTATGTCAACAAGCTAAACAATACGCCTTACTTTTTTCCACTAGTGACTCGGTCTCTCATGCACCTTTTGATCTAGTCCACGCTGATGTTTGGGGACCCTAACCTTCTACCACAATAGGGGTATCTAAATACTTTGTCATATTTGTAGATGATTACTCTCAATACACTTGGTTGTACCTCATGCATAAGCATTTTGAATTACCTCAAATCTATTCAAAATTTATTGCCATGAAAACTCAAATTTTTCGCAGTATCAAAATCTTCAAGTCTGACAATGCCATGGAATACAAGGACTAGTCTTTCATTGCCACCCTTAGAAAACATGTCACACTTTCCCATAGATTATGCCCTAACACATCTACCCAAAATGGTCGAGTTGAACGCAAACATCAGCATATCCTAGTTACTTTCTGTGCATTACTCATTTCATCCTCTTGTCCAGAGCACTTTTGGAAAGAAGTTTATCTCATTACCATCTATACCATCAATTGGGTTTCTTTTTCTACCCTCGGTAATCTTTACCCTTTTGAGAAGTTACATGGAGTTTCTCCTAATTAAAACATCTTAAAAGTCTTTGGATGTGCTTGCTTTATTCTCTTATAACCTCGTGAACATTCCAAACGAACCTTGGGCTTGAGTATGCTGTTGTTTATTTTATTTTATTTTATTTTATTTTTTTAGAGAATTGAACACAAAGGATATCAATTTTGGGATTTTATTTCTTATTGTCTTTGTATTTCTTGTCATGTCACCTCTTGGGAACACATGGTATTTTTCTCCATATCCAAAATTTATTCGACATCTACCACCAACCATCTATATTTAACCAAACCATCCATAGACCTCTTCCCTAATCAACTTAACACAAATATCACTAAGACTCAAATAGATCCTCCAGCTACTGGTTCCCCACTAATGTTCATACTCCGTGTGTGCATCCTGAACACGGCTCCCTCAAGCTTGTCCTAATGACTTTAGATGTTGCACCAACTGAGCCTATCCTAATGACTTTGGATGTTGCACCAACAAAGTTTGCCCCGAAGAATTCTTACCGTTCTAGTAGGGTAATACAACATCCCCCATATCTTCGTGATTTCCATTATTTTTATACCATACTTAATTTTCATGTGCCTTAATACTATAAGGATGCCCATACTAATCCTCTTTGGAAAATAATGATAGGTGTAATTTACCTATCTATTTTCAAACTGAACTTGTTAGTTTTCGAGTATTTTTATAGTATTTTAATATGTTTTTATTCTTTTTGTATAAATCAGGTGTGTGGGGTTAAACGGGATGAAAATAGATCATAAACGATTAAATCAGATTAAGGACGGTAGAAGAACGGTGGAAAAACAAGCAAAATGACAAAATTCAGAACCGCAAACCCATCGCCGCAGCGGTGAAAATACAAAGAAAAGCCTAAACCCTCTGCAAATCCACTACTACAACAGTGAGGTCCACCGCCGTGGTGGTGAAACAACAGAATATCATTGCTCCCACCGCTGCATCCACCACCGCGGTTGTGACCACTGTTGACATACCCACTACCGCGGTGGTCACTCTGTACTGATTTTAGATATTTGTTTTAGATATTTTTGTTCCCTATTTCTTCCTCCCTCTTTTCCATTCATTAAAAAAAAAAAAAAAAAAAAAAAAAAAAAAAAAAAAAAAAAAAACAAAAAAACAAAAAAAAAAACAAAAAAAAAACAAAAAAACTGTAGGTTTAGAATAGGGTTGAAAGTGTTTTGGGGAGTATTAGTAGTATAGTATAATTAGTTGAATTAATTAACTTAGTATTAGTATTAATTAATTGTAAACTATTTTTTATCGCCTAAATAAAGTTAGATTATGATAATTACAGTACTCGATAATAATCTCAAAGAATTCCTATGGATATGACAACCCCTACTCTTCTAGTTTATACTAAAACTTGACCCGTACCCTTGCGGTGAAAGTGACAACGTAATATTCTGCCACCAAGTTTTTGGCACCGTTGTCGGGGATTGTGTTTTAGATTATTGTTGATATTGTGAGTAAATAACTTGATTTTAATTTAGGCATTTATTTTATTTATAAATTTTGTTTGTAGTTTTGTTTTCTATTTCTCATGTAGGGTACTTAAAGATGCTAGATCAACAAGTATTGATGCATTTCTTTCAACAAGATTTTGAACTATTTTATTGTGCTTGGGATCGTTACAACGAGCTGCTATTCCAGTTTTCGAACCGTCGTTTCCCAAGGGAGTGTCAACTACTAAACTTTTTCAATGGGTTACTAGTCGCAACTAGAATATGGGTTGAAGGAGGAAACAGTACCACCTCTTTCGACCAACTAACCACGAACGAAGTCTATCAGGTACTGGAAGACATCGCCGAGTATGATTTTCACTGTTGGAACTATTTAACAAGCTACCAAAGCTTGGGGGATAGTTCCACCACTTTAGAGCCATGGATTGACACCCGGGACTAATATATGGAGATATGGAGTCTTCCTCCTCATTTGAAACCATGTTCTCTAAATTTATGGGGGAGACTCAAGCATTTTGGAGGGAAACGAATGACCGACTCAATGAGCATAAGGATCGTCTCGACAATATTGAGATGGTCTGCGCCGAAATCGATGTAACTATAACGTCTCTTTAAACGCAAATCTGTTAGCTTATCTGCTATATTGAAGACGAGTCAGAAGCGATGGCACTAAGGGATTCACAAGTTACATCTAAATGTGAAAGCCACTGGAGGAGCCGAATACGAGCGGAAAGAGCTTAGGTGAGTTCAATGATAACAAATCAAATGACATGGAAATCCAAGATTGGATCATCGATTGTGATTCTTCACCATTGGAGATCCACATTGTGATGCCACCACCGATCCAAGATGCTCGTATTTATGAGGATCTGATGTGGCTCACTTATCCTTCGCCACCAAAAGCAATGCTCTTTGATGCCCACCAAGTGCATGAGCCAGTGGAGAGTCCTGTTGAAAGCTTGAGCTAATCAGAGATATATCTAGCCAATCTTGAGGGCAGTTTAAATCAAAACCCGTATGTGGTGTTGTACGACACTTACTACGGGCGGAACCCGCTCTTTGACGAGCTCTTCACCATGTCAAGCCGACGACCTTAAATCAGGTACTTTTTGGAAGGCAACCCAAAGAAAAAAATAAGTTAAATCCGTCACAATCGACTTGATTCGGAGGCAAGATTATCTTACCTCCCAGGTACGTGTTCTAAACCCCAATTATCAGCATGCTATATTTCATATGTTAAGAATGATGATTGGGTCGCTGTGGACACTACCCGTTTTAAGTTCGGAAGTGATGTGTAGTATGTTAGTATGTTTAAATGTTGTTTAGTTTATTGTTTGCATGTTTGTTTAGTATAGAATGTGTTTTTATTTGTGTTATTGTTGTCGCATGCTGAGTTTTAAGTTCATCTGGGCCATTACCTGATGATGATATTACCCCCTGGTTGTTTTTCGAGGTTAAGGGTAATACCCATGCATGTGTGTTCTGTGTGTTTGACAAGGCATTTTGGTAAAAGTTATTGTGGATCCTAATTTGCACGAGCACATAGACTCAATGTATAGTTATTCAATTGATTTGAAGACAATTATCGATTAGCCAAACACATGACAATTTAAGGATTCTAGAACTTGACTGAGGGGAAGCTTGAGGCGAAATCCTAGGTAAGATAGTTCAGGAGATATGATTTAGGCATTCATTTTGTCGCTTGAGCCTTTTAAGTCTACCTTGTTATATGTTTATCCCTTGTTATCCTGTCGAAGCCTAAATGCTGTTTTAATTCTGAACACATAACAAATACCCTGGCCGATAAAACTTCTTTCTAAACTTAAATTGTTGAACCGAAGGCACAAATTTGAGTGAATCAAGTTAGCATTCATATATACTACTTGATGTGAGCGGTTTGGTTTAGGGCGAACTTTTAAATTGACTCTGTATTCAAGTACTCACTTGTATTTTTTATTTCATTTTAACCACACCCGTGAAATTGTAATAATTGAATAAGTTTGGGGGTGTGGTTGTTGTTAAAAATGAAAAAAAAAAAAAACATATGTAAATATTGTTCAATTTACGTTTCTTTTATCAAGTGAGTACGTCGGTCTTAAATGATTGTTTAGGGTTGTTTCGAATTAATCTATAGGGGTTCGAGTGTGAGTGTGCCAAGCATTGAGCCTTGGGTAACATTAAGTGAACAACGTTAACTTATTTTCTATTCTTGATATACCCTTGGCCATTTTCTCAAAACCGAATCAAGTCCTATTGATCTTTATGAACTTCGAAGCCTACATTAGTGGAGAGTGAAACCCAATCAGGCGTATGGATATCCTAGTCCTTTACGGTCTAAGTTGTGAGTTTCGTTGGTGGATAATGCAATCCGATTGTTGGATAGTTATATCATTGAGTCTCACACACACATGTTCAAAGGATCTAAAATGGCGTTTGCCATTATTGAATGTCGAAATTCTAGAACATCACATGGTGCATTTTACCACCTGAACTCGATATGATTGGGGGTTGTTGAGGGAAAAATATTTTGGTCGATAGAAGAATTCAAAACTCGCATATCGTTATATTTAGATTGTTTGTGTTTAGGTTGTTCATGTCATTTAATTTAATTACGTTTTTCATTTTAGTGTGAGTGTTTTGCTCGAGGACTAGCAAAATTCCAAGTTTGGGGGTATTTGATAGATGTAATTTACCTATCTATTTCCAAACAGAACTTGTTAGTTTTTTAGTGTTTTTATAGTGTTTTAATAGGTTTTAATTCTTTTTGTATAAATCAGGTGTGTGGGGTTAAACGGGATGAAAATGAATCATAAACGATCACATCGGATCAAGGATGGTGGAAGAACGGTGGAAAAACAAGCAAAAGGGCAAAATTCAGAACCTGCAGCCCACCGCCGCAGCGGTGAAATAATAGAATGTCTCTACTCCCACCGCTGCATCCACCACCGCGGTCGTGACCACTGCCGACATACCCACCGCCGCAGCGGTCACTCTACATTGATTTTAGATATTTTGTTCCCTATTTCTTCCTCCCTCCTCTCTATTCGGCAAAAAAAAAAAAAAAAATTAATAAATAAATAAGACCCCTTAGGTTTAGAATAGGGTTGAGAGTGTTTTGGGGAGTGCTAAACCAAATCTGAAGAAGAAGAAGAACACGTTGTGATGAAGGAGAAGCGATTGTTGAATGGTTTAAACGACAAATCTTCAGACAACGGCTAAGTCTTTCGTTTCTTTCTTTAATTTCTTAATTTCGGTAGTTTGTTGAGCATGTTTAGCTCGTTTTTCATTGTATAAATGGTTATGACCATGAGCTAAACGGATTTTGTCTAGGGATGAATAATATTTATGAAAATATCGTTTATTTGAGTTGTGTTTCTTTAATGGTTGTTATTCATTATTTGATTGTGTTTACCATTATTCTTCGATTATATGCTTGTTTATATATATAGAGAATACGGGGTTTGACACTCGGGAGAGGTAACCCCGAATTTGGACTAGAGTAAACACAATGTGACGATCTAATAACTCGGAGGGGAGTTAGAAAGTGTGCAATCCATGACGTTGGGGCAAGACTCATGTGACCTAGTGTCGTTAAGACATTGAGGGGGACTTCTTCGTTGACGTGAAGTCGCATATTCACTCATCTTACACTTGGGAGAGGTAGAGAATGAGTTTACGTTACAGAGATTGTCGAATATGATGAACACCGTTATTGTAAACTAAACGAGATCAAACACATTTAAGTAAATGAAGTTAATCCCTAGATAATATTTTTCCCTAAACAACTCATATTAGTAGTATAATATAATTAATTTAATTAATTAGCTTAGTATTAGTATTAATTAATTATAAACCATTTTTTATCGCCTAAATAAAGTTAGGTTATGATAATTATGGAACTCGATAATAATCTCAACGAACCCCTGTGGATACGACAACCCCTACTCTTCTAATCTATTCTAAAACTTGACCCGTACACTTGCGGTGAAAGTGGCGAGGTAATATTTTGTCACCAGAAATCAATGGATGATTAACTTCACGCCCTAGCCAAAACTCATACTTGGGATCTCGTTAACCTCCCTAAACAATCATTTAAGACATTATATTTATAAAGGCCGAGTTGTTGCAAAAAGATTCACTCAACAACATTATATTGACTACGAAAAGACATTTGCTCCTGTATCTAGACCCACATTTGAATATACTCTCCTTGCCGTCATTGTTATTTGCAAATGGTCTCTTTTTCAGATGGATGTCAAGAATGCCTTCCTTAGCGGCGATCGTATTGAGGAAGTTTATATATATACCCCTTCTAGTCCAGTAGCTCCTCAACATAAAGTTTGTCCCATTTGTCGTGCCCTATATGCTCTCAAACAAGCTCCGTATGCTTGGTTTTCATAATTTAGAACCACCATCTACTAGTTCAGGTTTGCAACCAACGTTCATGATTCTGCCTTGTTTATTTGTCGAACTGACAACGGCATTATTCTTCTTCTACTGTATCTGTACAACATGATCATCACAAGAAATGGTCTACGTAGAGCTCTGAACTAAAAAAACAAAAAACAAAACAAACATTAGCGGTCAATTTGATATGAAAGACCCTTGGCGTGACTACTTATTTTATTGATCTCAAAGTTTCGACTTGTTCATATGGATACTTTGTCTCTTAAGCAAAATACGCCTCTGATCTTTTATCTATGGATGAGATCATTGACTTTACCATTGTAAACACCTCTCTAGAGCTGAATATCAGACTTACTCCACTAGATGGATCTTCTTTCCTGAATGTCACTCTTTGTTGCTAACAAACTGAAAGTTTAGTATATATAATGGTTACTAGCCCATACATCGTCTATGTTGTCCATCAAGTCAATCAATTCTTGTTTGCTTCTCAAACCACTCATTACTCAGTTTTTCTTCCCATTCTTCGACATGTCAAGGGTATCTTATTTCAAGGACTTCATTTCTTTGCCTAGTCTACTCCTACCTTACAGGCTTATTCTGATATCAAATCGATTGGAGATCCCACCACTACAAGAAAAAAGATATTCAACTACGAATTTTTTAGCGATGACACAATAATCATAGCCAAATGTGATCTCCTTTTGGCGATAAAGTACAAATTTGTACCATAGATGGTTAATAGACGATGAAATTTTAGAATTCGTCATTATTAGTCCAATCAATTCTTGGCGCCAAACAAAAAATGAAAAAATTGTTTCCGCTAGTGTATTGGCAACAGAAAAAGTTCGTCACTAATTCGGCACGAGATATTATGTTATTTGGTGACGAACCCCTTTCGTCACAATTTGTCATTCCTAATCTGGGCGCCAAACTAATAATTTATATAATTATTCCACTAGCGTATAGGTGACGAAATAGGTTCGTCACCAATGTGACCGCCTATATTTAACATTGGGCGACGAACAGGTTTCCTCCCGAGTTATTCCCCCCTCCTCTCACACTCTTAAAAACTAGTTAGTTTTATTATTTCAATCACAATTTTTTCTTTATTTTTTGTCCTTTAGTATTAAATAGATTAGATGCATCAAGTTAACATGTGAAATTTGTATTTGATGCCGTGTTTGCTGATGGTGGTTCGATAAGCGACAACGGTCGGTGACTGGAGGCCTATTATCGTTAATTAAGGACTAAAAAATAAGAAGTAAAAAATAAATTGCTCACTAAATATGCTAAAAAAATAAAACCCCAAAATTAACTATACATTAAGAATCCCCAAAAAAACCTTGTTTGGTTCATTTTTTGAACATTGTGTGTTCAAACACACAGAATACAACTATTACTCTTCTAGAAACACAACTTAAAAAAAAAACACATAATTTTTTTTATTCCACCATCACGTCACCTATTTTTATTATTTTATAATTTTTTTTTCTATATCTTTATTTTTTTAGTTTTTTGCTTCACGATCATCCAACAAACAATATTATTATCTTTATTTTTCAACATCTTATTTCAATCAATCACGTTACTTTATAATTTTTTAACACATTATTAGTAAATGTTATTTTTTTAACAATCTTTTAAAACTAAATCGATCAATTTCTCATAATTTTAAAACATTATTTTTAAAACTTTCAAAAATGAAACCAAAGAGGCCCCACGTAACTGTGCGAGGACCAACACCAGCCCTACCACCCTCACACGCTGACGCCTCTACCACCACCACCACCACCTCCTTGCTACGACCACCAATTGATGAGAACCAACGTGCACCAACAAAGGATCCGCTGCATGTTCCAATTGGGCCTATTACGAGGGCAAGATCCAAGAAGATCAAAGAAGCACTTAATGGGCTAATTCAAGATATATGGGCTGAATCTAAAGTCATAATGCCCAAGTTAGGCCCAAATGGCAATCAAGGTCTAATCCATCTCATAAAGGCAAGCAAATGGGCTTAGTCATGAACTTAAATGGGCCAAAACATGAGACCCACGAAATTCTACTTATTTATTTTAGTTTATATCATTTTGTAAGACATCAATGCCAATTAGTATTTTTTTTTTCTAGTATTGATTTTGTAATAAGTTTGAAAGGCATCTAGGACTTTTGTTCTTGTAGCCTCCCCCTAGGTGTGAAAGGCCACCCACTATCTATAGTAGGGTGTGCTAAAGTTGAAGACTTCTTGTGTGAAAAGGACAACCCTAGGTGTGAAAGACCGCCCCCTATCTAAGGTAGGGTGTGCTTGACCACCCACTAGCCTAGGCTCTCCTTTGTGTTGGTTGCCTATTTAAGAGAGTTGTATTCCATGGGAAAAACACATTACTTGAATAATATATCAGATTGAGAGAGTTTTCTCTTGAGTTCTTCATAGAACTTTTCTTTGAACTTATCAAGAATTTCTTGTGGCGTTCAAACTCTATAACTTCGGTTCGTGATTCCATTATAATCTTTGGGTCGAGGTTTGTTATTTTAGACCTTTGGTTCGCGTTTCATTCATAAACGTTGGGTCAAGGTTTCTATCAAACATTCTGTATTTTTGTGTTCTTCCTTTCTTTCTTTTCATTATAAATCCAGATTTTAGATCGATCCTAGCAAAGACACCATAAATTGGTTTCGGGTCTCACTAATTCTTGGTGAGGTTCGCATCATTTGGTAATCAGAGCACGGTTCTAAAATCAGGTTTGATCTATCCTTGTTTTTCATTACTGTTCTTTTATTTCATCTTCAATTCTATTCAGATCTTGTTTAAGTCTTCAATTCTGTTAAGATCTCGTTTAAAGCTTCAATTCTGTTAAGATCTTGTTACGTTTTCAAATCTGTTCAGATCTTGTTTAAAGTCTTCAAATTTGTTAGATATTATTTAAGGTTATTGTCATCATCATTTAAAAAAAAAAAAAAAAAAAAAAAAAAAAACGAAAAATCCTGCAGCCAAAAAAAAAAAAACAGAAACAGAAACAAAACAAAAAAAAAAAAAAAAACGAAAATCCTGCAGCCAAAAAGAGAGCATATTCTTCTTGATCGATTCCATAACTTATCCTCTGTGTTGACCTTGTTCATTTTGTTTTCTTTCCTAAATTTCATTCTTAGTGAAGTGAATCACAGAGTTTGGATTGTTGCGAGAAATTCTGATTGAGATATGTTAAGTTCAATAAAGAACTAAAAGAGGAAGCTACGAGTGGAAAAAGGCAAGAGAGTGTGAGTAACATACTTTGAGTGCACGTGAGGGAGTATATGAGGACTTATTCTCTAATATTTCTATTTTCAAGATATGTCTTCCAGGGGTAACACATCAAACAATGAAGGAGGGGAAGTGACGACCACCATGTTGCAGGCTATGCAACAATAATTTGAACGTATAAATGTGGTGTTTAATGAAATGCGGGATCGGATGGATAAGCAAGACGCTGCTATTGCCGCTTGGCGTGAGGGGCAGCCCCAAGGAGTCCCAAATGCTAGAAGAAGGCAAGAAAGGCGTGCCCACGTGGAAAATTCTGAGGGTGACCATGAGGATGAGTTCGAAAATGATGAAGAGCAATCTTCATTGAACGGTGAGGGCTGGTTCGTGCCAAGGACAGAAAGGCGTGGTAGAGTTTTCCGCAGAGATCCAAGATGGCGAGATGGGCTTGACCGAAACCTTGGGAACATAAAAATGAAGATACCGTCGTTCCAAGGGAAAAATGACCCTGAAGCTTACTTGGAGTGGGAGAAGAAGGTGGAGTTGATTTTTGAGTGCCACAATTACTCCGAGGAGAAAAAGGTAAAACTTGCTGTAATTGAATTTGTTGATTATGCTATAATATGGTGGGATCAACTTGTGATGAACAGAAGGAGAAACCATGAGAGGCCAATCGAGTCGTGGGCGGAAATGAAGGCCATCATGAGGAGGAGGTTTGTCCCTAGTCACTACTATAGGGACTTGTACCAGAAGTTACAAAGTCTTACTCAAGGCTATCGGAGCGTGGATGATTACTTCAAGGAGATGGAGATCGCCATGATTCGGGCTAATATCGAGGAGGACAGAGAAGCCACAATGGCAAGGTTCTTGAATGGGCTGAATCGGGAGATTGCCAACGTAGTGGAGTTGCAACACTATGTGGAGTTGGAGGACATGGTGCACATGGAAATAAAGGTGGAACGACAACTTAAAAGGAAGGGAACTCGGTCATTTCAAAACTCGGGCTCCTCTACTTCATGGAGGCCGAATGGGAGGAAAGATGAAGGAGTTGTTTCAAAGTCCAAAACCGAACCACCAAAAAAGAGAGATGATGTGCCCAATGCCAACAAAGGTAAAACTGAAACCCAAACTCGTAACCGTGATATTAAATGTTTTCGTTGTTTGGGAGTAGGTCACATAGCTTCACAATGCCCAAATAAAAGGACCATGATAGCACGTGTTGATGGAGAAGTGGAAACGGAAAATGAGAGTGAAGATGACCAAATGCCACCACATAAGGATGCTTGTGACGATGACATGGAGTACCCGGTGGAGGGAGAGTCACTTGTGGCAAGGCGCGCTCTAAGTGCCCAAGTAGCGGAGGATGACATGGAACAACAAAGGGAGAATATTTTTCATACTAGATGCCACGTCAACAACAAGGTATGTAGTATGATCATTGATGGCGGAAGTTGTACAAATGTGGCTAGCACAACCTTGGTAGAAAAACTGAACTTACCTACCTTGAAACACCCTAGACCGTATAAGTTGCAGTGGTTGAATGATTGTGGGGAAGTTCGGGTAAATAAGCAAGTGTTAGTTTCCTTTTCAATTGGGAAGTACAAGGATGAAGTACTTTGTGATGTTGTTCCAATGCATGCGGGTCACATATTGTTGGGCAGGCCATGGCAATTTGACAGGAAGGTTATTCATGACGGGTTCAAGAATAGACACTCATTCGTCAAAGACAATAAAACCATTACTCTTGTGCCGTTAACTCCAAAACAAGTGTATGAGGATCAAATGAAAATGAAAAGAGAGAATGAGTTAAAAAAAAAGTGTGAGGTCGAGAGTTTAAAAAAAGATGATGAAAAGAGAAAAGAGAGTGAAAGAAAAGGAGAGAAACAAATGAGTTTTTATGCTAAGGTGAGTGATGTCAAGAGTGCTTTTTATACAAACCAGCCTATGTTTGTACTTTTGTACAAAGAGGCTTGTTTTAATACTAATGAAATTGACAAATCTGTGCCTAGTGTTATTGTTTCTTTGTTGCAGGAATATGAGGATGTGTTTCCTGAAGAGGTGCCTAGTGGATTGCCACCGATTAGAGGAATAGAACATTAAATAGATTTTGTGCCAGGGGCGACAATTCCTAACCGACTAGCCTATAGGAGTAATCCGGAAGAGACAAAGGAACTTCAAAGGCAAGTTGAGGAGTTGCTAGCCAAAGGACACGTAAGAGGGAGCATGAGTCCGTGCGCAGTACCGGTACTACTTGTGCCTAAGAAGGATGGAACTTGGCGTATGTGTGTTGATTGTCGAGCTATTAACAACATTATGGTAAAATATCGACATCCCATTCCTAGGCTAGATGACATGTTAGATGAACTGCATTGGTCATGTATTTTCACAAAAAATTGATTTGAAAAGTGGGTATCATCAAATTAGAATGAAAGAGGGTGATGAATGGAAAACTGCCTTTAAAACTAAACATGGATTGTATGAGTGGTTGGTTATACCTTTTGGTCTAACTAATGCACCAAGTACATTCATGAGGTTAATGAATCATGCATTGCGTGCGTTTATAGGCAAATTTGTTGTGGTCTATTTTGATGATATTTTGGTGTATAGCAAGAGCTTAGATGAGCATATTGATCATTTGCATTGTGTGCTTGATGTTTTAAGAAAAGAAAAACTATATGCCAATGTAAAGAAATGTTCATTTTGCTTGGACAAAGTTGTGTTTCTTGGTTATGTTGTTAGTGCGAAAGGGATTGCGATGGATGAGGAAAAGGTGAAGGCTATCAAAGAATGGCCCACACCTAAGTCAATCACGGAGGTAAGAAGTTTTCATGGTTTGGCTAGTTTTTATCGACGCTTTGTTAAAGATTTCAGTACACTAGCCGCGCCACTCACTGAAATTGTTAAAAAGTCCATGGGTTTTAAATGGGATAATGTGCAAGACCGTGCCTTTAATGAGATTAAAGAAAGGCTATGTGGTGCTTCTTTATTAGCATTACCTGATTTTTCTAAAACTTTTGAGATTGAGTGTGATGCCTCAAGAATAGGTATTGGAGCAGTTTTGATGCAGGAGAAGAGACCAATAGCATACTTTAGCGAAAAGCTAAATGGAGCAGCCTTGAACTACCCGACGTATGACAAGGAGCTTTATGCATTGGTGAGAGCATTGGAGACTTGGCAACATTACCTGTGGCCGAGAGAGTTTGTCATACACACCGACCATGAGTCCTTGAAGCACTTAAAAGGACAAGGTAAGTTGAATAGAAGGCATGCCAAATGGATGGAATTCATTGAAACCTTCCCGTATGTAATCAAATACAAACAAGGTAAGGAAAATATTGTGGCTGATGCACTATCCAGAAGGTATGTCCTTGTCACTACTTTAAATGCGAAGTTATTAGGATTTGAATATATTAAATAATTGTATGCTAATGATAATGACTTTGATAGTGTGTATGGAGCGTGTGAGAAGACAGCGTTTGGTAAGTTCTATAGAATGGATGGGTACTTGTTTAGAGAGAATAAACTTTGTGTGCCTAATTGTTCTATGTGTGAGTTGCTTGTGCGTGAAGCACATAGTGGTGGTTTGATGGGTCATTTTGGCGTAAAGAAAACTTTAGACGTGTTACACGAACACTTCTTTTGGCCAAAGATGAAACGTGATGTGGAGAGAGTTTGTGCTAGATGTGTTACGTGTAGGCAAGCTAAATCTAGAGTCTTACCGCATGGATTATACACTCCTTTGCCCGTACCTAGTGCGCCTTGGGTAGATATTTCCATGGACTTTGTTTTAGGCTTGCCTAGGTCAAGGAAAGGTAAGGACTCGATTTTTGTGGTTGTTGACAGGTTTTCTAAGATGGCACATTTCATATCTTGTAATAAAACCGATGATGCAACCCATATCGCTGATTTGTTCTTTAGAGAGATAGTACGGCTCCATGGTGTTCCTAGGAGTATCGTGTCTGATCGTGATGTTAAGTTCCTTAGCTATTTTTGGAAAGTCTTGTGGGGAAAGTTGGGAACTAAATTATTGTTTTCAACCACTTGTCATCCCCAAACAGATGGACAAACCGAGGTAGTAAATCGAACTTTATCTACTTTGTTGCGTACTATAATTCAAAATAATTTGAAAAATTGGGAGGATTGTTTGCCATTCATTGAGTTTGCATATAATCGAAGTGTTCATTCTACTACTGATTTTTCACCATTTGAGATTGTTTATGGGTTTAATCCACTAACTCCTTTGGATTTGCTGCCTTTGCCAGTTAATGAAAGGACAAGTTTGGATGGTCAAAAGAAGGCAGAGATGGTGAAGAAACTCCATGAAAATGTACGACAACACATAGAAAAGAAAAACGAGCAATATGCGATCAAAGCCAACAAGGGCCGTAGACGAGTCGTCTTTGAACCGGGTGAATGGGTTTGGGTACACATGAGAAAAGAAAGATTTTCAGTCCATAGGCGGTCCAAGCTACATCCAAGAGGGGATGGTCCATTTCAAGTCCTTGAGAGGATCAATGATAATGCATACAAGCTGGATCTTCCAGGTGAGTATAAAGTTAGTGCAACATTTAATATTTCTGATCTTTCTCCGTTTGATGTAGGAGACGATTCGAGGTCGAATCCTTTTCAAGAGAGGAGGGATGATGAGCACCAACGTACACCAACAAAGGATCCGCTGCATGTTCCAATTGGGCCTATTACGAGGGCAAGATCCAAGAAGATCAAAGAAGCACTTAATGGGGTAATTCAAGATATATGGGCTGAATCTAAAGTCATAATACCCAAGTTAGGCCCAAATGGCAATCAAGGTCTAATCCATCTCATAAAGGCAAGCAAATGGGCTTAGTCATGAACTTAAATGGGCCAAAACATGAGACCCACGAAATTCTACTTATTTATTTTAGTTTATATCATTTTGTAAGACATCAATGCCAATTAGTATTTTTTTTTTCTAGTATTGATTTTGTAATAAGTTTGAAAGGCATCTAGGACTTTTGTTCTTGTAGCCTCCCCCTAGGTGTGAAAGGCCACCCACTATCTATAGTAGGGTGTGCTAAAGTTGAAGACTTCTTGTGTGAAAAGGACAACCCTAGGTGTGAAAGACCGCCCCCTATCTAAGGTAGGGTGTGCTTGACCACCCACTAGCCTAGGCTCTCCTTTGTGTTGGTTGCCTATTTAAGAGAGTTGTATTCCATGGGAAAAACACATTACTTGAATAATATATCAGATTGAGAGAGTTTTCTCTTGAGTTCTTCATAGAACTTTTCTTTGAACTTATCAAGAATTTCTTGTGGCGTTCAAACTCTATAACTTCGGTTCGTGATTCCATTATAATCTTTGGGTCGAGGTTTGTTATTTTAGACCTTTGGTTCGCGTTTCATTCATAAACGTTGGGTCAAGGTTTCTATCAAACATTCTGTATTTTTGTGTTCTTCCTTTCTTTCTTTTCATTATAAATCCAGATTTTAGATCGATCCTAGCAAAGACACCATAAATTGGTTTCGGGTCTCACTAATTCTTGGTGAGGTTCGCATCACCAATGCAACCGCCACCCTCACTCTGCCACCATTGTGCCGAAGACCTTGATAAGTTGACCTTTTTCATCTCCATCAAAGGGTAGATTTTCAGATGAGTCGATCCAAGCCACCCCCAATAATATGTGCAATCGAGCACTTATTAGGAGAATGCTATTATCCCTCATCCCATCGGTTGTTGCGGATGCCATGCTCCCGGAAAATTATTGCATCTTCCTCCTGCATGAACGATGATCTAGTTGCAAGGGATGGCTTTCCAAATCTGATTTTTTAGATCTGGATTTTTTTAGATCGAGATTTTAGTTTCTTTCAAATATCATTTTTTAGACATTTGATTTTTTCCCAAGTTGCTATTGATTTTAGATTGCACTAAATGTTTGACGTATTTTTGAATTGTTTGCAATTCTGGTCTCTATTACTGTTTTTGTTCTTGATATTTGTTTATGTTCTCTATAATTTTTCTTGCTTCTGTTTCTATTTTTGTTCTCGATTTCACATTCAGTTTCTGTTATGTTACAGTTTTTGTTCTTTATTTCTGTTTTTGTTCACTGATTTACATTAAATTTTCATTAAATTTATGTTTACAGATAAGGGTGTTCGCACCAAAAAATATGGACCAACTATAGGACGTGGGACAAGTAAATTACTGAAAGTTAATAATAACCACCCATAGAAAATTGAATTTGATACCCTTTTTAATAGGCCAACGGATGATGATAAGTTTTTTAATAGGCCAACGGATGATGATATTTTATCCATTCAGGGAACATTGAAAGAGGTTGAGCAGAAATTGCAAGATCAACAAAATAAAATAGACACAATGGAAGCGGATTTAGAGGATTGAAAGAATTTATGAGATCGATGATAAGAGCACAGTTAGAAACTAAAGAATCTTCGTCTTCATAGTAACCCATTGCATTCAATCAATTTCTTTTAACATTACAATTATGGTTAATTTATTCTAAGTTGTTTTTTTTTTTTTTTTAATTTACAGATTCAACATATTATGGAATCGATGATGTTGATCGCTTAACATCTATTATTTGTTTGTTGGTTATTTTCTAATGATGTTTCGTAAGACATTTTATTTTTGTCATTAGTGTTTAAGGATATTGGTAGAGTTAGTATATTGATATATTTCGTTTTTAATGCAATTGTATGGTTTTATTTACCTTTTATTGATTGGTTGTGGCTATAAATTGATATTCATAGCCTTAAGTAAAGAAATTTACTACAAAATTTATTTTTGTAACCAATGCATTTCCTTAAAAAAAGAAAAAATAAAAAGAAAAATCTTTTGGCGACAAATTTTTTTTTGTCATGGATTGTTTTCTTGCCATTTACAATCATGTTTTGGCGACAAAAAAAAAATCGTCGTCGATTATTTTCTGCCATTTATACACATATTTTGGTGACAAAAAAAGTTTGTCGCCTAAATATTTTCCCGCAATTTACAACCATGTTTTGGTGACAAAATATTTTCGTCGCCAAAATATTTTCCCGCTATTTTCAATCACTTTTTGGCTACCAAATGTAATTATTTAACTACAAATTTGGCTACGAAATAATTCCTCGCAAAATAGTAATCTTGTGCGACGAACGTATAATTTGTCACCAAATACCTTCTGCTACGGCACATAGGTTACGAAATTGGCTATGGAGATTTTTCATCACTAAAGCTCTTTCGCTACAAAATTAACACTTTGGTTACGAAAACAAATTGTAGCTAAATGGAATTTTTCTTGTAGTGCACTGACAAATGTTCAACCACTAGTTACTATTTCTTTTTGTGCAACTATCTCATTTCCTGGCGTGGTAAGAAATAAACTATGGTTGCCGCTCCAACACTGAAGCTGAATATTGTGCCATCGTTGGTGCAACATAAGAACTAATTCGGTTTTGTTGGCACCTCGCTGATATGTGAGTCTCCTCTCTTACTACCATTGTTCTACATTGCGACAATATGAATGCTATTCAGATCGTCTGTAATTGTATTTTTCATAAGTGTACAAAACACATTGATAATAATAACCACTTCATCTGTCACCACATTTTCTAGAATACTGTTCGATTTAACTTCGTTAATTCAGTTGATCAGACAACAGATATTGTCACCAAGACTCATCCAACCGAACACTTCACACTCTGATTTTCAAACTCAATTTCAAGTCTAATTTACCGCCCTGAGTTTAAGGGGGGTGTTAATACTATATTTATGGGGCTTGGCGCACTGGGTTGACCAAACTCTAACTCTTAGTCATTCTCGATATAAAGACTCTTTATATATGTTTGAATAATGTACTTTTCTTATATATCAATACAATCGCTTCATATTTTTTTAATATTTTGTCTCTCAATTATTCTAGCAGAAACAATATTAATGACAATATTGATTGATTGTAACCCTCTTTTGTACTCCTCTTTGTAGTTTTATTCCCGCTTGTTCTTGTAGTTTGTGCCTCTAGCATGTTTATATTTGTGTCTAGATATCAAATGTAATTTCTTGGGACTTTTAGGTTACATCGAAGCTCTCTGCTAAGTGTTGTGTTCAAGTCCCTTTTAGTGGTGCCTAGTTATAAATTTTTGAGGTTAGCTATTATAACTTACCTTCTTTATATTAAATATATTTGGACTTAAAAAAAAAGGGAAAGAAAAGATCTTCCAATTACGGGATGCATAATCTTGATTTTTTACACCATTAATTTAGATTAGAATTCGAGTTAAGGATTAAAATATGGGATAATTCGCCATTAGTCCCAAAAAACAAATCTACTTTTAAAAAAGTATTGCTTAAAATATAAGTTTTAATTTAGTCTCTTAAGTTAAGTTTTGCTTGAGTTTTAATCTCGCATGTGCAGGTATTGCAGAGATTGTAGAGAGAACTTGGAGGAGTAAATTTGTATTATAGTAAATATTATTTATATGTAACTAACATTAGTTACAATTTAATAATTATTATATATTACATATATTTGTATATTTTTTGTTACATGTACTTATGTAATATTAGTTACGCGTTACAAATTACATGTATTTATGAAATAATTGTGACATTTAACAAATATTATGCACTTAAATTAATTTAATATTAGTTACATGTATTTATATACATTTCGTTAAATGTAACTAATTATATGTATTTTGTGTAATTTTTATTATATCTAACAAATTTTTATACATAAATTAATTACATGTTATAAAATATAGTACTATTTATTAAATCTAACAAAAATTTACAGACATGTAATTTCGCATGTGTAAACACGTGTATTGGGCTTCTGTCTTTTTTAAATAGGCGGAACTAAAATACAAGTTGTTTTTGTCTCTAAATATTATTTTTTTTTAAATTAAAAGTAAAATAAGAGACTTGGCACCGAAATGCTAGTTAAAATATACAAGTCTCACCGAAAAATACTTGGACGATAATCGGGATCTTTTTTACCCCTATACAAATTATCGTAATCTTACTAATGGCTCTAATTTGGCAAGAATCTTCGAATGTAAATAGTTCATTTTTTTTTTCATTGAATAACTCCTTGTGGGCATAAAGTAATATATGCTTTTCATTTCTGTTTTGGCAAGAATCTTCGAATGTAAATAGTTCATTTCTTTTTTCATTGAATAACTCCTTGTGGGCATAAAGTAATATATGCTTTTCATTTCTGTTTAAAAGAAAAATCTAGTAATTTGAAAATATTGAGGTGTGTTTGGTGTCGCGGAATTAGGTATGAAATTAGAATTAGAAGGCTCAATTCCGTAAAATAACCGGACATATTTTATTGTAAAACCATAAAAATGGCTTAAATTCATTTTTATTTTTTTTGTTGGGTCTTAAATTTGATTTTCATTTATAATTTCATGCCGCCCAATTCCTTAATTTTAATTTTATAACCCAAGTGAAAGATTGATCCAATTCTTTTAAAAATTATGCCTAAAATATTTTTGAGATAAATAGTTTTTTGCTAAATGGAAACACTGGATATATATGCATGAAAAAAATGATATTCATAATAAAATGTCTATTGTTTTTGTGTGTAAAAAAATAAATAAAAAATATGTGAAATGTATTTTTTTTTTTTTTCTATCAAATTTGGTTACATTTCCCAAATAAAATAATAATGTTTTTTTTTGATAATCTAAATTATGAAATTTCAACGTTAGAATTCTAATATTATGAAATTACTATTGAATTTCAATGTACTGTCAAACAATGAAATTCTAATAACATAGAATTAGATTTCTTAGAATTTTAATTGTTTAAAATTGCAATTCCAATTTAATTATAATTTCGGTGACCAAACACTACCTGATTTTTTTTTTCCTAGTCCATGACTGGGAGCAAATGTATAAGAGGAAATCATATTCTTACGACTGCACGTTTAAAAGCTAGCAATAATGAGAGAAAGAGAACATAATAATAACTCCCAGCTCTTTATTCATGCTTGAACTATTCTACAAGCATACATAGTCATATATATAGAACACTAGTTTGCTGGGTAGTTGCCGTATGGAGATGGTGGCTTGTGGGTATTCGGCGGTTTTACAACAATGGGAGGTAGAGTGGGCGGCTTCTGCATCGGTGGTGGCTTCTCCACGGGAGGTGGCTTATAAATGGGCTTTGTGGGCTTTCCCTTTGTTGGTGGCTTCTCAACTGGCGGTGGCTTCTCCACTGGGGGCGGCTTTTGAATTGGCGGTGGCTTCTTCAACGGTGGTGGCTTTTGAATGGGTGGCGATTTCTGAAGTGGCGGAGGCTTTTCCACCGGTGGCGGCTTTTGAATGGGTGGAGGCTTCTCCACTGGTGGTGGCTTTTGAATTGGTGGCGGTTTTTCCACTGGCGGTGGCTTTTGAATGGGTGGAGGCTTCTCCACTGGTGGTGGCTTTTGAATTGGTGGCGGTTTTTTCCACCGGCGGCGGCTTTTGAATTGGTGGTGGCTTCTCCACTGGAGGAGGCTTTAGCTCGGGAGGTGGTTTTACCACCGGAGAAATGGGTGGTTTGTGCTCATAGGGCGGTGGTTTAAAGTAATCACCAAGTGATGGAGTGGCGAGAACCACCACCCCAAGAAACAACACTACGAGAAATTTGGGAGACATTCTCTTTTGTGAGCTCTCTATGATTTGCAAATCTTAGTGCAATTGCTAGGTCCTTTTATAGTAGTAAGAAGCCAATGAATGCGCGAAACTTGTCAACACCACATCCATTTGATTGTTGTGGGAAAGCAGAAGTAGGTTTGTTCAAATATTCAACATAAGATTTTGTTGTTTGGTTTGAGTATTTAAGATCGTGGGGCCCTTCGAGTTGAAAAAAAAATGAAGAATGAGGTAAAAAGAGTGTGTTTGGGAGAAAAATAGAAGAAATTTACTTCTACTTGTTCATGACTTCATCATAAATCATCTGGCAATACTCTTTATTTGTCTTTATTATTACTTCGAAAATGCGTTCCCATCTATGGTGGGATAACTCTCTTTCGTGTCATGTGCATCCAAAAAATGTTAAAATTGTACTATCGCTATTCAAATTATTTGAGTGAAATGAGGGAAATAGTAAACAAAAAATGTTCAATTTTATTTGATTGAACGTATTTATCATTTAGGTGAGTGAAAATGAAAGTATATGCATAATTGATAAGTTAAATTTTATAATCATATGCAATACATGTCTGTCAATTTCTAATACATACTTTGTTATTACTTCTTAAATTATATGTATTTTAACAATTACGTAAGAAAAGAAAAAGAAAAAAAACTCTCGTGAATTCTTAACTAAAATAGTAACTTGACAAAAAGACATTCATATTCTTAATTTAATTTTGTGTATATAATAATAGGTTAAATCTCATTTTAAGCTCCTAAAATTTAGGTGAGGTTGCACTTTGTCCCTAATAATTCAATTTTACAAATTGTGCCTTTAAATTTATTTGTATTAAATTGGACCAATCGAAGTATTTTGGTCGTGATTAATGTCATTTTTTTTATTAATCACCTAATGAACATTAGAGAAAAATAATAGAATAAAAAAATTATATCACATTTTTCACCCTTGAAATCTAAATATAATACTTTGTCCTCTATTCTAAAGATGAATTGATAAAAATTAGTCAATTAGACTAATTTGATATAAAAAGCAAACTTCAAATGATAACTTGTAAAAATATAAAATATCAACGGATAAAGTGCGTGGCTACACAAAATTTATTCATAAAATTATGAAAACTTTATTCATTAACCTTTGAAAAGACAAAATCAGATTTATAACCCTTAATTTGTTGTAGCGACCTTTGTAGAAGTCCACTAAGATGATCAAATATTGTTTGGGGTTTTACGATAAAGTGTTTCTCATCCAGTTTACGTGGATCTCGACTAATGATCTCTTCGGAAGATCTTAAGGACAAATTTTTTCACATTGACTTAATGCATTAAACCTAATGCATTAAGGATTAAATTCAAAATTAATTTTTGGATTGCTCTCTAGGAGAGTCGAATTTTGGTTGACAAAGAAATATGACACCTTTCTTTGTCAACCGAATTAACTCCTATTGGATTAATCAAATATTGTTTGATTGTATAAAATTGAAGGTTCAAAATTAGAAATAAAAATTATCTCATGTAAAAATTAAACCCAATTAGAGACATCCAAACAATACCTAAAATTTATTGTTAGTGTTGGGCTTAGTTGTTAGTGTTTGTTCTGTTGTATGATTTGGGCCTATTGATTGAGCCCTTTGGGTGCATTTGGTCAGATGGAAAATAAAAAAGAAAAAAGAAAATAAGATTAAAAAAAATAATAATAACCTTGTTTGGTGCGGATAAAAATAAGAAGAAAAATAAAATAAAAAAGAAAATGAATTTTGAAAGTAAATTTTTTTCCACACAAATTTGAAAAGAAAATAAAGAAAAACGAGAAATAATGAGTAAAATTACAATTATATACTTGATAATAAAAATTTTAATTTATTTTTGTAATATATGAGGATAAAATAATAAATTATATTAAAGTTAATTATTTTTTCTCATTTTATTTTTTTTTCAATCAAACAACACGAGGAAGATGATTTTTTTTTTATTTTTTTTTTATTTTTTTTTTATGGATAAAAATATTATCTTCATATTTTTATTTTTATTTATTTATTTTATTTATTTTTTTCCTGCCTTCCAATCGAACATAATTTTTTTTTAGTTTTAGATGGAAAGAAACAATTTTGATAAAATAAAATAAAAATTACAATAGTCATTGAAAAGTTAATTCGTTACTGATTACACTTTATTTTTTTAGAATTAATTTTAACTAACCCCAAAATTATGAGAAAAAAAAATAGAATAAGCCACAAGCGCTTTTTTTTTTAGACACTGTTTACAAAATAAAATTAAAGAAGAATTCTAAAACTATCCTCTTACAACAAAATCAAGAATTATCCCCATTCTAAGTCAATTGTCGCACAATTTGCAGGAAAACAATTTCTTTCTCTCCCTATATATATGTTGTATAAAATAATTTTTTAGTATTTTGTGAACTAATTATTTGTGAGACCTACTAATAATTTGGGATATATAAATATATTAATGTGTTCTCTTTGATGAGAACATGAATGCAATATATTTATTTGTGTAAAATCATTTAAGAGGTATTACCTACTTGAAGACATTGATTGACGTATAGTGTGAGTTATCTCATTGGTGACTTAAGAAAATGAAAAGTCATTTATTAAGTCTCGAAATATCTCTTTTAGATAAGTACTCTAGAGCATTGAAAGATACGGACAAAAAGACGGCTAAAGACTATAAAACAAATAAATCTACACGCGCGAGCGCGCCGCTGCTGCCGTCGACAGCCCGGGCCAGGCTCGGGTTCGGGCTTGGGCTTGGGCTTGGGTTGAGAGAAGTTATAACAAGAAGGTTGTTTATTTAGGTATGTAACTGCTGAGAGTTATAAAAAACCTGAAGACTCTTCAAGTGTAACTACATGAAAGTTACTGTTGATCCTAAGACTTTAATAAACAATTAAGTATTGATATTTTGGTAGAACTAATAGTTTAATTGAGTGTTTCAGTTAATTAAGTTTCAGTGATGAAGATGCAATGACAAATTATGAATGGATGTTAAATGATGATTACAAAGATGATGAAAAATTAAGAGTTTGAAGAAATTAGGGAAAACAATTAAGGTGAATTTCAACTCTTAATATCCCAATTAGAAACACATACGACACAAAAGTTTTTATTGTTTATGTGTGTTTTGATAAGATGAAATTATTTGCTCCTATGTGTATATGAAAATAAATATTTATAATGGATTAAAATTGAATTAAAATATTTAGTGGAGCTTATTTAGAAAAGAAAATAGTTAAAGGGGCAAAAAAGTAAATAAAGATGAGTTAAAAACGAGTTTAGAAAAGAGTTCCAGCATGTATAAGTCGACTAGTAACTCAACTGGACAAAGCAGCTCAAGCTCTCAGTATCTCTAAGTTGACAGGTAGGTCGACCAATCAAGAGAAATGGAACTCTCTGTATTAGGTCGACCAATGAAGGTAAATCGAAGTCTCTGAATCTCTAAGTTGACAGATAGGTTGACTGATGAACGCAACAGCTTTAGCTTGGCTACATCCTGAATCTAGCAGTCGACTGACCGGTCGACTGAGGGTGTTGTTTCAGGATAATGAGGATTCCGAATTCATATATAAAAGTAGCCATTTTTGGTTGGGATTTGTGAGAGATTTAAGGGATCTTATGATATTTAAGATATGCTTAATTTATTATTTAAATCCTATTAGGTTGGTTCATTAAGTTTTAATATTTCTCAATTTGGTATATAAAGTTGTTTATATTCTAATTAATTGAGATTGAGAAATATTTGGGGGACTTAATTGAGAGATTTAAAAGATGTAATTAAGTGAATTGAACTAAAATGAAGTTATAATGATACATAGGGTCTAAGAGAGCATTTAAGTGTCATGATACATAAGAACTAGTCGTTAGAGAGCTGATTTATTTATCATATATATAGACCTACGAATTTCATAAATCATTAATTAAGAGAACTGAGCTAAAAGATTAAGTGATCATATTGAGCTAGTCTAAGAGTTATCATACTGAGTTTGTGAGTTATTCTAAGAGACAATCTTGAATTATTGGCTATTAATCTTTGCTGCTATCGGATCTAAAGTAACATCACTCTATTTATTTTTTCTGTAGATTCCGGATGAGATATTTCCAATTACTTTCTTTATTGCATTGCTTGTTTAATTTTGGAAATTGATCTTTAGAAATTATTTTTGATTATTTATTGAAGAAAATATTTTATAAACAATTTATTAAATCTGATTACGTGCTCAATTATTTGCTACCCATATTTTGTTTAAAATCAAAATTTCAATCTCACACTTTTCTATCACTAGATTTGAGATATTAATCGAGTTTTAATTTATCTGGGGTGGTAGAAGTTTCAAGTGAGATAATTTGCTTATCAATTTGTATTGGTGAGTAGTGTGACAGACTAAATACTGTTGGGGGTATTTAATGAAAGGGTAATCAGTTTCAATCTTTTCTTGTAAAGAGATTGAGGTAGTAATTCTTCCTGGATAGAATTGAGTTTTGAGTGAATTTTGTAACGGTTTAATCCTTACTGGGTAAAAGGATATTTGGAGTATTGGTGAGGTTTTGATTCTTTTGTCTTAGTGTTAAAAAGAATTAGGTTATTCTTTAACTTGTAAAAAGTAGAGGTTCTTCCCTAGCCTGTGAAAAAGATTTTGTAAAAGTTGATTCTGAGTCTGAAAAATAATCGTTGTGAGAGTTTGGTTTATACCTTTAAAGGGATCTTGAGTATTAGTGGGTGAGACTCTCCGTGGCACTCGGGGGACTGGATTAACCAAGAGTAGCTTGGTGAACCAGTATAAGTCTCTGGTGTGTTGTAATATTTAGTTTATTTATTTTTTCTATTTGGTGTGCACCTAGTTGATTATAAAATTCCGCTATATACAGATAATAATTAATTTAGAATTCAAATTAATTATTTGATTTATTGAAGTATTATTCTGATAATTTTTTAAATTACCCAATTCACCTCCCTCTTGGGTATTCCACTAGGCCAACAATTAGTATCAGAGCTGGTTTAGCTCTATAGTTTTAGCTAACAAAGATCACATGACACACATAATAGACATACTAGCTGAGGGGCAATCTATGCACTGATCACCTTTGTTTGCAAGTGAAAGTTTCTCGTTTTGGAAAGACAGGATGATAGCCTTTCTTCAGGCTTCAAATTACAATGTATGGCTAACAATCGAGGATAGTCCGTTTATTCCAATGGAAAATGGAGTTGAGAAGAAGAAGGAACAACTAACTGCTTTTGATAAGTAGAAACTCTCTATAAACTCTCAGACTATCAATATTCTATTTTGCTCTTTAGATGTTAACGAGTATTCTAGAGTTTCAGGTTGTAAATCTACAAAGGAGATATGTGATAAGCTACAAGTTACCCATGAAGGGACAAGTTAAGTGAAGTAGTCGAAAATCAACGCACTTATGAGAAAATTTGAGTTGTTCAGGATGGAAGAAAATGAATCGATTCATGAGATGTACACTTACTTCAATAACATATGCAACAACTTGGAAACCTATACTCCATGGAGGATAGAGTAAGACAGGTCCTAAGGTCCTTAACAAAAATATGGGAGTCAAAGGTGACGACAATTGAGAAACCCAAGGATCTTGGCAAATATGAAATTGAAAATCTCATAGGCAACTTGATGACTCATGAATCGACGATTAAAGGATATGAGGATGAAACCGGAAATGGCAAGAGGAAATCTTTGGAGCTAAAAGTTCAGAAAATTAAAGAAGATGATGACAGTGATGATGAAAGTTTTGTTAGTGAGCAAGGGAAAAATGTTGCACTTCTCACAAATAATTTTAGAAGAATGACTCGGCGCACATTCCGTGGAAGAAAAAATCTCAATATGTCTAAAGTGGAATGTTATGACTGTCGTAAGACCGGTCATTTTCAAAACAATTGCCCTGAACCGAAAAAGGATAAAAAAAAATGAAAAGAAGAAAAAAGAAAAGAAGAAATCAAAGAAGAGTAAGAAGAAATCGATGAAGACAACTTGGGATGATACACATTTACGTAGCTCGGAAAATTGAGATAGCGAAAACACGTCTATGCTTGCATTAATGGCCACTGGTGGTGAGGTAACTGAATGTTCAAGTTCTTATCCTTTAGATTTTGATGAATTATTTGATGTTTATCAAGAAATTTCACATGATTATAAAAACTAGTGTTCTAAAATAAGTGTCCTTCAAAGTACAATTAACACATTTAACAAGCAAGTGGTAGACTACGAATTTGAAAACAATGAATTGAAATCTAAATTGAGGGATTTGCAATAAATTGTTATCAAATTCACCAGCGGTGAAAATAATTTGAAAATGCTTTTGGGAAGTTCATGTGGAGTTTTTTATAAAGCTGGTATTAGATTTCAGAAAAATCTTAAACAAAAACATTTTCATAATTTTTATTTTGAAACTAAGGATCTTATTAAATGTTTTAAATGTAATGTTGTGGGGTCATACTATTCGTAGATGTTTCGCTAAAATATATAACTATAGACAAGTTTGGGTTCCAAAAAGAACTAAAATTGTCCCGACTAACAAGATCGGACCCACTTAGGCTGGGTACCACTTAGGAACTATTTGAGGTGCTCTTTGCAGGTTATTTTAAAAGCTTCAATAAGAAATGACAAATGGTTCATGGATAGTGGTTGTTCTCGATACATGACGAGAGACAAATGAAAATTTATGTCTTTGACACCTAAAAATGGAGGTCATGTGACTTTCGGAGACAACACAAAGGGTAAAATTATCGGTATAGGTAATATCAATAATGGTACTACTATTATTAAAGATGTGTTACTAGTTGATGGACTTAAACATAATTTGCTTAGTATTAGTCAACTATGTGATAAGGGCTATAATGTTATATTTGATCATGATAAATGCATTATTAAGAATAGTCATGATAGAAGTATCTTGCTAGTTACATCACGTTTTGAGAATGTGTATACTTGCTCATTTGATGATTTTAATTTTCAAAATTTATCTTGTTTGAATACTTTATCTGAAAATAGTTGGTTATGGCATAGAAGACTTGGGCATACTAATATGGAGTTAATTTCTAACTTATCTAAGAAGAGTCTTGTACGTAGCCTACCTGATTTAAAATTTGTGAAAGATAAAGTATGTGATGCATGTCAATTAAGTAAGCAAGTTAGATCATCATTTAAGAAAAAGATACACACGTCCACGTCTAGATGTCTTGAATTATTGCATTTTGATTTGTTTGGGCCTAACTTTGTTGCTAGTTTTGGTGGTAAGTTTTATGTGTTTGTTATAGTAGATAATTATTCTAGACTTACCTGGGTATATTTTCTTGCTAAGAAAAGTGAGATTGCTTCTGTTCTTACTAAATTTTGTAAACGTGTTCAAAATGAGAAGCAATGCTCTATTATTAATATTCGTAGTGATAGAGGAAGAAATTTTAAGAATGATGATGTGATAAGTTATTGTGATGAGCATGGTTATACTCATAACTTCTCTACACCAAGATCACCGCAACAAAATGGTTTAGTGGAAAGGAAGAACATGACGCTTCAAGAGATGGCTAGAACAATGTTTAATGAAAATTACTTGCCAACCTACTTCTAGGCCGAAACAATAAGTACAGCTTACCACGTAGTAAACCAAGTATCAATTCGTATAGGGTTTAACAAAACCCCATGATAAGACTCCTAATATTTCTTATTTTAAAGTCTTTGGATGCAAGTGTTTTATTTTGAATGACAAGGATAATCTTGGTAAATTTGATGCTAAATCTGATTATGGGATTTTTCTTGGATATGCTACTAACAGTAAGGCTTATAGAGTTTATAATAAACGTATGTTAGTAGTAGAAAAAATCATACATGTTGTTTTTTAGGAAGCTGATCCATTCTTGTCGAGAAAGGTTTTGAATGATGATGATACATGTATTTTAAATAATCAAAACTGAGGTGATAATATACCTAAGGAGTCCTAACAAGAGGAAGAACCTAAAGAGAAGAATTCGACTTTACCAAGAGCAATAAAGACAATACCGGGACATTCGATTAAAGAAATCATCAGTAATTTCGAAAGAGATATAAGTACTCGTTCTTCTCTAAGGGATATAATTAATCTTGTTTTCTTATCTCAAATTGAGCCTAAAAATATAAATAAGGCGTTAATTGATGAATCTTGGATTTCCGCAATGCAAGATGAGTCAGTTCAATTCGAGCGGAACAAAGTATGGTGTCTTGTTCCGAGATTGGATTTTCATCCAGTTATTGGTACTAAATGGGTTTTTAGAAACAAAAATGATGAATATGGTATGGTAATTAGAAATAAAACAAGATTAGTTGCACAGGGCTATAATCAAGAGAAAGAAATTGATTATGATGAAACCTATGCTCCTGTTGCTAGACTAGAAGCAATTAGAATGCTACTCGCTTTTGCATGTTCACGTAATTTTAAGCTATATCAAATGGATGTAAATAGTGCATTTATAAATGGCTTTCTAATTGAAGAAGTTTATGTGGAACAACCCCCGGGAATTGAATGTGATAAATTTCCTGATCACGTATTTAAACTTCGCAAGGCTTTGTATAGGCTCAAATAAGCTCCGAGGACTTGGTATGAGAGACTCAGCCGATATTTGGTCGAAAATATTTTTTGAAGGGGTATTTGTGATATAACTTTATTTATAAAGCAAACTGATTCTGATATCCTATTAGTACAAATATATGATGATGATATTATATTTGGATCTACTAATGAGGATCTTTGCCAAGAGTTTGCTAAGATAATGCAGGTTGAATTTGAAATGAGTATGATAGGGGAATTAAATTTCTTTCTTGGATATCAAATTAAGCAAACCAAAGAAGGAATATTTATAAAACCAAGCTAAATACACCAATGAGCTGTTAAAGAAATATGGCTTGGAAGACGCTAAAAAGTACAAAACTCCCATGGCAACGGCTACGAAGATAGAAAAAGATGATGTGGGTAAAAGCGTTAATGAAAAAATGTATCGATGTGTGATTGATAGTATGTTGTAATTAACTGCTAGTAGATCTGATATTATGTATAGTGTTTATCTTTGTGCTAGATTTCAGTCTTGTCCTAAAGAATCGCACTTGACTGCGGTTAAGCAAATTTTTCGATACTTAAAGGGGAAGACTGACCTAGGATTATGGTATCCTAGGAGGAGTGATTTTAAATTGGTAAGTTACTTCGACACAGATTTTACTGGTTACAAAGTTGAGCGAAAAAAGTACAAGTGAGCCATGTCATTTATTAGGACATGCTTTGGTTTCTTGGTCAAACAAGAAACAAAATTTGATAGTCTTATCCACTACTGAGGCTGAATATATGGCAGCTGGTAACTATTGTGCTCAAATTTTATATATTAAGCAACAGTTAAATGACTTTGGAGTTTATATGGAGGAGGTCCCGATCTTTTATGATAATAAAAGTGCTATTTGTCTAAGTAAGAATCTTATACAGCACTCACGAACTAAGCACATAGAGATTAGATATCACTTTGTTCGTGATCACATTTAGAAAATGGATATTGTTATTGAGTATATTGATACCTCCTACCAATTTGCTGATGTGTTTACCAAACCACTAGTGGAAGATCAGTTTGTGAAAATCATTCGCTGTTTGGGTATGTCTAGGCATAATAATGTTTCCCTAGAGTAGAATTATCATGTGTGTCCCCCCCTCTCTCCCTAAATTTTGAAGATGACAAAGAGGGAGAAATTAGATGATGCTTTATTAATGGGGAGAATTAGTTGATGTGTTATTAAGGGGGAGTTTATTTTTAACTTTGTCATTTATTGATTATGTTTTTTTTTTTTTAAATCTTTATTATGATGAGTTATAAAATCTATCCTCGGATTCGGGGGGAGTATGGTTATATTATTGTTTTGAAGAAAATATCAAAGTTAATTGTCATCATAAAAAAATGGGAGTTTGTTGATTCTAAGATTTTGATGAATAATTAAGTGTTGATGTTTTGATGGAACTAATGGTTTAATTGAGTGTTTCAGTTAATTAAGTTCCAGTGATGAAGATAGAATGACAAATTATGAATGGATGCTAAATTATGATAACAAGGATGAAGAAGAATTAAGAGTTTGAAGAAATTAGGGAAAACAACTCAAGTGAATTTCAACTCTTAATATCCTAATTAGGAACACACACGATACAAAAGTTTTTATTGTTTACGTGTGTTTTGATAAGATGAAATTATTTGCTCATATGTGTATATGAAAAGAAATATTTATAATGGATTAAAATTGAATTTAAATATTTAGTGGAGCTTATTTAGAAAAGAAAATGGTTAAAGGGACAAAAACGTAAATAAGAAAGAGTAAAAAACGAGTTCGGAAAAGAGATCTAACATGCATAAGTCGATTGGTAAGTCAACTGGACAAAGTAGCCCGAACTCTTTGTATCTCTAAGTAGACAGGTAGGTTGACCGATTAAGAGAAATGAAACTCTTTGTATCTCTAAGTCGATAGGTAGGTCGATCGGTGTAGGTAAATCGAACTCTCTAAATCTCCAAGTCGACAGATAGGTTAACTGATGAATGCAACAGCTTTGGCTTGGCTACATCTTGAATCTAGCAGTTGACTGACCGGTCGACTGAGGGTACTGTTTCAGGATAATAAGGATTCCGAATTCATATCTAAATGTAGCCATTTTTTGTTGGGATTTGTGAGAGATTTAAGGGATCTTATGATATTTAAGATATGCTTCATCTATTATTTAAATCCTATTAAGTTGGTTAATTAAGTTTTAATGTTTCTCAATTTGGTACATAAAATTATTTCTATTCTAATTAATTGAGATTGAGAAATATTTGGGGGACTAAATTGAGAGATTTAAAAGATTTAATTAAGTGAATTGAACAAAAATGAAGCCATATTGATATATGGGGTCTAAGAGAGCATTTAAGTATTATGATACATGGGAACTAGCCGTTAGAGAGGTGATTTATTTATCATATATATAGACCTGCGAATTTCATAAATCATTAATTAAGAGAAGTGAGCTAAAAGATTAAGAGATCATATTGAACTGTTCTAAGAGTTATCATACTGAGTTTGTGAGTTATTCTAAGAGACGATCTTGAATCATTGGCTATTAATCTTTGTTGTTACAGGATCTGAAGTAACATCGCTCTATTTTTTTTTTTTTTTGTGGATTCCGGGTGAGATCTTTCCAATTACTTTCTTTATTTCACTGTTTGTTTAATTTTGGAAACTGATCTTTAGAAATTGTTTTTGATTCTTTATTAAAGAAAATATTTTATAAACAATTTCTTGAATTTGATTACGTGCTCAATTATTTGCTACCCATATTTTGTTTAAAATCAGATTTTCAATCTCTCACTTTTCTATTACTAGATTTGGGATATTAATCGAATTTTAATTTATCTGGGGTGGTAGAAGCTCCGAGTGAGATAATTTGCATATCAATTTGTATTGGTGTGTAGTGTGACGGATTAAATATTGTTAGGGGTATGTAATCAAAGGGTAGCCGGTTTCAATCTTTTATTGAAATTCTTCCTGGATAGAATTGAGTTTTGAGTGAATTTTGTAACGGTTCAGTCTTTACTGAATAAAAGGATATTTGGAGTGTTGGTGAGGTTTTGATTCTTTTGCCTTAGTGTTAAAAAGAATTAGGTTATTCTTTAACTTGTAAAAAGTAGAGGTTCTTCCTTAGCCTGTGAAAAAGATTTTGTAAAGGTTGATTTTGAGCCTGTAAAAGAATTTTTGTGAGGGTTTTGTTCCTACCTTTAAAGGGATATTGAGTATTAGTGGGTGCGACTCTCCGTGGGGCTTGGGGGACTGGATTAGCCAAGAATAGCTTAGTGAATCAGTATAAATCTCTGGTTTGCTGCAATATTTAATTTGTTTATTTTTGCTATTTAGTGAGCACCTAGTTAATTATATAATTCTGCTATGATATAAAGATAATAATTAATTTAGGATTAAAATTAATTATTTGATTTATTGAATTATTATTCTAAATTTTTTTTTAATTACCTAATTCACCCTCCTCTTGGGTATTCCACTGGACTAACAGTTACTATTGTCCATTGAATACCTTAAATCTCAGACTTTTTCTAGTTGGTTTTGCTCTCTATAAAAAGGCATGTATTCTCAACATTAGGCATTTATAAGCTGTGTTGCATTCTTGTTTTCAGCATAAACTTTCTTCTGTCTTCGTTGTTCTTGTTTTGAGAGAGTTCTTTTTTAGAGAGTTTGACACTTTTCCTATTCGTCCGACTTTTGGTTTCTAGTGCTGGTACAAGTAGTAATCTGATCGTTGTGTCTTGGAAGGCAGACGCTCATTCAATCATAAGCTCCTTGTGGGAGCGAAATCTGCTTTAAGGACAAATTGTCAAACGATTACCTCGATTTTTTTTTCTTTTGCTATTTCTGTTTCTATTTCTAGTTATTACAAAGTAAGTATTTTATTCTTGTTTGTTTTATTATTATACAACAACTATTTTTTTTTGTAATATATTTCTTGTAATGTTATCTGGAATGTTTTTATAACAAAGAAATCAGAATTGTTTCTTCTATTAATTGAGTAAATAATTAATTATTTAAATATTTAATTATTTTTTACCATATTTTACCAGCAATACACACACACACACACACACGACGACCACTACAAATCGAGCGTTCATGGTGGTGGTTGGGCCAAATTTGGTCCAGATCTGTCTAGTTCAAGCAAGATCAGACCACCACAACCACACTGTCGAGCTATCACGCCACCCTATTGCCACCACAACCCATAAAAGTAACCTCCTAACCTTCTCTCCACCACCACTAGAGTAAACAAACGCCACAGAGCAATTCGAAGTGGCCCCAAAAGGTCGATCTAGCCCTTGAAGACATTCGACCTTACCTCATCGTAGATCGAAAAAACATCGATCTCGTGTTTGCCGAAAACAGAGTCATCTATCTCAAGCTACAAGGTTCCAATGGATATTCGTTGTCGTTCCTTTTTTCAATCTTTGTATAAACACTAAATGTCCCCCCCTCTCTCTCTTGATTTGAATTTTGGTTTCCTTTTTCATTTTTCAGATCTGGTTGGATTTTTTGTTTTTCCCTTTTTCTTTTTGCTAAATTACACTTTTCACTATTTATACTTAATTACACTTTGTGTCTCAAATTTTTTGTCACAATATTATGGCTTAACGTTCATTAACTGGTAGATGTAGATGATGTTTAGTTGGTGTATCTTGTTGTTTCTTTGTTCCCTAGAACTTGAAACAATCACGAAAAGTAGAAATTTTAAAAAATATCTATGTTTATTCTGTTCACAAATTTTTTATTTTGTTGTTTTGATTTTTCTTTTTGATATTTTTTATTATTTGTGGTGGTGGTGACAAAATTGGTGATAATCAATGTTTACTGTAGTAGTGGTGATGATAGAGAAAATTTACTATGGTGGTCGTGAAAGCAAAAATTTGCCTTTGTGGTACTAGTGATGGTAGCGAATATTTACTGTGGTGGCGGTGGATGAGACTGTTTACTATGATGGTGGTGGTGAAGATAGCGAATATTTGTTGAGACGATGATGGTGATGGTGAGAATTTGTTGTGTTGATAATAATAATAATAAATATTGATTATGGTGGTGGGGGTGGTGGTGATGGTGATGATAAATATTTACTACGGTGGTGGCGATAATAGTAGTAAATGTTTGATGTGGTGGTGCCATAGTGATAATAAATATTTAATATTGTGGTGGTGGTAATAGTAATGAATATTTGTTAATATTTATTGTGGTGGTAGAAGTAGTGATATTAAATATTTGTTGTGATAGTGGTATGATAATATTGAATATTTACTATGGTGGTGGCCGTGGTGATAGTCAATGTTTGTTGTTGTGGTGGTGGTGATGACAAATATTTTCTACGGTGGTGATGGTAATGGTAGTAAATGATTGATGTTGTGGTGGCGTGATTGTAGACACTACGTTTTGTTCTGCCCATTTTTTATTTTATAAAAGTGTCAAGTCTAACTCACAGAATCAAACAAACTTTAAACTGTGTTCAAAGGGGAGAATTCACACCTTAGATTCATGTGTTTAATTTTTTACTTAATGTTTTGAAAAAAGAAAAATACAAAAATTTGACAATTTGAAGAAATTCAGTAAAGAAATAAAAGTTTTGGGTTAAAATAATTTTTTTTAAAAGTTAATGGGGACCAAATTGATTAAATTGAAAGTGTATTTTCATACAATAATACTTTGATATAGTTAATTTGTTTTTTACCATTTAATTTTAAGAAATTTCACGAATTCCAACTACTTTTCATTTTAATCCAAAAATTGTGTTTTTTTGGTTAATTTTGTCAAATTGACGACCGATTGAGTCTTTATTTTCGAAATTCAACATTACAATATCAAATTGGATAGTTTAATTTTATTTTTATCATTTCCATTTGACAAAAAATAAACAATGTACATTTAATTGACAAAAAGTGCCCAAATCACAAAATTCATCTCATATACACCTCCCAAGAACAAGACAGAGCATTAAGATTCCAAATTGGAGTGCCCTTAGTCACCTTGGGAGTCTTCCAAGTAATTACCCTTAATGGTATGACTTAAGGAAGTGAAAAAACAAAGTCAACCACTCACTTCCCGAAATAAGGGGCTAAAATAAATATTTTCACGAAATAGGTGGTAGCGGTCCATCAAAGAACAACTACCACTGCAAGTCAGAGGGCCTGCACACTCCCCAGGGTGTGCACCCTGGTGAGTGCACATAGTTCAACTCCTATAAATAGGGGTACCCTCTAGCCATTTTTTCTTGCTTATTCACAACGTCTTGCTTGTATACTCTCAAATACTTGCAAGAACATTTTCTCTCCTTAAAACATTTCTTTAAAAAATATTAAAAATTAGCTTTTAAAAGTCTTAGAAAAATATCTACAAAAAAGCGATCAAAAGACAAAGGAAGAAAGGAAGAAGAAGAAAAATGAAGAACTTTCCTCCAGCAAGCAAGGTAAGTTCCCTAAACCTCATTGCACACATTTTTTTTTTCTATTTTTTCTTATCTAAAGAAGGACAAATAAAATCGGTAAAAACCTAAAAAAATCCAATCCAAAGAGAATACTAAAACAAGTTTATTTTATTGCATTTACTTTTACTGTCATTTACTTTCCCGTTCTGCACCTTTCTGCACTTTTATTTTTTTCATTTACTTTACTGTCATTTATTTTCTTATTATGTGCCTTTCTACGTTTTTACTTTTCTGCAATTTACTCTGTTCTGCAGCATTTCATGCTTTAAATTATTATTATTTATTTATTTATTTATTTATTTATTTATTTTTAAGTCGAGTCCTCCTGAGCTAAAGGACGAATAAGAGAGGACTCCCCTATTCGCTATTTCAAAATAGTGGCAGATAAGGGTGGTCATCTCCAGAATTGTTTTTGCCTTTCTTATCCATGTTTAGGACTGATAGTATACTTTTATATCTAAGTCGAGCATCCTTGGCTGAAAGGTTAAATAAGGGAAGATCCTCTATTTCTCATTCCACATAAATGACGGGATACATGCGATCTTCTTCAGAAACATTTTTTTCTTTCTTAGCCATGGTTAAGACTAGAAACTTACATTGACTTATATACATAATCTAAGTCGAGTCCTCCCTAACTCAAAGTTTGAATAAGGGAAGACACTCTATTCCTTATTTCACATAAATGACGGGATAAGTACGGTCCTCTTCCGAAATTTTTCTCTTTTCTTAGCCATGGTTACAATTGGAAATATATATATACATATTATTTTTTCTCCATAACAAAAAATTAAAATTAAAATAAAAGTAAAAAGAAAAAGAGAAAAAAGTTTTGCCTATATAAACTAAAAAACCATAAATGGAGGATTACCTATACCTCGTTTTTTAGATTTTCCAATCATGTGAAATTTTTTAAATGAGAGTTAAGGATAATCCTTCCCCCAAGTAGTTCTAGTAAAGGTTTACATGACAAAAATACATGTAAATTTTGTTTCTTTGTTAAAAAATGACAAAAGCTAAGTTTCTTTGTTTTCTTTAAAAAACAAAGAAACTTTAAAAAAAAAATGCTCTTGCTTTTACTTTAAAATTCGTTTATGTGGATTAATGTTTTTCATTTAAAGAAACATTTTTCTAAAAAAAAAACAAAAAAACAACAGGTTTCTTCACAAAACGTCAATGTTTTCTTTCAACTCAAAAATGCTTTTCTAATTATTTTTTTTTAATAAAATCAAGAAACTATTTTTTTTTTTCAAAAATATTAAAAAATATTTTCTTTACTTTAAAAATATTTTCCCAAAAAATGTGTATTCTTCATAAGAAGACCAAGAGTTTTTCTTAAAAGAATTTTTTTTTCTAAAACGTAGGACAAATAACTTAAAAAAATGTGTGTTTCACAACATGAAAACTCTTTTTCTCTCATTTGTTCTAAAAATAGGTTTGTTTCTCATAAGAAAATAAACTTTCTTTTTATCTAAAAATGTTTTCTCTTCACAAGAAAAGTCTAACTAAATTTTTTCAATGTTTTTCTTTATAATATTTTTTAAAACGAACAATTTTTTTTCTTTAATTTTTGGTTGTTTTTTTTAACCAAAGAAACATCTCTTTCATAGAAATCGTGTCTTAATGGAAAGCCTTTTATTTTAAAATTTTATTTCTTTTCTTTTTCTAACATAAGTTTTAGCCATCATAACTTGAACTAAAATAAAAATAAAAAAACCCCAGGGATCAAGCTTGTCAATTCTTCCATAATCGATAGATGGTTTAAAAGGGAATTTTTTTTTTTTATATTTTTTTTACTTGTTTTATTATTATTATTATTATTTTTAACCTTATGTATTTATTCGCTTTACTTCATTTGCATGACATACTAAAAAGGATAAAGGAAAAATTATGTTAACCAACCAAACTAAACAAAATGTAGACTCAATTTAATTTAAAATACTTAGACATTGTGTACCATTTTTCGAACAAATGTTTTGTTGTTCCTAACACCGTCTTTGAGTATAACCAAACCCTAAACTTAAAGAATACTCTAGTTAAAACCTTTTAGAGTCAAACTTTTGGGATATTTCAAAAGTTTTTCTTTCTTTGTTTTTTTTTTTCTTCAAAACCCAGTTACCTAGCTCACCTTATTAAAAAAAGCCAAAGGCGAATCGAAGTTTTCATAAAATTCAGCTAAAATAAATTTGTTGAAAACTGATGCTTAGAAAAATCGCTTGAAATTGTTGTCTAAAAATATTTTCAAAGTTAAAACTGATCCAGGAGCATTTGATAAAAGGATAAGTTTGTTTTAAAATATGAATGAGATTCAAATATAACGCTGGCACTTGGTTGGTGCTGTGTTCATAAACAATCTGTAGAGCATTAATTGGCGACTCCACTATCTTAATGAGGGTCAAGCCTGGTGGTATCTAAATAATTTTAAATTAAATCCAAGTCCAAGAACTTTGTTTCCGTTTGTTGCTTAAAATAATGCATTTTCCCATAATAATAATAATAACAATAACAATAATAATAATAATAATAATAATAATAATAATAATAATAATAATAATAATAATAATAATTGTCCTTCATTCCATCATGCACATAAGCATATTTATTTCCTACTTTTAAATTACTGCATCCTATTCTTGTTTATTTACTGCTTTAAATTTTCGAATTTACTTTCTATTCTTTAAATTCCACATTTTACTTTATGTTATTTCATTTATTTATCGTTTTTTGTACAGATATTCTGTTGTAATTATTTCTAAGGCATGAGCACAAATTGAATTTGCATTCACATTATGTACCTAAGTCATAAAACTCGAAAGAGATCGATAGTAGGAACTGAAATCGAGCGGTTCACCCATCGGTTTTAGCTTCAAAATCCTATAGGATTAGAAAAGAGGAGTTAGTAAGGGCTATGCCATGCGGTTCATCCGTCGGGATCCGGCCTTGAAGCTCGCCTTGGTCAAATTACCAACCAACGATAGATGTTCCCTTAGGATGCCAGAGTCTTGAAGATATATGAGCCGAACCTTTTTAAGATGTGTTAGAAGAAAAACCCTGCGCCTCATATAGTAAGTCTAGGATAGACTACTGCCAAAACCCTAACTTTTAGGACTCTACATAGGATTGGAGATACATGTTTATATATCTATTGTTTTATCCTGCTTTATGTTTTATAACTTGAAACTATACACTAGAAATCTCTAGGATCAATAAAGCTGGGAAATATCCAACCTAGGAATTCCCCATTTTCCTGCTATGATTTTTTTTCAAAGTCAGGATCCTGTCCAAATCACAATGAACATATTACAAGGAGAAATTGGAATGTCCTACATTGTTTATACCACGATTTATTAGGATGAAAGATATCACAATTTTATAGATTTATGATGTTATTTAGTTTTAGCTTTATGATAATAAGATAATCAAGATAAGATCTTTATTTGGCCCAAAAGAAGTGTCATTGAGTCTATAATTTCAAATACTCCTCATTTGTCCGGAAGTAATGTCAAAATTTGATATGGTTAATCTATAAAAGTTTTGGGCAAATAGATATCTGTTTTCATCCCGATCTCATAATTAAACTGAAACACGTTTTGTGAATAAATAATATTAACATGATTTTTTGACATGAAAGAAAAATTGCTTCGTAGAAATATTCTCATTTCCCGTTCTCTAATTCGTACTCGTGCTCAGAATCGACAACCTGTCTCAATGGAAGACATCGAGGAAAGACCGTAAACACACAATGAGTTAGTTTAGCCTAAAGAAGATATGGTTTTGTTATAAGGAGTAGTTGGTTATATAACCGAGATATTGCATCAGTTTTGACAGTCTCAACAGAATCTGATAACTTCTGCCCAGGCCTCCAAACAAGTCGAGCCAATGATAGCGCAACAGCTATCCATTTCTCAAGGACCTAGCCCGGTAGTAGGATAATCATTGCTTCGTACATCGGGATTACAAGTCGCCCCCCTGAATCCGAATGGAAGTGTTATATCTACAAAGCCTGTAACCTCGAATCCTGAAGTATCCGAGCGTATTGAAAAATAGGTAAAGGAACAATCCAAAAAGACTTCGCTATTGACTGAGGAGCTGCAACAAATGGAAAGAGAGCCAAAAGTGGTAAAAAAAAGAAGAATTAGCTATCGATCCTAGATACATAGGGTTGTTGTCCATTTCTCAGGTGAAATTTCCTAAAAATTTCATAATGATTAATCTTACCAAATACAACATTCAGAGATACAAGAACAAAATGGGAGCCTACATCCATAACGAGGTGTTAGCTGTCAAGAGTTTCCCACAGTCTTTGGATGGGCCAACATCCCCATGGTATGGAACCTTAGAATAAGAAAAACAGAAGATTTTCCTTGACGTTGTCAAGGTCTTTTGTGACCAGTATGGCTATAATCACGAGATATCACCTGACAAGATTTATCTTCGTACTCAAGTCAAGAAGAGTGGAGAAAGTTTCCGCGAGTATGTCGTCCACTAGAGGGATAAGGCCACACAAGTAGTTGTATTATTAACACTGGTTTAAGAAAATAAAATGATTAATTTTAATAAATTATTTGTATAACTAAGAAAATTTGAGAATAGAAAAAATTGTATTTACGCATTTCACGTATTGCATGTCATGTTTGATTTATTTAGATAAATTCTTAGTTTAGGCCCTGACATTGTTATGTTCCCAGGTGACGCTGACTACGACATTATTTCGACGATAGCACAATATTAGTGCAAATGTCGAGGTGAGTGTACTGTCTTCTATGTAAATTATCAAATTATATTTTTGTACTAAATTATAAAAAAGAAAAGGTTTACTAAAATGGATAGTGTTATAACTTTAGATGGATTAAGTAAAAAGTTGATTGTGGAAAGTGATTTTTATTATTATCCAATTATGTCATAGTATGATCCCGATAAGAGGGTATGTCATGTGGGATGTTGTTTCCCCTAACAGGAGGGCATGACCTATAGGTGTCGTGTTGTGACCTGATAGGAAGACAAGATCTGCAGGTGATTGATATATATTGTTGTTGTTGTTGATGATGATGATGATGATGATTATTATTATCATTATGATATGATGGTTTATACCACGTGTTGGCTCATACCATTGGAGATATTAAATGATCCTGACAATGATAACAACCTTATATTGTATAATTGTACAAGTTACAGTACCGTTATAACTCCCGATTGTGAGGAAAACGATCATGTGGCTCGTAAGGAAGTATGTGTGTAGTATTTTATTATGTACCAAAACAATTTGACCAGTTGACTTAAATTTTGTTATTTTATGATGATAATATTTGTGGTATTTTGATACTGTTCGGTTGTGCCTTTAATTCTGTTTTGAAAAATGGATTTTGCTAAATGTACATAATCCATAAATTGTTTTCATATTATGAAGAAAGTACACAGATAAAATATTTTATCTCAGATACCTCAACTAGAGACTTGAGTCCACTATTGGTGCTAGGTAGAGACAAAGGATTTTGTGGTCTTATTTTTTTGAGGCTGTCAGGACAACTGTTGGAAGCGAGTGAGTTGGACCTTTTTTGTGGTTTTGTAATAGAATAGTTGGTTTTGCATAATCGCTAAATTTTTAGTTGGTAATATTTAAAAAACAAACAAAAAACAACACTATGCCTGTTAATGTTTATATATATTTGTTGTTGGTCGGGGTAACATCAAGTCGAGGTCACCCCTGGCCTTGGGCATCGGGGGCCCAGGGTAGGGTGTGACAATCCCGACAATTGTTACAACTTAAGACATCGAATAGAGGGTCTTATCCAAGCCAAGGCCATTTTCCCCAAAAAATGGAGAAACCACCCAGCCTAACTATCAAGAAAACCTATTTTTGAAGTATGAAGACCCAGTTCTAATTGTCGACATCATTGGCTGAGATCAAGGAAACTACTTCGATGATGTTAAAGGAATCCAGAAGACTTATCCGAAATCGCCTAAAGTAACCTGGGTAGAACAGGCAACTGCTCAAAAGAATACTGGGTAGATTTATCACCCCTTCATAGATAAGGGATGACCATCCAATCACTCCTATAGGATAGGAGAGTGATTTTGAAAAGTAAATGCCAATAAAAAAGACTAGTTAAGGAAATGAACTAGTAATCAATGTAGATATGGAAGAAATCGAGAAAAAAGAAAGGATCCATCGGGATCATAAAGAGTTAGACCTCATATGGGAAAAGATAGATGTATTGAATAACAAAGTCACAGTAGTGGATATGTTCGGCAAAGTGATAAATGTATATTGTCCATCTAAAGGTGAACACCCGAGTCACCCATTACAGATCTCACCAAAGAAATTGTTTGACAAAATAATCAACCTCAACCACCTGATAGTAGGTGATCAAATACATGGAGAAGTAGGAGGGATCACCCGGAGTAGAAGAGTCTTTGTCGCCCAAGAGGAGCCCCTATGAAGCCGATTACTAAGCAAGAGGTTCACGGATTCCTTAAAGTAGCAAAGAACACTAACTATCTAATTGTTGAACAACTAACCAAGGCACCTACACAAATCTCAATGTTGTCCCTGCTAATGTCTTTAGAAATCCACTGTGGCGCGTTGTTGATAGTGTTTAATGAGACATATGTTTCAAGCTCGATATTGCAAAACCACTTTGATAATATAGTGGAGAACATTCTCAACACCAACCTCGTCACGTTTAGTGATGACGAGATACCTGCTGATAGGACTGGGCACATCAAGCTATTGAACATATCAGTGTAGTACTAGGAAGGCATCCAGTCTTGAGTCCTTGTAAACAATGGTTCAACATTAAACGTATGCCCTCTAAGTACGCTTAGGAAAGTTGGAATTGAATAAAGTCGCATTAGTACCACTTCTATCACTATTCAAACCTTCGATAGTGAGAAAAAAGATTTTATGAGAGAAATAACCTTACCGACCACTGTGGGCTTGGTAACATTTTAGATAGATCTATATGTGCTCGATATACCAACCGCCTACAATCTGTTTCTTGTTTAACCCTGGATACATTCAGTAGATATGTACCATCGCGTTGTATCAAAAGATGAAGTTTATATTTGAGGACATTATCATAACCGTCCACGCCGAAAATGACCACGCTATCTAAAGAACTGCAGGCACTCTATTAGTTCTGGAATAACAAGTTGAGTGGGGAGCCTTATTTCAAGCCTTCGACATAGCTAATATTATGATTGTTCGAGAAGGGAAGTTCCGTAGATACCTAGATTATTTGTTGCCATAACCATTGCTGGATAGTAACCTACACATCATGGGCTTAGACTTAAAGAGAAGTCTCGGATTGAACAGAACATGAGTGCAAGTTTGGCTAAAAATCGGAGCAAAGTGAGATATCTTTAGATTAGTGTACACATCAAAAGGAAAAGGGAAATACGGACATCAAGAGGGACCTAGGGAAATCCCTCATATCTGGATCACATTCCCATTTCCTGAAAGTATAGTCTAGTCAGAAGAGAAAATAGAGAAAGAATAGTCTAAGTTCGTACTGATCCTAAAATGCACCGGGAACAGTCACTCCGCGATGTCCTGAGAAGGTCTAGTTTGCAGAATCTTTGGGAAAAGCAAAGACAAGTAGAAAATCATTAGAAAACCAACAGAGAGCCTTGGTAATACGAAGGCTTGACTAATCCCAATGCACCAAGAGTCATTGTAATTCCAAAAGTTGTAGTATTTTTTTCTGTTAGACTTGCCAACAGACGGTGGAGACTCTTCTATCTTAGGCCTTTTGTTTTCGTAATTTCTTTTCTGTGGTAAAGTATTGGTTATCAATAAAAATATCATATTTAAAATTAGATCTTATATTTGTTTTTCAGGTGCCCAAGTACATGGAAATCACTTACCTAACAAGTACAATATTGATGAGGAAATAAGTTGGAAATTAATGAAAATTGAAGCAGAAGATGATCCTATCTCTGAGAATTCCGAAGAAACACAGAGAACCTTAGAAGAATTTGAGAATCGACCGATCTTGAGCCAAGACGAACTGAAACAGTAAATCTAGGGGATCCATAGAATTCGAGGAAAACCAAGTCTGGAAAACCTTTGCACCACCCTGAAGGAGAAGATTGGATATGGTTGTTAAAAAGTTTCAGGATGTGTTCTCCTGGTCCTACGACGATATGGTAAGGTTGGTGACCGACATTGTGCTGTAACATTGAATGGCATTAAAAGACTATGTGCAATAGGTTGGGCATTCTTGCGCATAGGTGAATGCGCAGGCTACCCATTGCCTATAAATTACAACTTATTTTCATTAATAAACAAGCTTGGCCAGATCCTGTCTCTCTCTAGGCTTGAATTTTTCTTCTTGGGTCTTGAGATTTACTAAGATTTATACCCCTTAAACACATTCAAATATTACCAAAAAGATTCCAAAGAGGTGTTCCTGAGACTCTTTTAACAAGAGCTCAAGAAGTTATTGAGGAACAACCAAGACGAAAGAAGAAGATTTAAAGAATAAAAAGATGGAAAACATTTAGGGAAAGACTACTTCCCTAAGTTAGGTAAGTCTTGTTAAAATGCTATTTAATTTTGTTTAAGTAGCTTTATATTACTTGTATATAGTGTACTTGGGTAGTTCTTAGAGGTTTAGATGATGTACATAGTGTAAATAACATATTTTGCATCAAGAACATCAAGAACACAATGGTTTTTGCATAGCATTTTTGGCTCTATCAAGAACACATGAAACAAAACTCTAATAAGCTTAAAATATACCACCAATTATGGACTACTAACTACTAACAACTAACATTTATATCAGAGAAGATTGCCATCATACACCATTAGAAAGTCGTTGGAGCGTTACATAGTCTATGAAAGGCATACGAAAGTATGCAAAAGTATCATATCGGCAAGTGAATATAGTTTTTTATTGATCTTCCAGGGCTATGGAGATTTGATTATAGCCTGAACACCCATCAAGAAAATAATAATACTCATAGCCGGCTAACCGGTCCAACATTTGGTCAATGAAAGGAAGTGAAAAATGGTCTTTCCTTGTACCTTTGTTTAGCTTCCAATAATCAATACATACTCTCCATCCCGTGAGAGTTCTTGTGGAAATAAGTTCGTTCTTCTCGTTTTCTACCATGGTCATGCATCATTTCTTTGGTACCACTTGCACAGGACTTACCCATGAACTATCCAAAATTGCATAAATGATTTTAGCTTTCAACAACTTTATAACTTAGACATGAGGGATCGATTGAGGGCCTTCAAGAGTCCTCCATAAGAATCTTGTGCATGCATATGGTTGGGATTATCCCCTTGATGTCGGAAATAAACCATGCAAACACAGACTTGTGCTTCTTCAAGATAAAGAGCTGTTTCACTTCTTTCTATCAACTCAATGAATACGAAATGATCATCGGATTAGTAGGGTTCTTACCCAAAAAGACATACCGATGGTGCTCGGGTAATTGCTTTAACACTAACCTACCTTGAGGTAAATTTGAAAAATTTAATGAATTCTCTTGTCCCACAAGAGTATCTACTTGAGCCATATTGACTGCTTCACTAGGTACAACTTCGAGAGATAAAACAAAATCCAAAACACTTCATTCCTTAGTATATCCCTCCATACTAAAATTTACCATGGATAAGGAATTTGTGAGACTATACTCCAGCAGATCATGATGCATAATTTCTTGAATAAATTCGTTAACACAACCATCTCCACTTGATTACACGTTAAGCTTTCTTCTGGAAACTTCATGGTTTGGAAGATGTTGAACTTCACTTCCTCTTCATTGACTCTTAAAGTTAGATTCCCATTATGTACATCAATCAATACTTTTTCAGTTGCAAGAAAAGGGCTCCCTAGAATAATGGGAATTTCACAGTCGTTTTCCATGTCCAACACAACAAAATCCAATGGAAAAAATAAATTTATCTACCTTTACCAACACATCTTCAATAATTCCCTTCCGATAAGTAAGAGAGCGATCTCCCATCTGTAAATAAATAGTAGTGGGCCTCACTTCTCTAAGCCCCAGTTTCCAGAAAATGGATAAAGGCATAATATTTGTACTAGCTCCAATATTGCATAATGCCTTTTTAAAATGATAATTCCCAATGGTGCATGGGATGGTGAAACTTTCGGGATCCTTTAGTTTTTGCGGTAATTTGCTTTAAAGAATTGCACTACATTCTTTTGTGAGCTTGACGATTTCGTATTCCTCTTATTTTTTCTTCTTAACCATGATGTCCTTCAGAAATATTTCATAATTGGGCATTTGCTCTAATGCATCCACAATAGGAATACTGACGTGGATTTTCTTGAAAATCTCTAAAAACTTTGCAAATTGACTATTCGACTTTTTCTTCTGAAACCGTTGTGGATACGGTAATGATAGAGTGATTATGGAAGGGTTGCCGAGGAACGAGATGGAAGCTGGAGTTGCGTCGAAAACTCCATTTTTCTTCTCATCCATAATGACCTCTTTTTCACAAGTATCATTCTCCTTGGTCTCATCCTCTGGTGGCTTTGTTGCTTTAATTTCCTTCCTACATCTCAAAGTGATAGCTTTTCAATCCCTAGGGTTAGTTTCCGTATCATTTAGACCCTTTCCTGAAATTTTCCCCTTGATGGCACTAGCGAGTTAACCAATTTGCATCTCCAGGGTCTTTACAATAGCGTTGGTATTAGTACAAGTCATCTTGATATTATCAAGACGAGCCTCATGTCTATTGAGACGAGTATAAGTTTCTATCACCATACTCTAAGTTTGCTTCACAAAACCATCAGTTTGGCTCATGAATGTAGCCAAGATATCGTCCAATGGTGGTTTATTCTTGTCCACCTATTGTTGTTGCGAAGAATACTCGGGAGGAGCTTGCAGGGCATTATTGTTGTTTGAGTAAGAAAAATTTTCATGGTTTCAAATCCTAGGATGATAATGAGTTGGGATGTTATTAGCAGGCTTAAAGGTATAGGTCCGGTTGTTAACGAAATAACATTCCTAAAATTTGTTATCATTCCGAAGTTAGGAAACACTAGCCATATTCTCCCTTTCTCTACTTGATGATGCATCCTTGGTGGTGAAAGTAGCAATTTGTTCCATGAGCTTTGAAAATTGGGTCGATAAGGTAGCTAAAAGATCAACCTCATGAATATCAGCTACCTTTCGTCCCATATTGCGCTTATTAGGCCATTGAAAATTACTGGCCGCCATTTCTTCTAACAATGCTAGGGCTTCCTCAGGGTTTTAGATAATAGAGAACCCCCAGATACTACATCCACAATTGTCCTAGTTTGTCGGTGAATGATTCTAACTCGGTGAATGATTCCAACTCTAATAATCATAGGCCATCATTTCCTCTAACGACCAAAAGACATCTTTTGGTGTTAGGCCGTTGAAAGAGGGGGTACCATTTTCTTCTTCTACCCATATTTTGGTTGCGGCTTGTAACCTATCGAAGAAATTCAAGAGCTAACATTCCCTCGGGAAATCATGGTTCAGAAATCGGAACAACAATTCCTTGTATCGATCCCAAGCATTATAAAACAGCTCAGAATCTCGTTGAAATAATTACAACAATACTCGTTGATCGAACATCATCGAGTACCCTACAAGAGAAATAAAAAACAAAACTACAAACAAAAATTATAAACACTAAAAATGCCTAAAGTAAAATCAAGTTATTTATTAACAATATCAACGATAATCGAAAACACAATCCCCGGAAACAGCGCCAAAAACTTGGTGGCGCGTAATTAAGCATCGCCACTTTCACCGCAAGCGTACGGGTTAAGTTTTAGTATAGGTTGGGAGAGTAGGGGTATCCTGTTCACGTGGATTGGTTGAGAATATCGTTGAGTATCGCGATTATCATAACTCGACTTTATCTAGGCGATAAAAATAGTATTTAATTAATAAATACTAATATTACAATACAAATTTATCTAATTATACTAATATATTGTAGGACTTTTATGGGAATTATTGCCTAGGGATTAATATCGTTCACTTAAATGGGTTCGTTTCAATCTAATTTCATTAGTGGTATTCATCCTATCCGACAATCTCTGTATCTATAACTCGCTCACTCCCTCTTCCGAGTGCAAAGCGAACGAATATATGACTTCGCATTGACGTCGAGGATCGCGATTATCATAACTCGACTTTATCTAGGCGATAAAAATGGTATTTAATTAATAAATACTAATATTACAATACAAATTTATCTAATTATGCTAATATATTGGTAGGACTTTTATGGGAATTATTTCCTAGGGATTAATATTGTTCACTTAAACGGGTTCATTTCAATCTAATTTCATTAATGGTATTCATCCTATCCGACAATCTCTGTATCTATAACTCGTTCACTCCCTCTTCCGATTGCAAAGAGAATGAATATATGACTTCGCGTTGACGTTGAGGTCCCTCTCAAACATCTTTTCGAACACATAGTCACATAAGTCGTGAACCAATGTCATTGATTGCACATTCCCCAACTCTCTCCCCGGTTATTGGATCGTCGCGTTGTGTTTACCCTAATCCGAATTCGGGGTTACCTCTCCCGAGTGTCAAATCCCGTATTCTCGATATATTGTAACAAGCATAATACACAATACTACACGACAAACACAATCAGATAAACATGAATAACCACTAACAAAACATCAATTTTATATAAAAAAACATTTTCATGAATTCAATCAAGCCCTAGATAATATATATTTAGTTTTTCATGGTCATAACCACATATACAATGAAATACAAACTAAACATATACAAAACATCCAACCAATCTACGAATAAAAGAGAGAAATGAGGAGACTAGCCGTTATCCGAAGAATCGTCGCTAAAACCGCTTCGAGATCGCTTCCTCTTTCTTGGCCTTCTGATCTTCTCTTGGTTGAATGTGTTTTGAGCTCTCAAAACCACTCCCCAAAACATTCTAAGGTCTTTGGAAGAAGAGGAAATGATAAAGGGATAAAAAAATATCACAAAATATCTCAAAATATCAATTCTGTCGACTGTCTTACTGCTGCAGCGGTGGAAATGCAGAGAGTTTAGTAACTCTTTGCTCTTTCATCGCCGCGGCAGTGGTGTCACCGCTGCGGCGGTGACACTCTTTGGTATTTTGGCCGTAACTTTCTCTTCAGAACTTCGATTGAGGTGATTCAAAAACCTATGGAAATATAATAAAACAATATAAAACTCCCATGTTTTGAGTTAGTCCAAAATCGAATTGAATCATATTCCAAATTGGCCTTGAAGTTACTGTACCTGTACCAACTTTGCCTCTTTCCACCCATTTATTAAAAAACCTATAAAACACTACATAAACACTTTAAACTAACAAAAGAACTTGAAAATAAAAAAAATATTTGAATCTAAAAATACTTGATTTGTTGTTAAATAAACCACTCATTAGGATGATACTGATTCAAGTAGCTCGGAAAAATCAGATATTGAAGATACGTCCATGTTTGCATTAATCGCCACTGGTGGTGAGGTAACTGAATGTTCATGTTCTTGGCCTCTATATTTTGATGAATTATTTGATATTTTTCAATAACTTTCACGTGATTATAAAAATCAGTGTTCTAAAATAAATGCCCTTCAAAGTACAATTAACACATTAAACAAGCAAGTGGCAGACTATGAATTTGAAAACAATGAATTAAAATCCAAATTGGTGGATTTGCAATCAATTGTTTTAAAATTCACCGGCGGTGAAAATAATTTGAAAATGCTTTTGGGAAGTTCACGTGGAGTTTTTGATAAAGCTGGTATTGGATTTTAGAAAAATCTTAAATAAAAATGTTTTCATAAATTCTTTTATGAAATCAAGGATCTTGTTAGATGTTTTAAATATAATGTTGTGGGGTATACTATCCGTAGATGTTTTACTAAAATATCTAACTATAGACAAGTATGGGTTCCAAAAGGAACTAAAATTGTCTCGACTAATAAGATCGGACCCACTTAGGCTTAGTACCACTTAGGAACTATTTGAGGTGCTCATTGTAAGTTATTCTAAAAGCATTAATAAGTAAGGACAAATGGTTCATGGATAGTGGTTGTTCTTGACACATGACGGGAGATAAATAAAAATTTACATCTTTGACACTTAAAGATGGAGGTCATGTGACTTTCGGAGACAACGTAAAGAGTAAAATTATCGGTATAGGTAATATCGGTAATGGTACTAATATTATTAAAGATGTGTTACTAGTTGATAGACTTAAACATAATTTGCTTAGTAGTTAACTATGTGATAAGGGGTATAATGTTATATTTAATCATGATAGGTGCATTATTAAGAATAGTCATGATAGTAGTATCTTGCTAGTTGTATCACGTTTTGAGAATGTGTAAACTTGCTCATTTGATGATTTTAATTTTCAAAATTTATCTTGTTTAAATGTTTTATCTGAAAATATTTGGTTATGGCATAAAAGACTTGGGCATGCTAGTTTGGAGTTAATTTCTAACTTATTTAAGAAGAGTCTTGTACGTGGCCTACCTGATTCAAAATCTATGAATGATAAAGTATATGATGCACGTCAATTAGGCAAGCAGGTTAGATCATCATTTAAGAAAAAGATGCACACATCCATGACTAAATGTCTTGAATTATTGCATCTTGATTTGTTTGGGCCTAACTCTGTTGCTAGTTTTGTTGGTAAGTTTTATGCCATTGTTATAGTTGATGATTATTCCAGAGTTACCTGAGTATTTTTTCTTGCTAAGAAAAGTGAGGTTGCTTCTGTTCTTGCTAAATTTTGTAAACTTGTTCAAAATGAGAAGCAATACTCTATTACTAACATTCGTAGTGACAGAGGAAGAGAGTTTAAGAATGATTATGTGGTAAGTTATTGTGATGAGTATGGTTATGCTTATAACTTCTCTGCACCAAGATCACCGCAACAAAATGGTGTAGTGGAAAGGAAGAATAGGATGCTTCAAGAGATGGCCAGAATAATGCTTGTTGAAAATCGCTTGCCAACCTACTTTTGGGCCGAAGCAATAAGTACAGCTTGTCATGTTGTAAATCGAGTATCAATTCGTAAAGGGTTTAACAAAACCCCATATGAAATCTAGAATGGTAAGACTCCTAATATTTCATATTTTAAAGTTTTTGGATGTAAGTGTTTTATCTTGAATGACAAGGATAATCTTGGTAAATTTGATGCTAAATATGATTATGGAATTTTTCTTGGATATGCTACTAACAATAAGGCTTATAATAAACGTACATTAGTAGTAGAAGAAATAATGCATGTTGTTTTTGAGGAAGCTGATTCATTTTATCGAGAAAGGTTTTGGATGATGATGATGCAGGTGTTTTAAATAATCAAAACCAAGGTGATAATGTACCTGAGGTGTCCCAACAAAAGAAGAAACCTAAGGAAAAAGATTCGACTTTACCAAGAGTTATAAAGATAGTACCAGGACATTCGATTAAAGAAATCATCAGTAATTTCAAAAGAGGTGTAAGTACTCGTTCTTCTCTTAGGGATATAATTAATCTTGATTTCTTATCTCAAATTGAGCCTAAAAATATAAATGAGGCATTATTGATGAATCTTGGATTTTCGCAAAGTAAGATGAGTTAGTTCAATTTGAGTAGAACAAAGTATGATGTCTTGTTCCGTGACCTGATTTTCATCCAGTTATTGGTACTAAATGGGGTTTTAGAAATAAAAATGATCAATTTGATATGGTAATTGGAAACAAAGCAAGATTAATGGCACATGGCTATAATCAAGAGGAATGAATTGATTATGATGAAACCTATACTCCTATTACTAGACTAGAAGCAATTAGAATACTACTTGCTTTTGCATGTTCACGTAATTTTAAGCTATATCAAATGGATGTAAAGAATGCATTTCTAAATGGCTTTCTAGCTGAAGAAGTTTATGTGGAACAACCCCCTGGATTTGAAAGTGATAAATTTTTCGATCACGTATTTAAACTTCGTAAGACTTCGTATGGGCTCAAACAAGCTCCTAGAGCTTGGTATGAGAGACTCAACCAATATTTATCGAAAATGATTTTCGAAAGGGTATTTGTGATATAACTTTGTTTGTGAAGTAAACTGATTCTGATATCTTATTAGTATAAGTGTATGTTGATGATATTATTTTTGGATCTACTAATGAGGATCTTTTCCAAGAGTTTGCTAAGATAATGCAGGTGAATTCGAAATGAGTTTGATGGGAGAGTTGAATTTCTTTCTTGGATTACAAATTAAGCAAACCAAAGAGGGAATATTTATAAACCAAACTAAATACACCAAAGAACTATTAAAGAAATATGGCTTGGAAGGCGCTAAAGAATATAAAACTCCCATGGCAACGGCTACAAAAATAGAAAAAGACGATATGGGCAAAAACGTTAATGAAAAAATGTATCGAGGTATAATTGGTAGTCTGTTGTATTTAACTGACATTATGTATAGTGTTTGTCTTTGTGCTAGATTTCAGTCTTGTCCTAAAGTATCGAACTTGATTGCGGTTAAGCGAATTTTTCGATACTTAAAGGTGATAACTAACCTAGAATTATTTTATCCTAGGGGGAGTGATTTTAAATTGGTAAGTTACTCTGACACTGATTTTACCGGTTGCAAAGTTGAGTGAAAAAACACAAGTGGGTCATGTCATTTGTTAGGACATGTTTCGGTTTCTTGGTCAAGCAAGAAACAAAATTCAATAGTCTTATCCACTACTGAGGTTGAATATAAGGCAGTTGGTAACTGTTGTGCTCAAATCTTATATATTAAGCAACAGTTAAATGACTTTAGAATTTGTATGGAGAAGGTCTCTATCTTTTGTGATAATAAAAGTGTTATTTGTCTAAGTAAGAATCGTATACAACACTCACGAACTAAGCGCATAGAAATTCGATACCACTTTATTCGTGATCACATTTAGAAAAAATGATATTGTTATTGAGTATATTGATACCTCCGACCAGCTTGCTGATGTTTTTACCAAACCACTAGCAGAAGATCAATTTGTAAAAATCATTCGCGGTTTGGGTGTGGCTAGACATAATGATGTTTGCCTAGAGTAGAGTTAATTATGGTGTGTCCCCCCCTCTCTAAATTTTGTTTTTGAAGATGACAAAGGGGGAGAATTAGTTGATATTTTATTGAATATCTTAAGGGAGAGTTTAATTTTTATATTTGTGCTTTATTGAACATTTTTTAAAAATCTTCATTCTTATGCTTAAAAGCGTTATAAAACTCGTCCTCGGATTCAGGGGGAGTGTGGTTATATTATTATTTTGAAAAAAACATCAAAGTTAATTGTCATCATAAAAAATGGGAGATTGTTAATCCTAAGATTTTGATGAATAATTAAACGTTGATATTTTTGGTGGAACTAACGGTTTATTTAAGTGTTTCAATTTATTAGTTTAAAATGATGAAGATTTTATGATAAAGATGATGAAGAAATTAAGAGGTTGAAAAATTTGAAAAACATAGGGAAAACAACCCAGATTTAAATTTCAACTCTTAATATCCCAATTAGGATCACACACGACACAAAAAGATTTTTAAATGATTTTTATAAATATGAGTTTTTTTAATAGGATTCTAATTAGTTAAATTATTTGCTTATATGTGTAATTGAAAAAGGAATATTTATAATTGATTAAAAGTTGAGCTAATTAAGAAAAGAAAATGGTTAAAAGGACAAAAATATAATTGAGAATGTGTTAAAAACGAGTTTAGAAAAGAGATTTAGTATCCTTAAGTCGACTAGTAAGTCGAACGAAGTGTATAAAACAAACTCTCTGTATTTCTCAATCGACTGGTAAGTCGACTGGACAAAGCAGGCAAATTCTCTAAATCTCTAAGTCAACAGGTAAGTCGACCGGTCAAGAGAAATAGAACTCTCTGTATCTCTAAGTCGACAGGTGAAGGAAAATGGAACTCTGTGAATCTCTAAGTCGATAGATAGGTCGACCGATGGGCATAGAATCTTTGGCTTGGCTACATCCTGAATCGAGCGTTCGACTGGTCGATCGACTGATGGCGTAGTTTTAGGATATTGAGGATTTCGAATTCTTATCTAAAAGTAACTATTTTTGGTTGGGATTTGTGACAGATTTTAGGAATTTTATGATATTTAAGATATACTACACCTATTATTTAATTCCTATTGATTTGGTTCATTAAATTTTAATGTTTCTCAATTTGGTACATAAAATTGTTTTCATTCTATTTAATTGTGATTGAGAAATATTTGGAGGACTTAATTGAGAGATTTAAAAAGTTATAATTAAGTGAATTGAACTAAAATGAAGTCATAATGATATAAGAGGTCTAAGAGAGCATTTAAGTATCATGACATACGGAAACTAGCTGTTAAAGAAGTGATTTATATCCCATATATATTGACCTGCGTTTTTCATATCATTAAGATGTATGGCTAAGAGAGATTAAGAAATCAAGATATCATACTTGAGCTTTTCTAAGAGATATCATACTGAGATTTTGTGAGAGCTATTCTAAGAGACAATCTTGAGAATCATTGGCTATTAATCCTTACTGCTACTAGATCTGAAGTAACTACGTTCTAATTATTTTTCAGTGGATTCTGGGTGAGATCTTTCCAATTACTTTCTATTGTGCATTATTTGTTTAATTTTTGGAAATTGATTTTTAGAAATTGTTTTTGATTTTTATTGAAGAAAATATTTTATAAATAATTTCTTGAATCTGATTACGTTCTAAATTATGTGTTACCCATCTTTTGTTAAAAATCAGATTTTGAGTATCTCACAATATTTCTATCACTAGTTTTGGGATGTTAATCGAGTTTTAATTTATCTCGAATGGTAGAAGCTCTGAGTAAGATAATTTGTTTATCAATTTGTATTGGTGAGTAGTGTGACGGATTAAATACTGTTGGGGGTATTTAATCAAAAGTTTGCCTTTGAGTTTCTTCCTGTAAAGAGATTGAGGTAGTAATTCTTCCTGGATAGAAGTGATTTGTGTGAATTTTGTAACAGTTCAATCCTTACCGGGTAAAAGGATATTTGGACTGTTGGTGAGATTTTGATTTTTTTACCTTTCTGTTAAAAAGAATTAAGTTATTCTTTAGTTTGTAAAAAGTAGAGGTTATTCCTTAACCTATGAAAATGATTTTGTAAAGGTTGATTCTGAGTTTGTAAAAAATTCGTTGTGAAGGTTTAGTTCTTACCTTTAAAGGGATCTTGAGTATTAGTGGGTGCAACTCTCTGTGGGGCTCGGAGGATTAGATTAGTCAAGAGTATCTTGGTGAACCAGTATAAATTTCTGGTGTGCCGCAATATTTATTTTTATTTTTGTTGTTTGGTATGCACTTTAGTTGATTTGATAATTCCGCTGGGATATAAACATAATAATTAATTTAGAATTAAAATTAATTATTTATTTTTTTTAAGTTATTATTCTGATAATTTTTTAATTACTCAAGAGGGAGGGTGAATTGGGTATTCCACTGGGCCAAGAACAAGGGCTCTAAGGAGTTTTGACGTCACTTTATTAAACCATGTTAATCCACTTCGAGTTTGTTAATGAAATTTATGCCCAATCATTAACCATAGGTCTCTATAATAACATCGCTCCCCCTATCGAGTCTAGTAAGGTAGTTTGAATAATAACTTGAACTAATATTTCTATTCAATTTAGTTAATTATCCAATCATTAAGTTCTACCCAACTAATGGCTACCCAAACTATATAGCCTTTTGCGGTCGTATACTCAGGGTTGTGTTTCTCTGGTCTCACTGTGCAAAATTACCTCTGTCGAGTTCTAAATCCCACACATCTGAAATTTCCAATTTATGTTTTTCATAAATTAGAGAATAAGCATACATAAAACACAAATGATTGAAGCATGAAATTCAATTAACCAGATCTCGAAGTCTCAAAACATAGTTAATATGAAGTTATTTAAATCCCCCTAGATAGAAAAGATCTAGCCAAACATATTCATAACTAAATCCAAATGTAAACCCATGATTTGTAGACAATTACAATCACGGATCTCGAGTTTAGCATACACAAGAAGTAAAGAAAAGAAGGAAGAAAAGAAAAACTAGGATTGACGAGGCTTCAAGAATCTTCAGTCTTTACTCCAATCTCCTAGCCTCTAAATCTGTGATTTTTCCTGTCTCTAAATTCGACTCCCAAGAAGTCCCTCTTTCTCACCCCTTTCTCCACACCCAAAAACTCAGCCAAAATACCCTTTAGGAGTTTTGGATCCGTACATTGGCACTGCGGTGCCGCTTCAAAGCAATTAGGGTCAGAAAGGGTGGCACTGCAGCGCCAAATCGCTAAAAGGCCATGCTGCAGCGCCGTATAATTAGCGTTGCAGTTCCAATATACGGCAAATGATCCTGCTGCAGTGCCATGTTGTGGTGCTGATCCCCGCTGCAGTGCTGTATCGTTGGCGCTGCAGTGCTGAGCTCCCGCTTGGCCTTCTTTTCTTGATTTTTCTATTTTCTTGAATTCCTACATAAAAAATCGAATAACATTAAAAAAAAAAAGTAACAATAAAACCACTAGAAATTACTCAAAACTAATTAACTAGGAAGATATAATTATCAGAAATCAATTTATCTCTCTCTCTCTCTCTCTCTCTCCTCTAATCTATTATTCACTCTAATTTTCTCTCTCTATAATATATATAAATCCAGGTTCGGATCTATAGATCCAGAGAGAAACAAATTGAAAATTTGATTTTTTTAACAAATTGAAAAGGTGCTGAATCACAATTTTTCTTAAATTCTTTTTCACATTCAGTGTTCTTAATTTTAGTAGAAGGAAAAATTGATATCTTAACAAGCTTAAATTTCTGTAAATGCTAACCAGAATAGCGGGTTTACAAATAAAATGTAAGCAACCGATGCAGAGAATACTGGGTTTGAATGAGCTAAAGGCACAAGCAGAGACACTTGGTTCAAGTATGTAAAAGTTACCTCGTGGTCATCTAGAAGATTCAGACTTCGTCTGCATTCCGGATTTAAGAGATCTCTGCCATTCTCATTATAAAATTTATCTCGAAAATTTTTCTTTGGCAGGAATTACCATCGCATGGAGCCAAACAAGCATCCACTTGACTGTAGGTTATGGTCTGCCCGACTCAAACATGAGCTGAAACTGCTTAACCATGGCTAAAATTGCAAAAGATGATATAACAGCACCCTTTATTTTCTCCTTAGAAATTCTATTTCTTTGAACTTATCTTGTGATTTTGCAATAATTGATAACGGGGTATCTATATATATAGTAGTCGGTGATAACATATGCATGTCATGGTGTAACCAAAATCTGTTTCAATATTTTTTTAATTTTACTGTGCCTTCATATGGCACTTGTTCATCTAAAAGCAAGCAAAGGATGTGCATTAGAATATATATATATTTTTTTTAATGATTTCATATATCACTTGTCCATCTAAGCAAGCAAAGGATGTCCATAGGAATATGTTCCTTCTCTTTCCCAGTCATTTTTTATTTTTTTTAATTCTTTCTCAATTTATACCTAATCAAGAATCAACAAAATCAATGTAACATAGTGGAAGTGACCATAAGAATTTCATTATGTATGAAGAGGCATTGATAAAATTTCTCAATTCATGTAGCCTATAATGAATTTTTTTATTTTTTATTTTATTTTATTTATTTATTTTTTTTTATAAAAGAAAAATAGAAAAAGTATCCATCTAGAATTTAGAGACCAAATGTCATTGCATGAATCAAAAATCCATTTAGGTCAAACAAAATCCTCAAAATTTAGTTGAAATCCTCAAAATTCAAAAACCCAATCCACAAATAAGAAACTGCATGAAAAACTAACCGAGATGTTGAAGAATATCCTTTGCATCTAATGTGCTTGATTTTCTATGTTTTGCCAATGAGAAACCAAACGGCATGGTCTGAGAAAACAAAATTTTAAAAAAGGAAAAGAAAAAAAGTAGCATTATTGTTACTGCAATTAAGAATACTTCTGAAACTAATCGAATGATTCTAAGGGGTAACATAGAATTCAAGCATTGATTGGAATTTGAATTGAAGTTATTAGAAATTTAAATTTGCTCATTTTTACTTCAAATTCCGAGGTTCCAATCTGTGAAAGCAAATGCTACCTAAAGCAATAAATTCAAGAAATAAAATCATCCCTACAATCAATAAATCAAATCAGAATCCCTACAATCAATAAATCAAACCCGTTGAAAGTGTTTGGGGGAGTGAAAGTGTTGAATATTAGTGCAGTTGAAACAATGGTTTTTTAAATTCTCATTGTAATTAAACAAATCAAAAACCTGTGTAAAAAATCTTACAAAAATCATAGTTTTAAAGCATATAATCAAAAAACCATTTTAGTAAAGTTAAAATCAAACATACCCACAAAAATTTTAAAGTGAAATTATCAAAATGAAAGAAAGTACCTCTATGAAATTGAGTTGTTTCCTTAAAAATATTTCACTGAACTTGAAAGTCTTTCTTAATCTTAAGAAATTCATTTTTAGGACAGTTAATTAGAAACCCATTTCACTAAACATAAAATGAAACATACCCACAAAAATTTAAGCCTTCACTTACCCTCCACCATTAAACTCATTGAGTTGGATCGAGAGATTACCTGAGCAGGGTACGCGAGCACAAAGACCAAGGAAGCCACAGGATTAATTCCAAAAGGATGAATTACGGCTGGAATTGCACAATCAAAAATCATGTTAAAAGCAAGGAAAAAAAAAAAACAAATCTAAATCAGGGTAATCAAAATCATAAATCTTAACAAATAAAGATAACCCAAACATCAAATATCTGAAGAGGAGATTCAACAAGATTGAGAATGAGAAATAAAAGCCCTAGATATTAAGCCAATTGAGAGAGAAAATGGACAGAGAGTTCGGTGGTGGTGCGAATGTGGATCTGTCCAAAGAAAATCCAATGAATGACGATATATGTCGAACACCATGTAGAGCAGACCCAATTGCTCACGATTCCAATGACCAGAATGGAATTGAGCGAGGGCTTTGTTGTGATAGATAAAGGCGATGGATAGACGACGGCCCGGGAGAGAGGAAGAAAGTTGACTGAATTACCTTGCAGAATAGGAGGGAGTGAGAGAGAGAGAGAGACTGCTGGGTTAGGGTGGGGGCGAAAACGACAACGCGACAGAGGAGGGAGAGATCGGGCTGAGTTTGTAATCTAGGGTTTTGGAGTGGGGATGGAGATAGCGCGGTGAGGAGCGATAGTACGGTGAAGAGCGATGTTGCGATGATAGTGAAGGCGCGGCGAGGAGAGCTGATGTCACAAAGAGGAGTGGTGGGTAACGGTGCGATGTAGTAATGGTGATGGTGCAGAGAGATAGGAGAAGATAAATGTAGAATGATATGGTTTGTTGGTTTGGGGAAGGGGCGTAAGGTAGCGGCGAGTTAATCATAATTAACCCTAGAAATACTACTTTAATTTAACAATTGATTTGCACAGTTGTTTATGGGATATAAAGAGTGATTAAAATTTTTCTAGAGGATTTATGTATGTATTTTTTTATTTTTTATTTTAGATAACAAAGAGGGATGGGATGAGAGAAGAGAGAGATAAATAGAGAGAGAGATGACAAAGAAACTTACAGAGATAGGACGGTGTGTTGGTAGTGGAGGACGCTGGCGCCAGAAGAAGGTAAAGCATTGAAGGAAGGATCTAAAGTGAGGAGCGGCCTTGGTTGATCTAGTTGAAGGAAGAAGAATACCAAAAGGGAGGAGCGACTGGTTGAAGGAAGAAGAAGACACAAAAATATACCATGTTGGCCCTTAATTTTTAAAATAGTTTAAAAATAATCCCTATTAAAATCTTTGAAGGGTATAAATGACATTTAAAATTAATTAACGGATTTTTATTGACTTTTACTTGTTAACTTTTAAAGCCAATAGAAAACTTAATGGTTGCACTTAAGTATGGAGGTTGTAAGTTGTAACAAAAATACAACAAAGGTGCAAAGTGAAATTTAACCTAACTACAAGGGTACAAAGTGTAATTAACCCTACACAGATATAGATACGTAGGACACTAGAGGTACAGGCTATTCATCAGAGAAGGAATTGCTTTGATGCATTTATCTGCATAGTGATGCTTTGACACCCGTACAATTGGATTAGCAAGTCCCTGTTCTAAGAAGAGCACTCAATCCAAAATAAGAAACTTGTTTCTAAGACCACTAAATCGAGCTGGTATATTCCTATGACAGTGTGAAACTGCATCTATAAACTACTAAAAGTAATGCCTAGATTCATTCTGAATAATTATATAGAAAATTACATATATTGTACAAAAACAATGGAATCATAATTGAAAGTAAAGTAGTTTCAATTTCACTTCAATCAGTTAATTTGGTTAGTGTTTATATTCCCAAATTTCTATTCACATGTTTTTTACATATATATACATAGAGAGAGAGTGAAAGAACAAAGAAGAGAGAGAGAGAGAGTATGTTTTCCTACTTTTTCTTCTTTTCATTTACATTTATATATATGTATATATAGAGTGAGTTGTTTATCAAATAAATAGATTTTTTTTTAAATAGATTTTTTTTAAAAAAAAATCTCAAAACAAGTGTTTTGAATCTTATTTACACAACACAGTCTACTAGGAGTTGGTAATCCCGTGTACTTAAACCTGGGTTTACCAACCCCGGGTATTAAAAAAATCCAAATTCTGTATACCTGGTGTTCATAACACCGGGTATACAATTTTTTTTTTTTTTAAACATTAGACCCAGGGTTCGTAACACCGAGTGCAACTTGTTTGAATTTCAAACGATAATATTACCGTTTGCAGCTGCAAGCTTTACAACTTTGTTTTGCAAACTGCAAAGCTTTGTAGCTTTGCAGTCTGCAAAGCTGGACCCGGGGTTCAGAACCTCGGGTCCATTTTAAATTTTAAATTAGGACCTGGGGTTCGTAACCCCGGGTCCTTAAGGATTACAAATATCTTGAGGTTCTCCTACCTTTTCTCGGCAGTTCTTCATCCTCAAAGGATTTCCCAACTTGTTCTTCCAGCTATAAAGATAATTTCAATTTAATTTTGTTTGTTTAATTTATTTGTTAATTTTATTAGTATATTTTTTTACTTATTTAATTATTTAATTTGTTAATTTAGTTATTTAATTAGAACATGTGCATTTTCGCCCTCAAAGTTAGATAATTAGTTTAATTTGTAAATTTAGTTGTTAGTTAGTTTATTTTTTAATGTACACTTTGGCCTCTTAAAGTTTGAGCAAGTTACACATCATGTGGGAAAATATAAATTATAATATATTGTTTAAAAAAATATTAGTCAGTTAATTAATTTATTTTGTTAACTTAATTATTTAATTAAAACATGTGCACTTTCGTCCTCAATGTTAGTTAGTTTATTTTTTTAATGTACACTTTGACCCCTCAAAGTTTTAGCGAATTACGCATTATGTGGGGAAATATAAATTATAATATATTCTTTAAAAAAAATATTAGTTAGTTAATTAATTTAATTTGTTAATTTAGTTGTTTAATTAAAACATGTGCACTTTAACCCCTCAAAGTTAGCTAATTATTTAATTTAGTTATTAGTTAGTTTATTTTTTTAATGTGTTTGGAAAAATTATTTTATTATTTAAAAAAATAATATATTTTAGTCTTTCAATATTTTAAAATAAATTTTAGTCTTTCTATTAAAATCAAATTAATTGAACTTATCGAATTGATATTAACTTAACGTGGAATTTATATTCCATTCAAAGTTAAAGTTAATTAAATTATTACCTAAATAAAAAATAAATAAAATAATAAAGATTGAAAAATGTACACGGTGAGAGATTTGTATCGTTTCATGGAACGTTACTGGCATTTGGAAGACGAATTCTAATACTCTTTAGATATAATAGTTCGTTACTTTTCACGATAGGTTGCAAGGATGCAGGAGGAATACACTTATCGTTCGAATCAAGCACAGGTTATGGTGGACATTCAGCAAGATGGAGAATGAGAAATGAAAACCTAGATATTAAACCAATTGAGAGAGAAGAGAGAGGGAGAGTTCGGTGGTGGTGGTGCGAATGTGGATCTGGCCAAAGAAAATCAAATGAATGACCATATATGTCGAACACCATATAGAGCTGGCCCAATTGCTCAAGATTCCAATGATCGGACTGGAATTGAGCGAGGGCACTGTTGGGATAGAAAGATGATGGAAAGATGATGGCGCGGGAGAGAGAGCAGAGTGAGAGATTGCTGGGGTAGGGTGGGGGCAACGATAACAACGCAATGGAGGAGGGAGAGAGAAAGTGGGAGATGGGGGGCTGAGTTTGTAACCTAGGGTTTTGGAGCGGCGATGGAGATGGGATGACGAAAAGCGATGGTGTGATGATAGTGATGGCACAGCGAGGAGCAGTGATGGTGCGGAGAGGAGCGGTAGGTAATAGTGCGACACAGTGATGGTGATGGTAGAGAGAAATGAGAAGAGAAACGTAGAATGATATGGTTTGTTGGTTTGCGGAAAGGGCTTAAGGGTAACGGCGGCTTAATGATAATTAACCCTAGAAATACTAATTTAATTTAACAATTGATATGAACTGTTATTTATGGGGATATAAAGAGTGGTTAAGATTTGCCTAGAGAGTTTAGAACTTTATTGAGGGATAATCCCATCTAATCAATGGATAGTTGTATATTTGAGTTTAATCACACACACTTAAATAGGATCTAGAAATACTCTTACCATTTTTGAACGTTAAAATTCTAGAACACCACATGGTGTGATTTATGCTTGAACTTAATAGGATTAGGGGCCGATAAGAGAAAATCGTTTATTCGATATATGATAATAAAAACTTGCACAATTTTTGTTTTTAGTGTTTTTTCATTTTTAGTTTCCAATTTCGTAATTAGTATTTATATTTTCTTGTACTGTGTGGGTGTTTTGCTCGAGAACTAGCAAAATTCTGAGTTTTGGGGTATTTGATAGGTTTAAATTAGCTATCTATTTTTAAACCGAACATTGTTAGTTTTCGAGTACGTTTAGTATGTTTTAATATGTTTTAATTCTTTTTGTATAAAACAGGTGTATGAGTGAAAATGTATGAAATCGGAGTGCAAACTATTAATTTGGACAAAAAATGGTCAGAGAACGGTGGAAAAATAAGCAAGGAGGCAAGATTCCGAAAGAAGCCCACCCCCGCGTCCAGACCACTGCTGCAACGGTGAAAATGCAGAGTGGGCTATTCTTGCTGATCATCCACCGCCGTGGCGGTGAAACTACAGGATAGTCCTTAATCCATCGCCTTCTCTACTGCCTAGGCGACCATCAAACTGACTTACTTTACCGCTGCGATGGTGAATCTCACTGCCGCAATAGTTAGCTCTGCACCAGAATAAATATTTTTTTAGGATATTTTGCTTATTTAATCCCCTCTCTTTTCCTCTCCTCTTTCCTCCTCCTGGCCATAGGAGACCCCTTAGGGTTCCTATGATTTTGAGAGTATTTCAGGGTGTGCTCAACCAATTTCGAAGGAGAAGAACGCATTACAATAAAGGAGAAGCGATCGTTGGACGGTTTTAGCACTGAATCTTCGGACTATGGCTAAGTTCTTATATTTATCTCTTTATTTTCTTAACTTTGGTAGATTGTTGAGCATATTTAGCTCAGTTTTTAATGTATAACTGGTTAAGACCATGAGTTAAACATGGATTATAATAGGGATTAATATATTATTTATAAAAATGTGATTTGGTTGAGTTTGTGTTTCATTTATAGTTGTTCCTTATAATTTCGATTGTGTTTCTGTGTTTTCTATGATTATATGCTAGTTTAGATATATTGAGAATATGGGGTTTGACAATCGAGAGAGGTAACCCCGGATTCGGATGAGGGTAAGCACAACGCGACTATCTAATAACCCGGGAGAGAGTTGGAGAGTGTGCAATTGATGACGTTGGGGCGAGACTCACGTGACCTAGAGTCGTTACGACGTTGAGGGCGACATCTTCATTGACAAAAAGTCGTGTATTCTCCCATCTTACACTCGGGAGAGGTGGTGAGGGAGTTTACGAACCGATATTGTCGAATACGCCGAACGCCGTTAACGTTAACTAAAACGAAATCAAATGCATTTAAGTAAATGAAGTTAATCCCTAGGCAATTTAATCCCCTAAACAATCTCAATATAGTATTTATAGTATAGTTAATTTAATTAGTAGTTTAGTTTCGTATTAGTATAAATTAAATACCATTTTTATCGCCTAAATAAAATTTGGTTATGATAATCGTGGTAGTCGATAGTAATCTTAACCAATCCCTGTGGATACAATATCCGACCGAAAGGTCCATTATACTAAAACTTGAGCTGTAAACTTGCGGTGAAAATGACGACGCATAATTGCGACCACCAGAGAACTCAGGCATGTTGGAGGGAGACGAATGACCGGCTAAATGAGCACGAGGATCGTCTCGACAACATTGAGGTGATTTGTACTGAAATCGATGCGATCGTAACATCTATTCAGACACGGTGGCACTGTGAGATTCACAAGCCACATTCAGTGAAAGTCATCGTGAGGAGCCGGAGACAAGCGGGAGGTACTTGAGTGAGATCGATGGAGATTCACACATTCAACGTTGTGTATTTTCACCATTCGAATTCCAGTTGGTGACGCCACCATCAATCCAAGACATCATATTTATGAGGATCCGATGTGGCTCATTGATCCTTCCCCTCCATTAACAACGTTCTTCCATGCCCACCAAGTACATGAGCCAGTACAATATCCTATTGAAATCTTGTGTTGATCAGAGCCAAATTTCGCCAAGCTTGAAGGCCTACTGAACCAAGACCCGTATATTGTGTTATTTGACACGTACTATGGGTAGAAGCCGCTCTTTGATGAGCACTTTGGCATGTTGGGCTGACGACCATAAACCAAGCGCTTCTTGGGAGGCAACCCAAGGAAAAATAAATTATATTCATTTCCGCCGATTTGAGTCAGAGACAAGATTCTCTCGCCTCTCGCCTCCCAGGTACGTGTTCTAAACCCCCGTTATCATTTTTCACACTATATTCTATCTATTGGGATTGCTGATGGGTTGTTTTGGACATGACCTATTTTAAGTTGGTGGTGATGGGTTAGTATGTTTTAGTTATAGTTTAAGTTTTATTGTTTTTACGTGTGCATGTTTGTTTAGGGTAGTTTTTGTACATGTGGTGAGTTTTGACTTCATCTGGGCCATTACTCGATGATGAGTCTATACTCTGGTTGTTTATTGAGGTCAAGCATAAAGCTCATGCATGTATGTTTTGTGTGCTCAACATTACGTTTTAGTAATAGTTGTTATAGATCCTACTTGCATGAGATAATTTATTTGAAAATGATTATCTATTAGCTAAATTCATCACATTAGAGTTTCTAGAACTTTATTTGCGGGAAATTCGAGGTGAAATCCTAGGTGAGGTAGTTCGGAAAACATGATTTAGGCAGTCATTTTGTCGCTTGAACCTTTGAAGCCTACCTTGTAAAATGTTTATCTCTCGTTACCCTATCGAAGCTTAATAGTTGTTTCAATTCTGAACACTTAAACAAATATCCTAGCCGATTAAACTTTTTCCAAACCTTTATTTGCTTAACTGAAGGCACAATTTTGAGTGAATCAAGCTAGCAGTTGCAAATGCTTCTTGATGTGAGCGTTGGGTTTTGGGTAAGCTATTAATTGGTTCGGTATTCGAGTACTCACTTGTTGTTTTTGTTTGTTTTTCACACACCTCTCAAATTATACAAATCAAATAAGTTTGGGGGTATGTTATTTAAAAAAAAAATAAACAAAAAAAAAAAAAACAAATAAATAAATAAAGAGGAATCAAATGTAAATACAGTTTTTATTTCTGTTTCTTTTTGACAAGTGAGTACGTCGGTCTTAAAGAGATTGTTCGGGATTGTTTACATTTTATCTATGGGGTTTTGAGTGTAAGTGTGCTAAGCGATGTGCCTTGGGTAATGTTAAGTTAACAACGTTAACCTAGTTTCTCTTCTAATTTACCCTGGGCCATTTCTTCTAAACCGAACCAAGACCTAATGATCTCCTTGAACTTCCAAGCCTACATAGTGGAGAATAGATCCTGGGTCAAGTCTATGGATTCCCTATACCTTTGATTTTTTTTTTTGTCATGCGCTTATATGGTGGATAATCCAATCCGATTAACGGATAGTTATATATTTGAATTTTAAACACACATACACATACTTTAGTAGGATCTATAATGGCGCTTACTATTATAAATGTTGAAATTGTAGAACACCACATGGTGTGTTAAATGTTGGAACTCGATAGGATTGCCGATGAGGGATAATTCGTTTGGCCGGTAGATGATACTCAAAACTTGCACATATTTGTTTTTCATATTTTTCAATTTTGTAATTAGTTTTTATATTTTCTGTTATTGTGTGGGTGTTTTGCTCGAGGACTATCAAAATTCTGAGTTTGGGGGTATTTGATAGGTGTAAATTACCTATATATTTCCAAACCAAAATTGTTAGTTTTTAAGTACGTTTATTACATTTTAATATATTTTAATGTGTTTTTATTCTTTTTCTACTAAATCAGGTGTGTGTGGCGGGAGGGTGTGAAACGGTATGAAAACGAATGCTAAACGATGATATCGGATCGAGAACAGTGGAAGAACGGTGGAAAAACAAGCTCGGAGGCAAAATTCTGAAAAGAAGCCTACCGTCATGGCGTCCAAACCACCGTCGCGGTGGTGAAAATGCAGAGAGATGCTTTTCTTGCTGAACATCTACTATCACAGGGGTGAGATCCACTGCCACAGCGGTGAAAATACAGGATAGTCCCTGAATCCACCGCCGACTCTACTTCCTAGGCAATTAATGAACCGACTTACCCACCGCCGCGATGGTTACCTCTGCACAGATTTAGATATTTATTTTAGATATTTTCCCTATTTATACCCCTTCTTCTCCTTTCCTCTGGTCATTAGAGCCCTAATATACTTAGGATATTTTAGAGAGAGGTTTTGGGAGTGCTTAACCAAATCTGAAGGAAAAGATCACGTTGCGATAAAGGAGAAGCGATCTCGAAGCGTTTTTAGTGGCAAATTTTCGGACTAGGCTAAATTGCTTTGATTTTTTCTTTTATTTGTTAACTTCGGTAGTTAGTTGAGCATGTTTAGATCTATTTTCATTGTATAACCGGCTATGACCATGAGCTAAACGGGTTTTTGTCTAGGGATCAATATAATTTATAAAAGTGTTGTTTTGTTTGAGTTTGTGTTTCGTTAATGTGTGTTTTATAATAACTTTGATTGTGTTTGTCGTGTTTCCATGTTATTATGCTTGTTCAGATAATTAAAGAATACAGGATTTGACACTCGGGAGAGTTAACCCTGGATTCGGATTAGGGTAAACACAACATGACAATCTATCGACCTAGGAGGGCATTAGAAAGTGTGCAATCAATGACGTTGGGGGGAGACTCACGTGACCTAGCATCGTTAAGATGTTGAGGGGGACTTTTTCATTGATGCGAAGTCATGTATTCACTCGTCTTACACTCGGGAGATGTGGTGAGTGAGTTTACGAACCGAGATTGTCTGATACCCGAATGTCATTAACGTAAACTAAAACGAGACCAAGCACGTTATTGTAAACAAAGTTAATCGCTAGGCAATATCTTCCCTTAACCATCTCATACTAGTATTAATATATATTAATTTAATTAGATTAATTAACTTAGTATTAGTATTAATTAATTAAACACATTTATTTTCGCCTAGATAAAGTAAGGTCTTGAAAACATGGTACTCGATAATAATCACAAGTAATCCCTGTGGACATAATAACCCTAACTCTCTCGATCTATACTAAAGCTTGACCTCGTATACTTGCGAGTGAAAGTAGTGGCGTATTTACGCGATAACACATTACTTCCCTTTTGTGGCCAATTGAGAGCAGCTACTTCACCTTAGTTTCGATCACCTGTTCGTTCTCAGGGTTGAATGTTCTAATTTTCTACCTGATTGGAGGATAAGATCTGGAGATATCAAGGCAGTGGACTGTAACGTCAAGGCTAATGCCCTTTATATTTTCTGGAGACTAGGCAAAGACATCAAAATTCTCTTTGAGCAGCCTGCTGATCTCCTCTGCCTTAGTCTAGCTTAGAGATCCCCCTATCATTAGCTTCTGATATCGTCCATTGAACGTAGTCTCTCATACTTGCTCGACAGGTTTAATAATGCTCGGGTGTTCTTTAAAATCATCGATTTCACGAGACGAGTTATTTGACGGAGCTGGTCCTTGCTTTATATTTAATTGTTATAAGGGATTTTTCCTACCCTTCATAGCTATTGAAAAACGCTGCCTCGAAGCAACCTAATCACCTTGTATTACTGCCGCAGAACCATTATTCCCATATTTAACACACGGGTGTTACGTTGTTGCTATTGCTTTCATCGCATGCAGCCTTGGATATCTGAGTATCGCATTGTAAGGTGATGAAGAATCCATCACCAAAAACTCTGTGGCCCTTATGTATCTTCTTTTATTCTTTTTCACAGTGACTAACAAAGTGATCTTCTTCCTTAGTGAGCTGATGTCTCTATTGAAACCCATCATGACAGTCTGGGTAGAGCTAGCATCTGAACTGGGCACTCCTATTTGCTTCAGCGTGTCCACAAAAATAATGTTAGTAGAACTGCCATTATCAACCAAAATTCATCTTACCTGGAAGTTGGAAATCCAGAGAGTAATGACCAGGGCATCTCATGGGGGTAAATGATCCTCTTGCAATCTTCATCGGAGAAGGTGATGACCGATGCCAAATTTGTGGTTATTGTCATTGCTTTTCTGTAGTAGCATTCTAGTGTTACCTGTACGATGAGCATTTGTTACACGCTTGCGTATTGACTACTCGCAAGTGTACGAGGTCAAAGTTTTAGTATAATGTAATCTTGAAGATCGGGTATCATATCCACAGGGATTAGTTGTCGCTACTATCGAGTACTATGTTTATCATGACATAACTTTATCTAGGCTAAAAAGAATGTATAAAATTAATTAATACTAATACTAATATAATCTAAATTAACTATACTAATATAATGAGATGTTTTAGGGGAAATAATTGTCTAGAGATTAACTCAGTTTACAAAAACGTGTTCGATCTCGATTGACTTACGTTTACGGTGTTCGATCTATTTGACAATCTCAGCTCGTAAACTCCCCCGCCACCTCTCCTGAGTGTAAGATAAGGGAATATGCGACTTCAAGTTAACGAAGAAGTCCTCTTCATCATATTAACAACCCTAGGTCACGTGAGGCTTGCCCCAATGCCATCGATTGTACACAATACAACTCCCTCCCGGGTTATTGGATCGTGGCGTTCGTTTACCCTAGTCCGAATCTGGGGTTACCTCTTTCGAGTGTCAAACCCCATATTCTCTAAAAAACATTCTAAGCATAATAAACAAACAATATGAAAAACACAATCAAACTTCAAAGAACAAACATAAACGCAACACCGAAATCATACGAAACACATATTTAAAAATATATTGTTAATCCCTATACAATCCATGTTTAACTAACGGCCATAACAGTATTTATAATGAAAGCAAGAGCTAAACATGCTCACAAAATCCTAAGTTAAATAAATAAAGGAATAAATTGAAGAACTTAGCCTCGTCCGAAGTTTAGCTGCTAAGAACATAAAACGATTGCTTTGCCGTCTTCTTCTCCCTTGGGATATGAGATCTCGCTCTAAAACTCATCTAACTAACCCTAACTATAGCCCAAGGGTGGTAGCATGCCAAGAGAGAACCAAAAATGAGAGAGGAGACAGGATTATATAGGCTAAATATCTCAAAAATATCTAATAAAATATCTAAACTATGCAGAGGGTCACCACCGCGGCGGTGGGATTCACTATTGTGGCGGTGAGTAGGTCAGTTGGTTGATCGTCTCTGCGGTGAAGAAGGCAGTAGACTCGGTTGACATCTTGCATTTTTACCACCATGGCGGTGGACGTTCCGCATGATAAGCTATTCTGTGCATTTTCACCGCCATGGTGGAGGTCTGGATGCCGCGGCGGTAGGCTTCTTTTGGAATATTATCGCCTTGCTCGTTTTTTCACCGTTCTTCGATCGTTCTTGGCTCAATCTCATCTTTTCGCTCCAGTTTCCTATATTTTTGCCCCACACACCTATTTAAATACAAAAAGAATAAAAACTAATTTAAACATATAAAAACGCTATAAAAATGCTCGAAAACTTAACAAAAGCAGTTTGAAAATATTTAGGTAGATCACACCTATCAAATACCCCTAAACATAAAATTTTGCTAGTCCTCGAGCAAAACACACACACGAAAATGAAAAACACAACTAAATTAAATAACAAACAACCTAAAAACAATCTAAACATAAGGACATGCGAGTTTTACATTCTTCTAACGACCAAGTCATGTTTTCTCTCAAAACCGCTAGTCATATCGAGTTCAGGTGGTAAAACACATCATGTGGTTCTAGAATTTTGATATGCAATAATGGTGAACGTAATTCTAGATACTATAAACGTGTTAGTGCAAGACTCAATAATATAACTATCCAACGACCAGATTAGATCATCTACCAACTAAACTCATGACTTAGACCGTATAGGACAAGGATTTCCATATGCCGGATTGGGGTCCACTCTTCACTAATATAGGTTGAGTAGTTCATAAAGATCGGAAGGAATTGGTTCAGTTTTGGAATTATTTTGGCTAAGGGTATTTTGGAATAGAAAACGGGTTAATGTTGTTAACCTAACATTGCGCAAGGCTCAACGCTTGGCACATTCACTCTTGAACCTCCATAGAAAAATTGGAAAATAATCCTAAACAATCAATTTTTAGGCCGACGTACTTACTTGTCCAAAGAAACATAAATTATTTTTTTGATTTTTTTTTTCAACTAACCACACCCACAAACTTATTCAATCAGTATGACTTAACTTAAATGTTCCATTAAATTCGGCGATTAAGGTTTGGAAAAAGATCAATTAGCCAGGGTATTTGCTTATGTGTTCAGAATTGAATTGGCATTTAGGCTTCGACAGGGTAACGAGGGATAAACATTTAACATGGTAGGCTTAAAAAGGCTCAAGCAACAAAACGAATGTCTAAATCAGGTCTCTTGAACTACTTCTCCTAGGATTTCCTCTTAATCTTTCCCTCAATCAGGTTCTAGAATCCTTATTGTCATAAGTTTGACTAATTGATAATTTGCCTCAAATCAATTTAATAGAAATACATTGATTCTATGTGCTCGTGCAAATTAGGATCTACAATTATTTTTACCAAAACGCATTGTCAAGCACATAGAACACACATACATGGGTATTACCCTTAACATCAAAAACAACCAGGGGGTAATATCATCATCGAGTAACGGCCCAGATGAACGCAAAACTCTGCATGCAACAACAACACAAACATAAACACATTCTAACATAAACAAACATGTACATGGTAAAACAATAAAACATACTAATATCCTACACATCACCCCAAACTCAAAATGGATAGTGTCCTCAGCGAACCCAATCATCATTCTCAACATACGAAATTTAAGCATGTTGACAAAGGGGGTTTAGAACATGTACCTAGGAGGCAAGAGAATCTTGCCTTCGTTTCAAGTCAACGGATATGGATTTAATTCATTTGACCTTGGGTTGCCTCCCAAGAAGCGCGTGGTTTAATTTCCTACGCCCGACATATTCAGAACGCCGTCAAGCTTGGTGAGGTTTTGCTTTGTTTGGATTGATCTTTCGACGACATGCCTCACCGGCTTATGTGCGCGGCCACGCCCAGTAAAATGGCTTGGAATCCTGTCGAAAGAAATTCATATGACAAACAACCAATCCCCGACAATGGCGACAAAAACTTGTACAATGAGCATTTGTTACATGCTCGTGTATTGATTACTCTCAAGTGTACGAGGTCAAAGTTTTAGTATAATGTGATCTTGAAGATCGAGTATCGTATCCATAGGGATTGGTTGTCGCTATTATCGAGTACTGTGTTTATCATGACCTAACTTTATCTTGGCTAAAAAGAATGTATAAAATTAATTAATACTAATACTAATATAACCTAAATTAACTATACTAATATAATTAGATGTTTTAGGGAAAATAATTATCTAGGGATTAACTCAGTTTACAAATACGTGTTCGATCTCAATTGACTTACGTTTACGGTGTTTGACCTATTTGGCAATCTCAGTTCTTAAACTCCTCTGCCATCTCTCCCGAGTATAAAACGAGGGAATACGTGACTTTGAGTCAAAGAAGAATTCCCCCTTAATGTCTTAAAGACCCTAGGTCACATGAGTCTTGCCCCAACGTCATCGATTGTACACAATACAACTCCCTCCTGGGTTATTGGATCGTGGCGTTCGTTTACCCTAGTCTAAATCTGGGGTTACCTCTTTCGAGTGTCAAGCACTACATTCTCTAAATATCATTCTAAGCATAATAAACAAACAATATGACAAACACAATCAAACTTCAAAAAACAAACATAAACGCAATACCGAAATTATACGAAACACATATTTATAAATATATTGTCAATCCCTATATAATCCATGTTTAACTAATGGGAAAAACTGTATTTATAATGAAAGCACGAGCTAAACATGCTCATAAAATCCTAAGTTAAAGAAATAAGGGAAAAAATCAAAGAACTTAGCCTCGTCCGAAGTTTAGCTGCTAAGAACGTTCAACGATCGCTTTGTCGTCTTCCTCTCCCTCAGGATATGAGCTCTTCCTCGGGATATGAGCTCTCCCTCTAAAACTTCTCTACCTAATCCTGAGTATAGCCCAAGGGTGGTAGCATTCCAAGAGAGAACCGAAAATGAGAGAGGAGAGGGGATTATATAGGCTAAATATCTAAAAAATATCTAATAAAATATCTAAACTGTGCAAAGGGTCACCGCTGCGGCGGTGAGTAGGTCGGTTGGCTGATTGCCTCAATAGTGAAGAAGACGATGGACTTGGTTGACATCCTGCATTTTCACCGCTGCGGCGGTAGGCGTTTAGCAAGATAAGCCATTCTCTGTATTTTCACCGCCGCGGCGTCTTCTTTTAGAATATTGCCGCCTTGCTCATTTTGTTTACCATTCTTCGACCGTTCTTGGTTCAATCTCATTGTTTTCATTCTAGTTTCATATATTTTTTCCCCACACACTTGTTTTAATACAAAAAGAATAAAAACTAATTAAAACATATAAAAACGCTATAAAAAATGCTCTAACACTTAACAAAACTGGTTTGGAAATATATAGGTAGATCCCACCTATCACTACCTAACAGATCTTTTTTTGTTTTCACTCGCAGTTGGATTCTCTAGTTTCCGGCCTAGTAGAGTTTATCATAAAGATCACTTCACGATTTTCTTCGGGAAGATCTTATTTGCGCTCTTTGTCATGGTTTTCTTTGCGACGACCATCATTTCTAGGCCATTTTTTATCCCTTGAGTACTCTTGCAAATAGTCAAGTAATTGACCCATGTCAATTAGCCGCTTGATTTCCTTCTTGAGCTCCCAGTAGTCGTTAGTGTCATGACCATGGTCCTTATAGAAATCATAGTACTTTAATCTGTTATTCCTGTTGGACTTGGTAGTCTTCTTGGGAGGCCATTGAACTACCTCAGACGCATAAATTTTATATAGGATTCTAGAGATTGATATGTGTAGACAAGGGTGGTTCGCTCTTTACATGCTTCCGGCCTAGATACCGAGCTCCTGGGCCAATCTTTATGCCTGTTCGAGCTATTTCCCTTTGTCTTGCCATGGTCCTTCTTACTTTACCTAGGGTGATCCTAGACAGATTCTCTTCCTTGTCTTGCAATCTTGACATCTTCCAACTTCATATAGGGCTTAGCTTTCTCCAGTAGCACTGACATGGTTCTAGGGTTTTTCTTGGTGAGAGAGTCTTAAAATCTGCCATGGTGCAACCCGGAAGTAAATGCATTGATGATGAGGTTTGTATCATACCCCTCAATGCACCTCATCTCCTCGTTGAATTAGCTCATGTATTAGCGCAAAGACTCTCATTTTTCTTGATACAGGGCCAACAGATAATTAGGCCCCTTTATCAATTTTTGACAAGTTATGAAGCAGTTGATAAACATCTTCTTAAACTCTTTGAATGACAAGATGGAGTTATATGGGAGAGTATGTAACTACTCAAGGGTAGATCCGTTTAATGTTGTGGCAAATGCTCTACTGATAGCTGAGTCCTTGCTCTATATAAGTTCATGAAATGCTTAAACTGGAGAATATGGTCTACATGATCTGATTTTCTATTCTCTTTCTCGAATTTCATGGGATCAAAGCCCTCTGAGAGTGATATAGCCAAAATATCTGAAGTGAACAACATCTCAGTGCCCTTCAGCAGTGTATCCAACTCGTCTAAAGGCTAATAACTCTCCACCTTGCTTCAGGGCTACTGATTGAATCATTAGAAATAAACAATGATACCTTCATTTTATATAGACTTGGTTATCCTCTGCCATTTCATTGGTGAGGTTGCCCAGTATGTGATTCGCTCCTAACTGCCTGGAAGATAACCACGATCTTCTCCCTATAACTAGGGAGAGATTTCTGTAACGTACTCTATCAATCATGGACCATTACAGTCAACAAGTTGTAACGTTCTTTATGCGTAGGACATATGATCACAATAGGTTGACCTATTCATTATTTGGTCCTAAACATTGTGGGATTTAGATTTCCCATTGATGGGCCTCTTGATGAGGACGTTTAGCCTGTACAGTGGGCTGCTAAAGTCTTTTTGCAGATGAGCTCGTAATGCTTGACCCAGATAACAAATCGGGTTTAGTTATCTGGGTTGGATCACTTACTTGATCTGACCCGTTAAGGCTCCACGCCTATATCAGTTGTGAGTGGGAGTTTTCTCATATCAAGCACTACTCCCAGAAAAAACAACACAAGAAATTTCATAAACATCATCTCTTGTGTGCTGTTTGCCTACGATTTGTAGATCTTAGTACAATTGGTAAGTCATTTTCTGGTAGTGTGTTTTTTTTTTTGGGTCAATTTTGTTGAATGTCTGAACTAAGCTACTTCTACTTTCCCACAACAATCAATGGAAAATGAAAATGAAGAATGAGGCAGGGTTTATGTTTGGGAGAAAAATAGAAGAAATCTACTTGATCATAAATCATATAGCAATACTTTTTCTTTCTTTATTATTACTTCAAAAATGTGTTCCTAGCTATCGTAGGATAGAACAACTGTAACAAGGGTCTTTCATGTCATGTGTGTTGGTGTCGAAAATTCGTCCAACCAGTAGTATGGTCTGGACACCCTTAGATCGGGAAGAAGAGATATGGTAGTTAATCTTCCTCGAGTACTGTTGCCGGGCCAGACAGGTTTGAATTGACCTGCGTCCGAGCTTGGGTATTCTTTTCCTAGTGTGTTCTTATCCATTGTGAAGGCCGAGCTCCAATCTACCACCTACATACAGGAGGGGCCGGGTTTTTCTTGGAGTGTCTCTTCCGGCGTGAGAGTAAGAGCCCGAGGTAGAAATATAGATCGGAGAGTCACTGTTACCTCGACTTGTCTGAACGACCTATGGTGAAGTTTTCTCTCTCTAGAATTTCTTTCTCATCCCCCAGAAGTGTTGGGGAAGCCTTCTATTTATAGGCGGAAGTATGATTAGCGTAAACAAGATTAAGGGCTTAAGCTCGGATTACCAGTAAGAAGTTAGGCGCGTGGGCGACACGACGGATTATAGCTATGGTCTTGGGCCTTTCCCTCTTCACTGTAGATGGAGGGGATCGGGGTTCGACCTACCATGGAGGAAGGTCTGATCGGTTAAGGGCGCAGGTCGGTCTGGGCCCGCCGACCTTCTGTTGAGCGTTGATTTTTCATAGGGTTTCTGGGGGATGTCTTTGTATGCTCCTAGACGATTAACCTGGGAGGCCATATGAGCTGCCTATACATCGGGCTAGCTGAGGTCGTCGATGTCATGGAACCAGTGACATGGCAGATCTGATCCTAGTGGCTAACATTCACGAGCCAGTCCCGGAACTTGACCTCTTCCACGACGTCCGATCTAATGAGCTTATCCATCTCCTCTTCTATTATCTTCTTCTAGTCTGGATGAAACTTTCTTATTTTTTGGTGAACAAGAGGATGATGCACATTGGCTTACAGCCGGTGCATGGCAACACTGAGATCAATACTGGGAAGTTCGTTATACGATCAGGAAAAAATATTGTAGTTCCTTACCAGCAACTCGGTGAGGCCGGACCGCTCTTCTTGACTGAGTCGAGCCCCAATCCTCACTGTTCTCTTAGTTATGGTGGGGTTAATGGGGACGTCGACCAGGTATTCATGGGGCCGGGAGATGGGCTCATCATCACGCAGATCGTCGATCAGGACGGGCTCAACCACGTCGGTTAGCAACACGAACTCCTTGTCAGTCCAACACGAGGTACTAAACTTTGGCCCCAACTATAATTGTTAGTTCCTTTACAAGTCCCTTCTTGCACAGGATCAGACAGTCTCTTGGCTCCCTTGTACTTCTCAAACCCCTGAATCCGTAGGGAATTTCAATTTTTGGTGATACGGAGAGTACACGACCTTCAGGGCGGCCACAGTGGGTAGACCCATGATCGTGTTGTAGGGAAATGGATTGTCAACTATAAAGAACTTAGACAAGATAGTGGCGACGCCAGGGCTGGAGCCAATGGTGACGGGTAGAGAGACCCAGCCGACCGAACTAACCACGTTACCGCCAAATCCGATGAGGAGGGATTTTACAGGCTGTACGGAGTTGGAGTCCATACCAATTTAATTGAAGTCTCATATAAAGATGATATCTGCTGAGCTGCCTCCATCGACGAGTATCCTCTCCATCTTGAAATGATTGACCAGGGCTGAAATAACTAGGGCATCATCATGCGGAACGTGCACTTTTTTCAGGTCGACTTCCCTGAAGGAGATTACATTATGGGAGGCAGATATCAATTGTGGTCAATATATAGAGAGGGGCCTAAAACTACTGGAAGCCCACTGTCGAGATGGTGAAGCAACAAGATGGTTTCTGATTCCACCGCCGAGGCCATGATCAAACTGACTTAACCACCGCCACGGTGGTGACTCTGCACATACTCTAGATATTTCTTTAGATATTTTTTAGCCCTATAACTTCCTACTCTGCTATATTTTGGCCATTAGAGAGATCCTAGGGTTAGAATAAGGTTAAGTGGTTTTTGGGATATGGTCCACCAAATCCGAAGGAGAAGATTACAAGGAGAAGAAGGAGAAGCGATCCTGAAGCATTTTTAGCGAAAAATATTCGGATTACAGCTAAGTTTCTTTCGTTTATTATTTATTTTCTTAACTTTGGTAGGTTGTTGAGCATGTTTAGCTCATTTTTCCTTGTATAAACGGTTATGGCCATGAGCTAAATGAGTTTTGTCTAGGGATTAATAATATTTATGAAAATGTTGTTTTTTTGAGTTTGTGTTTCGTTTATGGTTGTTCTTTGATATTTGATTATGTTTGCCGTATTGTTATGTTTATTATGCTTAGATAGATATATTGAGAATATGGGGTTTGACACTTGGGAGAGGTAACTCCGAATTCGGATTAGGGTAAACACAACGCGATGATCTAATAACCCAAGAGGGAGTTAGAGAGTGTGCAATCAATGATGTTAGGGCAAGACTCATGTGACGTAGTGTCATTAAGACGTTGAGCAGGACTTCTTTGTTGACTCGAAGTTGCATATTCACTCATCTTACACTCGGGAAAGATGATGAGTGAGTTTACGATACAGAGATTGTCGGATAGGTCAAACGCCATTATTGTAAATTACATGAGACCAAACACATTTTGTAAACAAAGTTAATCACTAGGAAATGTTTTCCCTAAATATATCAATATAGTATTATAGTTTAATTCGATTAATTAACTTTGTAGTAGTACATTATTAATTATAAACACATTTCTACCGCCTAGATAATATTAGGTTATAATAATTACGATAATAAAAAACAATCTCAACCAATCCCTGTGGACACGATACCCATACTCTCCCTATATATACTAAAAGTTGACCCGTAGACTTGCGGTGAAAGTGGCGTGCATTAATTACACGCCACAAAGTTTTTGGCGCCGTAGCCGGGGATTGGTTTTTAGATTATTGTTGACATTGTAAGTAAATAACTTGATTTTAATTTAGGTATATATGTTGTTTATAATTTTTCTTTCTAGTTTTGTTTTGTTTTATGAGGTTCTTGAATATTGATCATCGACAAGTCCTCATTTGTTTCTTTCAACAAGATTCCGAGCGATTTTATTGCACTTGGGATCGTTACAAGGAGCTGATATTTCGGTTCCCAAATCATGGTTTCCCTAGGAAGTGCCAACTCTTGAATTTCCTCGATGGGTTACAAGCCGCAACTAGAATATGGGTGGAAGGAAGAAATGCTAGCACATATTTCTACGATCAAACCGCGAATGAAGCCCTTTGGTTGTTGGAGGAAATGACGGCCCTTGATTATAAGAGTTGGAATCATTCACCAAGTCACCAAAGCTTGGGGGATAGTTTCAACACTACGGTGCCATGGATTGACATTCTAGATCAAGATGAGGAGTCTTCCTTTGCCTTAGAAGATGTGTTCATTACAGTTATGGGGAAAACTCAAAGATTCATGAGGGAGACGCATAACCTGATTAACGTGCACGAGGATCATCTTGATTATATCGAGATGGTCTGCGCCGACATCGATCCGATTATAACATCGTTGTAGACACAAATCGGTTAGCTCATGTGTTGGATTGAGACCGACTCAGACATGGTGGCCTTGGGAGATACACAAGTCATGTCATGTAATAGCCACCGTGAGGAATTGGAAATGAGCGGGAGGATCTTGGGAGAATTCATTAATGAAGCTGAAGAAGAGAGAACCCTAGAGTGGATTGGCAATAAAAATTCACATATTAATCATTGTGAATTTTAACCGTTTAAATTCAAGCTAGTGACGCCGCAGTCGATCCAAGATAATCACATCTACGAGGATCTTATGTGGCTCAGTTGTCCTTCACCGCCTTTAGCAACGTCCTTTCATGCCCACCCAATACATGATCCGGTAAGGAATGCACGTACGTGGTGTTATTTGACACGTACTATGGGCGAAAGTCATTTTTTTCGAGCATTTTGCCGTGTTAGGCTGACAACCATAAACCAAGCACTTCTTGGAAGGCAACCCAAGGAAAAAAAATAAGTTAAATCCATCACAGTCGACTTGATTCGGAGGTAAGATTCTCTCGCCTCCCAGGTACTTGTTTTAAACCCCCTTCTTCATTATCATGCTATAAGATATCATTGGGATTTGATAGGTGTGAAAAACCTATCTATTTCCAATCCAAATTTATTAGTTTTTGAGTACGTTTATAGTTATTTTTATTATGTTTTAATTAGTTTTTATCTTTTTGTGTTAAATTAGGTATGTAGGGTAAAAAGATAGGAAACTGGAGCTAAAACGATGAGATCGAATCAAAGCGGTTCGAAGTTATGGTGGATAAATAAGCTCGGAGGCTAAAAGATGAAACAAGCCCACCGCTTAGGCGTCCAGACCACCGCCTAAGCGGTGAAGATGTTGAGAAGAGAAAAATGTTACTAACGGACGACCACCTAGGTGAAGATTCTATTGCCTAGGCAAAAATCCAGCAGAGGACGCAGATGAGCTACTGACAGCCGCTCGCCTAGGTGAAGTTTTCTTCGCCTAGGCGAAAATCCACCAGAATGTTCTCCCAGTCCACCACCTACTTCACCGCCTAGGTGATCAGACCGAACCGACCTAACTCTGCCTAGGCGAAGAATCCACCATCTAGGCGGATTTGCCCTGCACAGTCTTGAGATATTTTTAGATATTTTTTAGATATTTTGGCTATAAATACCCCCTTTCCTCCTCCTTGGCTGGGATCTATCTTTCTCTCTTGGTTTTTTGAGAACCTTAGGCTATATTTAAGCCTAGGTTTAGGAGTTTTGGAGGTGGAGCTCACATCTCGAAGTGGAGAAGACGGCGAATCGATCGTTGAGCGTTCTTAGCGGTTTATCTTTGGATGAGGCTAAGTTCTTCAATTGTTTTTCCTTATTTCTTTATCTTAGGATCATGTGAGCATGTTTAGCTCAATTTATATATTTATACGGCTATGGCCATGAGTTAAATATGGATTGTAGAAGGGATTAACGATATATTTATAAATATGTTTGTTTAGATGATTTCGGTGTTGCGTTTATGGTTGTTCTTCGTAGTTCGATTGTGTTTATCATATTGTTTGTTTATTATACTTAGAATGGTAAATGGAGAATATGGGGTTTTGACAAACACCAGATTTGGATTAGGGTAAACAAATGCCACGATTCTATAACCCAGTTGGGGTTTGAATCGTGGACAATCGATGACGTTGGGGCAAGACACACGCGACCTAGGGTCGTTAAGACATTGAGGGGGACTTCGGTGTTGACACGAAGTCACATTATATCCCTCGTCTTACACTCGGGAGAGGTTGCGTGGGAGTTTTAGAACGGAGATTGTCGATAGGGTAAATACAACACGACGATCCAATAACCCGGGAGGGAGTTGGATTGTGTGCAATCAATGACACTGGGCGAGACTCACGTGACCTAGGGTCGTTAATACGTTGAAGGGGACTTCTTCATTGACTCGAAGTCATGTATTCCCCTGTCTTACACTTGGAAGAGGTGGCAGTAGAGTTTACGTACCGAGGTTGTCAAATAGGTTGAACACTATAAACATAAGTAAATCGGAATCGAACACGTATTTATAAACATGTTAATCCCTAGGAAATTCTTCATCCTAAAACATATTAGCATATTAGTGTAGTTAATTTAGGTTATATTAGTATTACTTTAATTAATTAAATACATTTGTTTTTCGCCTAGATAAACTTAGGTCACGACAAACGCGGTATTCGATAGTAACGACAACAATCCCTGTGGATACGATAACCCGATCTTAACGATCACACTATACTAAAAATTAGACCTCGTATACTTGCAAGCGTAAGTAGCGACGTGTCATTTCGCGCGCTACCAAGTTTTTCAAAAACTTGGCAGGGGCACGAAATGAGCCGTTACTTACGCACGCAAGTATACGAGGTCTAAGTTTTAATATAGTAGATCTTGAAGATCGGATAGCGTTCCCACAGAGGAGAGTGTGAATAATTGAATTAAATACCGCAATTGACGTAGTCTCATGTTATCCTGACGACGAAAGACGTGAATTGAAATTAAACTAAGCTAAACTATAATTAGTGGGTTAATCCTAACTAAGTTGATTAATTAGGGATTAATTTTGTTCGCTTAATACACGGTTGATTTCGTCTAGTTAACAATAACGGAGTTTAGGTATCCGATAATCTCAGTTCGTAAACTCCTCCGCCACCTCTTCCAAGTGTGAGACGGGGGAATACGCGACTTCGTGTCAACAAAGAGGTCCCCCTCAATGTCTTAACGACTCTAGGCCATATGAGTCTTAACCCAACGTCATCGATTGCACACTTACTAATGCCCTCCTAGATCGTTAGGTCGTAACGATGTGTTTACCCTAGTCCGAATCCAGGGTTACCTCTCCCGAGTGTGAAACCCTAGATTCTCAAATCCAACCCTAATACCTTTACAAGCATATTAATATTATCATCAAATGATAAAAACAATCAAACTTAAAAGAAACAACCGTTAAGGAAACTTATATTAAACTAAACGAGTATTTACAGAACTACACCTTTCCCTAACTAATCTCTAAATTACACTAACATGTTCTTAGCCAATACAGCATTAAATCAAGAGGAGATCATCATTATCAACAATAATCATTTAATACAAAGATGGAAACAAGGGAAGAAAAGCCAAATCTCAAAGTAGAGTAGTCCATTTTCGCCAAAGAACAATCCTCCCGAGCTCCCTCTTCTCCGTTGATGAACTTCATCTTCTAGCTCTTCAAGGATTATCCAAGAACACCTTCTAAACTAATCTAATCTACTTCCTAAATTACCTAAACCTAACTAAGGTGAAAGGGAGCTCTCTAGAACATTAACCGAAGCCTCCTCTCACGTCTCTCTCTTTTTGAGGTTTGGTGGAGAAAGGGGTTAAAAGGAGGGATTTGGAAAATATCTTCAATATCTAAAAATAGATATTTCTGTGCAGAGTGTCACCGCTTAGACGGTGGCTTAAGTCGGTTAAGTTTCTGTCGGATCTTCGCCTAGGAGGTGGCTGCTGGCATAACATTATGATCTTTTCTCGCCTAGGCGGTGGTTTTCTCGCCTAGGCAGTGGTTCATCCCTTCAGTACTCCAACATTCTGCCTCTTTTCCGCCTAGGCGGTGGTCTTCATTCACCGAAACCCTTTTTTTTCACATTTTGTTCACCATTTCTCCACCGTTTTCACTTATTTATCGCCCTTTAATGTCCCTTCACCTGTTTTACACTAAAACAAACTAAAACACAATTAAATATAACTAAAACGCTTGAAAACTAACAAATTAAGTTTAGAAATAGATAAGTTTTTCACACCTATCAATACCCCCAAACTTAGAATTTTGCTAATCCTCGTGCAAAACATTAAAGCTAAACTAAACTAACTAACGAACTAACCAACTAAAAATGAAAAATTAAACTAACACGAAAGAAGTATATGCTTGTAAATATAACGTTCAATCGAAATGACCAATTTGTTCCTCCCTCAACATCCCTAAATCGGATCAAGTTTGGGAAGTAACCCACACCAAGTGGTGTTCTAGAATTTCAACGATCAATATCAATAAAAACCATTCTAGATCCATTTGAAGTGTGTTTGTGAGAAGTCAAATGTATCACTAATCAAATACCGGATTCGATTATTTAATCGTTAAGCTCATAACTTAAACCGTTGAAGGATTCAGGAAAACCATAAGCTTAATTGGAGTCTACTATCCACTAATGTAGGCTCGGATATTCACAGAAATCAATATGGCTTGGTTTAGCTTTGGAGAATGACCACGGGTATCACTGAAATAAAAATAGCAAATCGATTTAATTGAACGATACCTGAGGTAAAATTGCTTGTCGCTATCCTCTCTCATGACCCCACATTCTTAGAATACAACTCTGAATAAGAAATGAAAATCTTGGTATTCACTTGTCGAAAGAGAAGAAAATGAAAACTATATTCACGTTTTTTTTTTTTTTTTTTTTTTTTTTTTTTTTTTTTTTTTAACATATTCCTAAATTAATTCGAATGATTACAATTTTAGGAGAGTGCAAAAAGAAGTTAAAGAAACACACCCCCAAACTTATTCGAATTTATAAAATTTTAGGAATATGTAAAAAGGAATGATAGAAACACACCCCCAAACTTATTTCAGGAGCGTGCAAAAAAGAAATACGAAAGTGACAAGTGAATACACTAATACTAAATCAATTAAAATTTATTAGAAACCAGACCGCTCACTTAATTTCACTCAATTTTGAAAATTAGGCTTAGCCACATTGGGTTAGGAACGGTTCAATCGAAAAATTGACGACCTAAATCACGTCTCCGGAATTACCTTACCTAGGATTCCGCCTTAAGTTTTCCCCAAATCAAGTTCTAGTTTCCTCATTTTCTATCAGGAGCTTAATATCGAATAATCAACGTCTAATCGTTGAGGTAATTATACATTGAGTTCAAATGTCGTGCAATTTTTGGATCGAGATAATTTTTACCCAATCGACATGTTAAGCACACAAAACACACAAGGAAGGTATTACCCCCGACCTCAATATGCAATTACGGGATAATTCTCATCATTAGGTCTTGGCCCAAATGAACTCACATCTAAACATGCAAACACAACTTTATACATACACAAATCTAAACTAAATTTAATACTAGCGTACACAAATTAATCTAACACTAAACATGCAAAAACAAAAATTAAACTAAACTAAACTAAAAATTTAAAAACTAAAATATGGATAATAAAATACATACATAAACATAGATTTGTACATAAAAAAATTTGCATTCTGTTCAAAAAAATAATAATTGTTCATCATTTTCTACAAAAAAATCAAAATGGATGAACACCCACTAAACTATCATCTATTCCATACCGTCCAGGCCTGAACATGGGAGTGTTCCAATATCAGCGAACTCAATAAACATATAGCATGCTTCCAAAGAAAATGGGTTGAACACATACCTAGGGAATAAGACTTATTCCCTATTGTTCACCTGAAGACGAATCATTACCATCATCACTTTGGGAAGGAGAGTGTGGTCTCCGGAAGAGATGTGGCGGCACAGATGGCATCGGAGGGTAATCGTCCATCTCAAGGCCAAGGCCATCCCAAATCTTCCATTGGACTCGATCTTGTTGCCTCGAAAATTAGTCCAGGAAAGAAGAAATCTCATATTAGTTCTGGAGGACTGTCTGAAGCTTGTTATTTATCCTCTCTTGGGAGTTTTCATCTCGGGCTCCTGAAGGTCCAGCCGTCTCGTCTGCTTGCTTTTCCCCTTCCTCAGGCTCAGGCTCGGCGGCCTCTTGCGTCCCAGTCTTCTACATCTGGTTTATCGCTAACAGATTAAGTGGAACGATAGGGTCACATAGGATTTCCCCGGATACCGTCACGTCAGCTAATCGAAAAATATGGGTCAATAGTGACGAAAATGGGAGCCCAGCCTTTACCGTCTTTGTAGAATGTATGATTGATGAATAGATCATAAATCCAACGTTGATTGGTTGCCCGGTTTGAGTTTTATAGATCAAAAAGGCCCTGTCCTTTGAGACATCTGACTGATGTAACGTCGGTTGGACGCTTCCACAAATGAAATGGTGCCAAATTTTTGGAATTGGCTTGAGGTATTTCACCAAAAAGGTAGTGATGTTTAGCCCTTGGTGTTTCCACTTTACTTCGCCAGATGTGATCTTTTGAATGACCCTATGCAAAGTAGGGTCTTGGCTTTCAAGGGACTCCGGTGCCGACAGTCCAAAGAGATAGTTGATAAAGTCAGGGCTGAAGATGATAGGCTGATTTTGAAACCTTGTTTGGTTGTCAATGGCCTCTATAGCATTAGCATAAAACTCTTTGACCAAAGCAATCTTGCCTGGGGGTGGCGATTTACAGAATTGCTCCCAGTGGCGGCTTCAGATTTCATTTTGAAATTCCACTGGGAGATCTTCAATCGAACCGAAACCCCATTGATGTATGCAGGCACAAAATTGTTCGTGTTCTTTAAAGTGCTCCGCCGCTTGTTTTGACACAAAACGGGTGGCATCGTAGTCAACGTTGGTCGGCACCCCAGGGTATGAACTTAACCCTTCTCCTTTTGCCCTCTTCTTTGCTACTCTTTTTGGCATTTCCTACAATCACAATCACAAAAACCCAATACAACCTCATTATATATGAACAATTGAAAAATATAAACCTCCCTAATCACTTTGTCAAGAACACATACATCCCAAAACGAACACCCATTTGAATTTTTCAAACAAATTTCACAAATGTGATATCCTATATTAGTTCACACACTCAACCAATCCAATTAAACATGTTCATCACCAAGAATCAAACCAAAAACCCATGGAACTTCGGAATCGCGAAAATAGGGTTAAGGGGTTTTGGGCAAAATTTCAAAATCCAATGATTTCTTTGATATAATCATGAAAATCAATCAATAATTTCAACAACTAGACTAAATGTAAATTAAAATAAACTTACTTGTTGGGAATTAATGGTCCATTCGAAAGAGAATGAAGAAATCGCACCGTTCACGCAAAACCCTAAATTTTCGGAAGTAAGGGTGGATATCCGATTCTTGGAGGTTGAATCGTGATGGAAATGACTACTTTTGGTATTGTAAGGATGATTTTTTAGTATTGGAATGGTTTGGAAGTGAGGTTTTGGAGAGAAGGTGGAGGATTTGGGGAGGGAACCTTGCGATTTTAATTTTGAACAAACGGGTTCTTTTTAACTGCAGAAGGTTCACCGCTTAGGAGGTGGAGCCTTTTTCTTTAAAATCTAACCTTTTGATGAAATTCCTCCTAGGCGGTGGTTTTTCCCCCTAAGCGAAATTACACCAGTGTGAAAATATTTTGTTCTGCTGTTAATCCGCCTAGGCGGTGGAGCATATTTTCAAAATTTGGTGCATCCTATATTTTTACCGCCTAAGCGGTGGTTCATCGCTTGGGTGGTAGGCCGTTTTTGCTAAAAAACACCCACTCTGTATTTTTACCGCTTTCATGTTTTTCTCAAATTTTTAAAATATGGCTCCACCCCGTACATTTTCACTTCGCTTGTTCAACATGTTTAAACTTAAAATACTTCCCCAAGCGTCTATACTCCTAAATTCACTTCTGAACACATTCCGAAGCCATGCTGGCTTCCAAAAAGAATAATTAATCAAATAAATAGTAACAAAAATCGAGTAATTTGATATCATAAGTTTCATTTAAAAAAGAATAGCGGTTGAGTTACTAGTCCCCAGCTGGACTATCGTGTCACTAAGTATTTTTCACCAAAATTCCCCATAGACAAGGAATTTGGGCTCAAATGCTCAGTCGGATCAAGATCATGGCTTTGAAGTCGGCTTCTCCTCTCAGTCCTTAACATTTGCAATAAGTTCAATCTCGAGATTGAGAATTAAGAATTCCAATCTTCTTCATTGTTTCTCGCTCTGCTTGATCTCATCAACACAATGAAACAAAAACAAAAATTAAAAACAAAACAAAAATAAATGTCAGGATTAACACTCGACTACTTAGTTGCAATATTAACTTAAACTTCACACTAATCCAATGCCAAAAATTAGATGTGTTGACGGGATTAGAATACGATACATTTGCTTTTCCTATTTAAAACTTAAGTTCTGAGTTGTTACCGCATTTCTTTTGCAAAATTCAATTAAAATTAAAACTGATCCCCGGCAACGGCGCCAAAAACTTGGCAGGGGCGCGAAATGCGTCGCTACTTACGCTCGCAAGTATACGAGGTCTAAGTTTTAATATAGTGTATCTTGAAGATCGGATATCGTACCCACATATAAGAGTGTGAATAATTGAATTGAATACCGCAATTAACGTAGTCTTATGTTATCCTGATGATGAAAGATGTGAATTGAAATTAAACTAAGCTAAACTACAATTAGTGGGTTAATCCTAACTAAGTTGATTAATTAGCGATTGATTTCATTCACTCAATACACATTTGATTTCATTTAGTTAACAATAACAGAGTTTAGGTATCCGACAATCTCAATTCGTAAACTCATCTGCCACCTCTTTCGAGTGTAAGACGGGGGAATACGTGACTTCGTGTCGACGAAGAGATCCCCCTCAATGTATTAATGACTCTAGGCCACGTGAGTCTTGACCCAACGTCATCGATTGCACACTAACTAATTCCCTCCCTGGTCGTTAGGTCGTAACGATGTGTTTACCTTAGTCCGAATCCAGGGTTACCTCTCCCGAGTGTCAAACCCTAGATTCTTAAATCCAACCCTAATACCTTTACAAGCATATTAAGATCGTCATCAAATGATAAACACAATCAAACTTAAAATTAACAACCATTAAGGAAACTTATATTAAACTAAACGAGTATTTACACAACTGCACCTTTCTCTAACTAATCTCTAAATTACACTAACATGTTCTTAGCCAATACAACATTAAATCAAGAGGAGATCATCATTATCAACAATAAAAATTTAATACAAAGATGGAAACAAGGGAAGAAAATCCAAATCCCAAAGTGAAGTAGTCCACTTTCGCCAAAGAACAATCCTCCCAAGCTCCCTCTTCTAGCTCTTCAAGGATTGGCCAAGAACACCTTCTAAACTAATCTAATATACTTCCTAAATTACCTAAACCTAACTAAGGTGGAAGGGAGCTCTCTAGAACATCAACCGGAGCCTCCTCTCATGTCTCTCTCTTTTTGAGGTTTGGTGGAGAAAGGGGTTAAAAGGAGGGATTTGGAAAATATCTTCAAAATATCTAAAAATAGATATTTTTGTGCAGAGTGTTACCGCCTAAGCGGTGGTTCACCACTTAGGCAATGGCTTAAGTTGGTTAAGTTTTTGTCGGATCTTCGCCTAGGTGGTAGTTTCTCCGCCTAGGCAGTGGCTGTTGGCATAATATTCTGATCTTTTCTCACCTAGGCGGAGGTTCAGCCCTTCAGCACTCCAACATTCTTCCTCTTTTCCGCCTAGGCAGTGGAACTTCCGCCTAGGCGGTGGTCTTCATTCACCGAAACCCTATTTTTCACATTTTTTTTCACCATTTCTCTACCGTTTTCACTTGTTTATCGCCCTTTAATGTCCCGTCACCTGTTTTACACTAAAACAAACTAAAACACAACTAAATATAACTAAAACGCTTGAAAACTACCAAATTCGATTTAGAAATAGATAGGTTTTTCACCCCTATCAGGATCGCTGACAGGTCATTTTGGGTAGTACCTGTGTTAAGTTGGTGGTGATTTGTAGTATGTTTTAGTATATGTTTTAGTTGTAGTTTATATTTTACTGTTTTTATCATGTGCATGTTTGTTTAGGATAATTATTATTATGTGTTGAGTTTTGACTTCATTTGGGCTATTACCTGATGATGAGTTTGTCCCCTGATTGTTTATTGAGGTCGAGCGTAAAACTCATTCATGTTTGTTCTGTGTGTTTAACATATCGTTTTAGTAAAAGTTATTGTAGATCGTAAATGCACGAGCACGTAAACTTAATATAGCACTATCTAATTAATTGGAAAATGATTATCCTTCACCCAAATTCATGCCAATTGGGATTTTAGAAATTGATTAGGGGGAAATTCGAGGTGAAATCCTAGGCATGGTAGTTCAGGAGATATAATTTAGGCATTCGTTTTTATCGCTTGAGCCTTTTAAGCTTACCTTGATATTTCATTATCCCTCGTTACCTTGTCGAAACCTAATAGCCATTTCAATTCTAAACACTTAACTAATATCACAGCCGATTAAACTTTTTCCAAACCTATATCGCTAAACCAAAGGCACAATGTGAGTGAATCAAATTAGCATTTGTTATGCTGCTTGATGTGAGCAGTCGGGTTTTGGGTAGCTATTAATTGGTGTGGTATTCGAGTACTCACTTGTCGTTTTTCGTTCATATTTCACACACCCCTTAAATTGTACAAATCAAATAAGTTTGTGGTTGTGTTTGTTAAAAAATAATAAAAATAATAATAAAATAAAATAAACAAAAAAAAAAAAAAAAACTATGTAAATATAGTTTTATTCCAGTTTAATTTGACAAGTGAGTACGACGTTCTTAACGTATGTTCAGGGTCGTTTCTAATTTAATTGTGGGGTTTCGAGTGTGAGTATGCCAAGTGTGCCTTGGGTAATGTTAAGTTAACAATGTTAACCCGTTTTCTCTTCCAATTTACCCTTGGCCATGTTCCTTAACCGAACGAAAACCTATTGATCTTTTTGAATCTCCAAGCCTACATTAGTGGAGAATAGAAATCGGGTCAGGTGTATGGATTCCCTATACCTTAATGGTTTAAGTCATGGACTTTATTGAGAAATAATCCCATCTAATCAACAGATAATTGTATACTCTGACAGGATCTAGAATGGCGCATACTATTATTGAACATTGAAATTCTAGAATACCACATGGTGAGTTTTATGCTTGAACTTGATAGGATTGGGGAATGAGGGAAAAATCGTTTGGCTGATAGATGATAATCAAAACTTACACATTATTGTTTTTCATGTTTTTCATTTTTTGTTTTTAATTTCGTAATTAGTTGTTATATTTTCTTGTATTGTGTGGGTGTTTTGCTCGAAGACTAGCAAAATTCCAAGTTTGGGGGTATTTGATATGTGTAATTTAACTATCTATTTCCAAATCAAACTTGTTAGTTTTCGAGTATGTTTATTACGTATTATTATGTTTTAACACGTTTCTACTTTTTTTTGTTATAAATTAGGTGTATGGGGTGAAAATGGATGAAAACAGATTATAAACAATCAAATCGGATCAAGAACGATGGGAAAACAAGAATAAGGGAAAAATTTATACCTGCAGCCCACCGCCGCGGCGGTCAAAATGCAGAGAAAGGCCTAATCTTTTTGAACATCCACTGCTGTAGTGGTGAAACCACAGAAAGGCCTCTACGCCTACCGCTACAGCGAAGACACTACCGATATGCTCTACACCAGAATTAGATATTTATTTAGATATTTTTGTCCCTATTTCTTCTCCTATCCTCTTCCATTCGGCCATTAGACCTCATAAGATATTATAGGCATATTTTGAGATAATTGTGGGGAGCTCATTCAAATTCGAAGGAGAATAACACAAAGCGAATAAGGAGAAGCGATCTCGTAACGGTTTTACCGTCAAATCTTCGGACTACGGCTATTTTCTCTCGTTTCTTTCCTTATTTCTTAACTTTGGATTATGATTTGAGCATGTTTAGCTCGTTATTCATTGTATATACAGTTATGGTTGTTAGCCAAAACATTGATTGCCTTAGGGATTAATAACATTTATGAAAATGTTGTTTGTTTGAGTTTGTGGTTCGTTAATGCTCGTTCTTCATAAATTCGATTGTGTTTATTGGTTTATCATGATTATTATGCTTGTTATGATATAGTGAGACATCGGGGTTTAACACTCGGGAGAGGTAACCCCAAATTCGGACTAAGATAAACACAACGCGACGATCCAATTACCCGGGAGAGAGTTGGAAAGTGTGCAATCAATGACGCTGGGACGAGACTTATGTGACCTAGCATCATCGAGACATTGAGCGGGAATTCTTCGTTAATGTAAAGTCTCACATTCACTCGTCTTATGGTGGCTGCAAATAAAGTGCTGCCACTTTCACCACAAGCGTACGGATCAAGTTTAAGTATAGTGGACCTTTCGGTTGGGTATCGTATCCACAGGGATTGGTTGAGATTACTATCGAGTATCGCGATTGTCATAACCTAATCTTATCTAGGCGCTAAAAATGGAATTTAATTTAATACTAATACTAAACTAAAATACTAATTAAGTTAACTATACTATAAATACTAATTTGAGATTGTTTAGGGGAGTAGATTGCCTAGGGATTAACTTTATTTACTTAAATGCATTTGATTTTGTTTTAGTTAACATTAACGGTGTTCGGCGTATCTGACAATCTCGGTTCGTAAACTCCCTCGCCACCTCTTCCGATTGTAAGACGGGGGAATACTTGACTTCATGCCAATGCCGAAATCCCTCTCAAAATCTTAACGACTCTAGGTCACGTGAGTCTCACCCCAACATCATCGATTGCACACTTTCTAATGTCCTCCCGGGTCGTTAGATTGTTGTGTTGTGTTAACCCTAGTCCGAATCTGGGGTTACCTCTCCCGAGTGTCAAAACCCTTATTCTCAATATATCTAAACTAGTATATAATCATAGAAAACACGGCTACACAATCGAAATTATAAGGAACAACTAAAAACGAAACACAAATTCAATCAAAACTGTATTTTCATAAATAATACGTTAATCCCTATTACAATCTATGTTTAACTCATGGACCTAACCATTTATACAACGTAAAATGAGCGAAACATGCTCAATAACCACCAAAATGAAGAAAATAAAGAGACAAAATGAGTGACTTAGCCGATATTCGAAGATTTGCCGCTAAAAATATCGATCGATCGCTTCCTCATTGATCCTCCACCTCGGATTGAGAGCTCTCCCTTAAAAATCCCTTATTCTAACCCTAAAATATGGCCTAAGGCCTTAGGATCTCGAAAAGTAGGAAGAGATGAGGAGAGAAGGGTTTAAATAGGCCAAAACATATCTACAAAATATCTATTCTGCATAGAGGTTTTCTCCTAGGCAAAGGAAACTTCGCCTAGGCGAAGTTAGGTTGGTTAACTTTTTGCCGGATTTTTGCCTAGGCGAAGTTACTACAGATTTTCATTTTGTTTTGATTGTAACTTATTTATCTGAACTCTGATGGAGGTGATTCAAAAACCTATAGAAAGCTAAGAAAAATAAATACAACTTCCATGTTTTGAGTGTTTCCAAAATAGGATTGCATAGAAGTAAAAAATAGTCTTGAAGTTACAACACCTATACCGATTTTGCAGGTTTGGTGACCGCCTAGGTGAAGAAGTAGGCAGTGGACTTGGAAATGTTCTCAGCATATTCACAGCCTAGGCAGGGGTCTGGATGCCTAGGCGGTGAGCTTCTTTCACAATGTTGCCTCCTTGCTCATTTATCCACCGTAACTTCGTCCGCTTTGGTTCGATCACATTGTTTTCACTCCAATTTCATACCTTTTCACCCCACGCACCTATTTTAATACAAAAAGAATAAAAACATATTAAAACACATAAAAATAACTATAAACGTACTCAAAAACTAATAAAAACGATTTGGAAATACGTAAGTATTTTACACCTATCAAATACCCTCAAACTCAGAATTTTGCTAGGCCTCGAGCAAAACACCCCCACAATACAAAAAAATATAAAAACTAATTACGAAATTAAAAACTACAAATGAAAAATACTGAAAACAAAAATGAGGATGTTTTAAATATCATCTACCGGCCGAAAGATTTTCCCCTTATCGGCCCCTAATCCTATCAAGTTCAAACATAAATCACAGCATGTGGTGTTCTAGAATTTCAACGTTCAAAAATAGTAAGCTCCATTCTAGATCATGTTTAAGTGTGTGTGATTAAACTCAAATATATTACTATCCATTGATTAGATGGGATTATCCCTAAATAAAGATTATGACTAAAACCTTTAAGGTATAGGGATTCCATACGCCTAACCTGGGATTTATTCTCCACTAATGTAGGTTCGGAGGTTTATGAAGATCAGTAGGGCTTGGTTCGGTTTTGGAATAAAGGCCAAGGGTATTTTGGAATAGAAAATAGGTTAACGTCGTTAACTTAATGCTACCTGAGGCACATCGCTTGGCACTATCACATTCGAAACCCCATAGTTTAATTAGAAACAACCCTGAACAAACATTTAAGAACGTCGTACTCACTTGTCATGTCAAAAAGAAACTATTTTTTTTAACACACCCCCAAACTCATTCCAATTTCTACAATTTTAAGAGTGTGCAAAAATGATTAAGTAACAAACCCAAAACGTATTCGAATTCTTATAACCTTAGGGATGTGCAAACAATATGAACGACAAACGACAAGCGAGTACTCAAATACTGAACCAATTAGAATGTCGGCCAAAACCCAACTGCTTACATCAAGTTGCGAAATGCTAACTTGATTCACTCAAATTGTGCCTTCAGTTTAGCGATATAGGTTTGGAAAAAGTTTAATCGGCTAGGGTATTTGTTAAGTGTTAAGAATTGAAACGGCTATTAGGCTTCAACAGGGTAACGAGGGATAAACATATATCAGGGGACAGAGTCATCATCAGGTATAGGCCCATATGACATCAAAACGTAGCACAAAACAACATCTAAACTAACAAACTAATCCTAAACGAGCATGCATACAATAAAAACAGTAAAACATGCTAAAAACATATACACATACTAAAACATACTACACATCACCACCAACTCAACACAGGTGATGTCCAAAATGAGCCGTCAGCGATCCTAATGATAATATATAGGATGATATTGAAGACGGGGGTATAGAACACATGCCTGAGAGGCGAGAGGATCTCACCTCCAACTCAAATTGACGGAGATGTATCTAATTTATTTGTGACCCTGGGTTGCCTCCCAAGAAGCACTTGGTTTAATGTCCCCAGCCCGACACATGCCGTCAAGACTGGCGAGATATTCAATGATCGAACTGCAAGAGCACTTGTCGATCTAACATCTTCAAGCATCCTACCAGAAACAAAAACAAAACTACAAACGAAAATTATATACAAAAATACCTAGATTAAAATCAAGTTATTTACTCTCAATATCGATAACAATCAACAATACAATCCCTGACAACGGTGCCAAAAACTTGGTGGCCGCAAATAAAGCGCTGCCACTTTCACGCAAGTGTACAGATCAAGTTTTTGTATAGTAGACCTTTCGGTCGGGTATTATATCCACAGGGATTGGTTGAGATTACTATCGAGTATCGCGATTGTCATAACCTAATCCTATCTAGGCACTAAAAAAGGAATTTAATTTAATACTAATACTAAACTAAAATACTAATTAAGCTAACTATACTATAAATACTGATTTGAGATTTCTTAGGGGAGTAGATTGCCTAGGGATTAACTTTATTTACTTAAATACATTTGATTTCATTTTAGTTAAGTTTAACAGCATTCGGTGTATCCGACAATCTTGGTTCGTAAACTCCCTTGCCACCTCTTTCGAGTGTAAGACGGGGGAATACGTGACTTCGTGTCAATACCGAAGTCCTCCTCAACGTCTTAACGACTCTAGGTCACGTGAGTCTCGCCCCAACATCATCGATTGCACACTTTCTAACGCCCTTCCGGGTCGTTAGATTGTTGTGTTGTGCTAACCCGAGTCCGAATCCGGGGTTACCTCTCCCGAGTGTCAAACCTCGTATTCTCAATATATCTAAACTAGCATATAATCATAGAAAACATGGAACATAATCAAAATTATAAGTAACAACCATAAACGAAACAAAAATTCAACCAAAACTACATTTTCATAAATAATACGTTAATCCCTATTACAATCCATGTTTAACTCATGGCCCTAACCGTTCACACAACGTAAAATGAGCTAAACATGCTCAACAACTACCAAAATGAACAAAACAAAGAGAAGAAACGAGCAACTTAGCCGATATCCGAAGATTTGCTGCTAGAAACATCAATCGATCGCTTTCTCATTGATCCTCCAGTTCGGGTTGAGAGCTCCCCCTAAACAATCCCTTATCCTAACCCTAAAATATGGCCTAAGGCCTTAGGATCTCAAAAATGATGAAGAGATGAGAAGAGAAGGGTTTAAATAGGCCAAAAAATATCTACAAAATATCTATTCTACATAGAGGTTTTTGCCTAGGTGAAGGAAACTTCTCCTAGGCGAAGTTAGGTCAGTTAACTTTCTGCCGGATTTTCGCCTAGGCGAAGTTACTGTAGGTTTGCATTTTGTTTTGACTGTAACTTCTTCATCCAAACTCCGATTGAGGTAATTTAAAAACTTATAGAAAGCTAAGAAAAATATATACAACTTCAATATTTTGAGTGTTTCCAAATTAGGATTGTATCGTAGTCCAAAATAGTCTTGAAGTTACAACACCTGTACTGGCTTTGCTGGTTTGGTGACCGCCTAGGCGAAGAAGTAGGCAGTGGACTTGGAAATGTTCTTAGCATCTTCACAGCCTAGGTGGAGGTCTGGATGCCTAGGCGGTGGGCTTCTTTTACAATGTTGCCTCCTTGCTCATTTATCCACCGTAACTTCATCTGCTTTGGTTCGATCACATCATTTTCACTTCGATTTCATACCTTTTCACCCCCACGCACCTGTTTTAATACAAAAAGAATAAAAAAATATTAAAACACATAAAAATAACTATAAACGTACTCAAAAACTAACAAAATCGGTTTGGAAATACGTAAGTATTTTACACCTATCATCTTACACTTGGGAGAGTTGGTGAGTGAGTTTACGAACCGAGATTGTCGAATAAGTCGAACGCCATTAACATAAACTAAAATGAAATCAAACGTATTTAAGTAAAGAAAGTTAATCCCTAGGCAATCTACTTCCCTTAATCATCTCAAAGTAATATTAGTATAATTAGATTAATTAACTTAATATTAGTATTTATTAATTAAACACATTTTTATCGCCTAGATAAAATTAGGTTATGACAATTACGGTACTCGATAACAATCTCAACCAATTTCTGTGGACACGATACCCTTATTCTCTCGATCTATACTAAAACTTGACTCGTACACTTGCGGACAGAGTGGCGTGCGTTAATTATGCCAGTGGCACTAAGAGACGAACAAATCACATCCGAATGTGAAAGCCACCGTAAGGAACCGAATGCAAATAGAAGGCACTTGGGTGAGATCGAAAACAATCAAGTTAATTGGGAGAGAACAAGTGTAGAATGGCGATGGAGATTCACATATTAATAGGTGTGAATTTTTACCGTTTGAATTCCAGTTAGTGATGCCGCACTCGATCCAAGACGATCACATGAGTTGGTGGAGAATCCAATTGAAAGATCGATCCGAACAGAGCCATATCTCGCCAGTCTTGACGGTATATTAAAACAAGACCCATATGTAGTGTTATATGATACTTACTATAGGCGGAAGCCGTTATTTGACGAGTTGTTCTCTATGTCGGGCTGAGGAAAATAAACCACGCACTTCTTGGGAGGCAACCCAAGGTTAAAAATATAAGTTAGATTTATCTCCATCGACTTGATTTGGAGGTGAGATTCTCTCACCTCCCAGATACGTGTTCTAAATCCCTATCTTCACTATAATGCTTTTTACTTTCATTGGGATCACTGATAGGTCGTTGAGGACACTGACTATTTTAAGTTTGGCGGTGATGTGTATAATGTTAATATATTTTACTATTTTACCGTATTTCATGTTTATTTAGTGTAGAATATTTTTGTGTTGTTGTTGCATGCTGAGTTTTGCGTTCATCTGGGCCATTATCCGATAATGATATTACCCCCTAGTTGTTTTCGAGGTCAAGGGTAATACCCATGCATGTGTGTTCTGTGTGCTTGATAATGCGTTTTGGTGAAAGTTATTGTGGATCCTAATTTGCACGAGCACATAGACTCAATGTATTTCTTTTCAATTGATTTGAGGCTGATTATCGATTAGCCAAACTCATGACAATTGAAAGATTCTAGAACCTAATTGAGGGGAAGCTTGAGGTGAAATCCTAGGTGAGGTAGTTCATAAGATATGATTTAGGCATTCATTTTGATCACTTGAGCATTTGAAGCTTACCATGCAATATATTTATCCCTCGTTACCCTGTCGAAGCCTATTAGCCGTTTCAATTATGAACATATAAACAAATACCCTGCCAATTGAATTCTTTCCAAACCTGTATCGCTGAATTAAAGGTATAATTTGAGTGAATCAAATTAGCATTCATATATGCTACTTGAAGTGAGCGGTTGGGTTTAGGGTGAACTTCTGATTGATTCGGTACTCGAGTATTCACATGCCGTTTTTCTTTCGTTTTAACCACACCTGCGAAATCCTAATAATCAAATAAGTATGGTTTTTTTTGTTTTTTTTTTTTTTTTTTTTTTAAAAAAAAACATATTTAAATATCATTAAATTTATATATTTTTTGACAAGTGAGTACGTCGATCTTAAATGATTATTTGTGATTGTTTCCAACTTATCTATAAGGGTTCAAGAGTGAATGTGCCAAGCGTTGAGCCTTGGGTAACGTTAAGTTAATAACATTAGCCTGTTTTCTATTCCAAAGTACCTTTGGCCAAATGTTCCAAAACCAAACTAAGTCCTTTTGATCTTTATGAACTACTCAACCTACATTAGTGGAGAGTGAAACCCAATCAGGCATATGAATATCCTAGACCTTTATGTTCTAAGTCGTGAGTTTTGTTGGTGGATAATCCAATCCGATCTTGGATAGCTATATTATTGAATCTCGCACACACACGTTGACAGGATCTAGAATGACATTTACCATTATTAAATGTCGAAATTCTAGAACACCATATGGTGCGTTTTATTGCCTAAACTCGATAGATTGGGGGTTGTTGAGGGGAAAATGACTTGGTCGATAGAAGAATTCAAAACTCGCATATCGTTATATTTTGATTGTTTGTGTCTAGGTTGTTCATGTTATTTAATTTAGTTTTGTTTTTCATTTTAGTGTGAGTGTTTTGCTCTAGGACTAGCAAAATTCCAAATTTGGGGGTATTTGATAGGTTGAAAATACTTATTTACTTCTAAGCCGAAATTGGTAGTTTTCGAGTGTTTTAGTAATATTTTAATACGTTTTAATATTTTTTTATTCTTTTTGTATTAAAATAGGTGTGTGGGGGTAAAAAAGAATGAAAAAGGATGCTAAACGATCAAATTAGATCAAGACCGGTGGAAAAACAAACATATAGGCAATATTCTAAAAAGCAGTCCACCATCGCGGCATCCAGAACACCGCCGCGGTGGTCAATATGCAGAGAGGGGCCTAAAACTACGGGAAGCCCACTGCCGAGGCAGTGAAACAACAAGATGGTTCCTGATTCCACCATAGAGGTCGTGATCAAACTGACTTAACAACCGCCGCGGTGGTGACTCTGCATGCACTCTAGATATTTATTTAGATATTTTTGAGTCCTATATTTTTCTCCTCTGCTCTATTTCGGCCATTAGAGAGCTCCTAGGGTTAGAATAGGGTTGAGAGGTTTTTGGGGAATGCTCCCCCAAATTTGAAGGAGAAGATTACAAGACGAAGAAGGAGAAGTGATCCCGAAGCGTTTCTAGCGACAAATCTTTGGATTACGACTACGTTCCTTTCGTTTCTTATTTATTTTCTTAACTTCGGTAGGTTTTTTAGCATGTTTAGCTCGTTGTTTCTTGTATAAACGGTTATGGCTATGAGCTAAATGGATTTTGTCTAGGGATTAATAATATTTATGAAAATATTGTTTGTTTGAGTTTGTGTTTCGTTTATGGTTGTTCTTTGCTATTTGATTGTGTTTTCCGTATTGTTATATTTATTATACTTAGATAGATATATTGAGAATACGGGGTTTGACGCTCGGAAGAGTGAACCCCTAATTCGGACTAGGGTAAATAGAACGCGACGATCTAATAACTCGGGAGGGAGTTAGAGAGTGTGCAATCAATGACGTTGAGGTGATATTCATGTGACGTTGGGTCATTAAAACATTGAGGGAGACTTCTTCATTGACGCAAAGTCGCATATTCACTCGTCTTACACTCGGGAGAGGTGACGAGTGAGTTTAATCTCTAGGCAATCTTTTCCATAAACATCTCAATATAGTATTATAGTTTAATTAGATTAATGAACTTAGTTTTAGTATATTATTAATTACAAACACATTTTTATCGCCTAGATAAAATTAGGTTATGATAATTATGGTAATCGACAATAATCTCAACCAATCCCCGTGGACACGATATCCCTACTCTCCCCATCTATATTAAAACTTGACCCGTACACTTACGGTGAAAGTGTCGTGCATTAATTACGCGCCACCATTCGGGTCGAGCTCTAATCTGCCACCTCTACATAGGACATGCCAGGTTTTTCCTAGCGTGTCCCCTCCGGCGTGAGAATGAGAGCCCGTGGTAGAAATATAGATCGGAGAGTCACTGTTACCTCGACCTGTCTAAGTGACCTATGGTGAAGTTTTCTCTCTCTAAAATTATTTTCTCATCCCCCAGAAGTGTTGGGAAAACCTTCTATTTATAGGCGGAAGTGTGATTAGCATAAACAAGAATAAGGCATTAAGCTCAGGTTACTGATAAGCAGTCAGGTGCGTGGGCGGCATGGCGGATTAGAGCAATGGGCTTAGGCCTTGGGCCCTTCACTGTAAATGACGGAGACTGGGGTCTGACCTATCGTGGAGGAAGGTCTAATAAGTTAAGGGCGTAGGTCGGTCTGGGCCCACCAACCTTCTGTTGAGCGCTGATTATTCACAATGCTTCTGGAGGAGGTCCTTGTGTGCTCCCAGACGATCGACCTGGGGGGTCATCCGTGCTGTCTATACACCGGGCAAGCTGAGGTCGTCGATATCATGGAACCGGTGACATGACAGATCTGATCCAGGTGGCTGACATGTAGAGGGATCCCGATTTTACCCACATTAATGTGCATTGAAGAAATGTTCAAATTGGACTATATCAATTCAATTATTTGATTGAAATGCAGAAGATAATAAACAATTATCATAATCATACCAAGCGTTCTAAGTTGGCCATTTCTTTTTCATAGAATAACTCCATCTTGTGAGCATAAATTAATATATACTCTCTTTTTAAAAAAAAAAAAAAAAAAAAAAAAAAAAAGAGAAATCTAGTACTGAAATAACATTAATTTCTTTTTTCTAGTTCAAGAGTGGCCTCAACGTATAAGAGGAAATCATATATTCACGACGGGACGTGTAAAAGCTAGCAGAGAGAGAGAGTGAGAGAGACTAAAATGAATACAAAATAATTCCCAGCTCTTTATTCATACATGAACTATTCTACAAGCATACATAGTAATGTATATAGTACACTAGTTTGCTGGGTAGTCGCCGTATGGAGATTGTGGCTTGTGGGTAGGCGGCGGTTTTACAACAATGGGCAGCAGAGTGGGTGGCTTCGGTATTGGTGGGGGCTTCTCAAATGGGGGCGGCTTCTGAACCGGTGGCAGATTTTGAATGGGTGGCGGCTTCTGAATTCGAGGCCATTTGTCCACCCGCGGCAGCTTCTCCACTGGTGACAGCTTTTGCAGCGGATTGTGCCCACTGGGCGGCGCCGGTGGTCCGCTTCGACCAAGTGAGTGAGTGGTGAGAACCACCACTCCAAGAAACAACAGCAGGAGAAATTTCGGAGACATCATCTTTTGTGTGCTGTCTGTCTATAATTTGCAGATCTTAGTGCAATTGGTAAGTCCTTTTATGGTAGTTTTTTTTTTTTGGTCAACCTTTTGTAGTAGTGAGAAGGCAATGAATGCTGGACACTTGCCAACACGACATCCATTGATTGTTGTGGGAAAGTAAAAGTAGCTTAGTTCAGATATTCAACAAAATTGACCCCCCTCCCCCCCCCCCCAAAAAAAAAAAAAAAGATATTCAACAAAAGATTTTGTCGTTGGTTCGAGTAAGATTGTGGGGGCCTTTGAGTTGAAATGAAGAATGAGGCAGGGTTTGTGTTTGGGAGAAAAATAGAAGAAATCTACTTCATCATAAATCATCTAGCAATACTTTTTCTGTCTTTATTATTATTTCAAAAATGTGTTCCCATCTATGGTAGGATAGAGCTACTGTAATAAGGCTCTTTGGTGTCATGTGTATTGAAGAAATGTTGAAATTGGACAATCTCAATTCAATTATTTGATTATGATGTGGGTAAAATCCAATCTCTTCCACGTGTCCGCCATTTAGATCAAAACTATCACATCACCAGCACCACGAAACCAATCGGCCTAATGGGCCCTGTAAATAGACAACCCGTATGGCTCTTCAGATCGGCAAAGGCAAAGGACAACCGATCACCAAATAGGAATCTCCTCTGATATCGCCCCAACAGGGCAGGACGGTTCATCCGTTCCGGCCTTCACCTCGGTGCCTGGGCCGGCCTGAGACTCTTAACAGGCTTAGCCCATGGGCTTCTCCATCAACAAACAAAAGGCCCAAGGCCCAGGCCTATGACTCTAATCCATCGTGTTCCTCACGCGCCTGATTAATTAGTGGATAACTGAGCTTAAGGCCCTAATTTCTAGAATGCTAATCGCCTCCTCGTCTATAAATAGAAGGTTTTACCAACATATTTTTATATACGAAAACACGGGAATATACGCTAAAACGTTAAGGTAATAGCTTTATCTCTCCAAACGACCTGTTTTATTTTTTCCCGAGCTTTTACTCTTACGCTGGAGGGGGCAAGATGGGAACATCTCGGCCCGTCCTGTGTGCATGTAACAGACCGAAGTTCAGGCCGGACAATGCCTCAATAGCTCGAACAGCAGCTTAGATTAAAAGATCTGAGGGACTAGATTCTCTCAGGTGGGACAACGCCTGTCCAACTAGAAGGAAGACTGCAACAAAGGACGAAGATTATCAACAGCTCTCCACGCAAAAGGGTGACCGGACCATACTTCTGGTCGGTCTAATTTTCGACACCAATATATTGAAATGCAGAAAATAGTAAACAAAAAATTTCCAAATTTTATTTGATTGAACATATACTACAACAAAAACTGCCCATAAGGGCACTTCTTTTGAGACACTATATGTATTTTGCCTTATAAAGGTACTTTTCGAGCCACAAAATTGGAAGTTTCACATAAAAGTCAATTTGTTGGGACACTATATGTCTTGTGCCCTATAAATGTACTTTTCGGGATACTATATGTACTGTGTCCTATAATCAAATATTTAAAGGATACAAAGTAGTGTCCCAATAGAATTTAATTAGTAATTAAATAAATTAATATCTATATATAATATAAAAGAACAGAAAATAGTGCCTGAAAAACAAAAATTATATTAGGGCACAATTTTGTGTCCTATTATAATTTAATTATTTAATTATAGGTTACTTAATGATGTCCTAATACATATATTAAAAAAAAATTAAAAAAAATTTAATATGTATAATAATATTAAATTAGAATTGGGCTCAACTTAAACCACATAAAAAAAAAAGACTGTGGAAGATTTTGGTGTTCCCGCTCCCGAAATCCTCTCTCTTTCATCGCTCGATTTCCTCTTCATCAGTTCATCTTCCTTTTAGCACTCATCTTGCTCCATTGTCTTCGCTGCTCTGTCGCCATCACCTTTGGCCAAAGGTAAGATGTTTCCCCTCTCTCTCTTTCTCACTCTCTTCTTTCCCTTTTGCTCTCTTCTTGTAGGCGGCCACCGCCACTTCCATCACCATCGAGCTTCATCGCACATCGGCCCCATCTCCATCGGCCTCGCCAACGCCATCACCGTCGCTTCGTCTTACATCACCCCCTAGATTTGGCCACCTCACTACAACAAAAATCACTTGTAGCGGCAATTATTTAGCGATAGTTAAAAAATAACCGCTAATAATATGTTTTTAGTAGCAAATTATTTAATTGTCACTAATTTATTATGATTGCCGCTAAATATTATAATTTTGGTTGCAAAATTTGGTGTCGAAATTTGATATTGATGTCTTTAATTAAAAAAAAAAAAATCAAAATAAAAATTAAAAATTAAAAAAATTATTCAGTTATTAAAAAAAAAAACTAAAATTTCAAAAACAATTTTTTTATTAAGACACAAAATTTTAAAGGGCAAATTAGTGTCTTAAATATTTAATAGAGAAACCAAATAAATAATTGATTGAATCCCTAATTTTAGAAGCGCCAAATGAAAATTTTATAGCCCGCTCATTTTTCCCGCTTGTGTATACTGAATCCCTAATTGTCAAAACGCCTCTCTCTCAGGTCTCAAATCTCATTTTGGTGAAATTGTTCAACCATTTACCCATCGCTTTCAGTGACCATCTCAATCGTCCGCCGTCGCAGCCAGCTATTGTGGTCACAACAATTGGAGCCAACCGTTATTGTCGAAGCAATTGCATCCAGCAGTCATCGTCGAAGCTTTCACAGTTGTCATCGTTACACGCCTCGCCGCCAGTCTTCGTCGTTGCAGACTCGCAACCCTCACAGCCAGCCTTCGCCGTCGTATCCATCTCAACCAGGTTCAATCTCTCCGTTCCCATCCACTACTGTTCCCTGTTTCAATCTCTCCTAAAATTCTGCGATTTTTTTATTTTTTTTTAAATTGGAAACAATCATCTTGTGTTCATTTGCAATTTAGAACAAAATTCTTGAAATAGAAGAGGATTCTTGGTGATTTTGAGGTATTGAGACAAGGTGTGGTATTTAGGCACCCTAGTTCCATGTCTTCTGAGTGTTCTAACATTGACACCCTAGTTCCATGTCTTCTGCTTCTAGATTGTTCAAAAATAGGTGCGATGGGTATAAGTTTTAATAGTTTTGTTTTGTTCAGTTTATTAGTTCATTCTTTTACAAATAATTACAAAAATGAGTAGAATACTGATATTCTCTTCTTCTTTTTTCTTTTTTGTGTGTGTGTGTATGTGTGTGTTTAGCTACAGGTCAGAAAGAGCAACAACCTTAGAAACTCTTAGACTATGAAGAAGATATATCAATATAACTCCAGAGATCAGTGATGACGTTGTAAGGTAAGCATTTTCTTCCTTTTATGTTTCTTATATACTCATAATTGTTATTGTTTGATCTTGCTCATATTCGGGGATAATAGGCCAATTCCTTATTCTTCAAATGATGGAAATCATGTGGCATGTCTTAAAAAAAATGTATGTTTTACTTGATCCATGCAACTTTGGCCTTTTCTAATATGACTTTTTTCAATTCCAGATTGTTAGAGTAAATTTCTAGAAACAAATCAGAATTGTTCTCGTCCAATTTGTTTTACAAATAGAATCAAGAAATTGAGGAAGATAACACTATTTCATTTTTGTTTCTCAAAATCTCAAAAAATTTAGGATTAATTTCAATATATGGGTATATTGAGGAACATATATATTTTCAACAAATATATTTATGTTCTTAAATTTTAAAATTCTTAGAATGTGAACAAGAATTTTGGAGCAGAAACACTAAACAAACAGGGCCTTGTGTTATTTATTTTGTGCCTGTTTCCATAAAATTGAGAACAGAAATAGAAATGTGAGAAAAATAAATATTTGTTTCTGTTCCACGATTTTTTGAACAATTTTTCCCAAGATATCTGATTATCTTCAAGGTTTTCTGGAATCAGAACAATTCTGGGAAAAGGACCTCTATTCCCAGCTGCCTGTACAACAAAAACTCCAACCTTTACAATAAAAAGTAGTGTAGAATCGAAAGGGTTCAAAAATTTGGTCTTTGTTGTAGCTAGAGGACTGTTTAGCCCCACTGATAGATTGAGAATGTCCACACCATCTTGAACAACCTGTTAATGAAGGTTATTTTCATCTACCCGTTGAAACCAAATTGAGATGGCAAAAGATAAACCTAGATTAGTCTTTGGCATTTACTTGACATATCATTTCTGGTAGAATACAACTAAAAATTTCATCATCCCAAATTAGTTATTAGACTTGAGCATCTTGCCCTTATACAATAGTTCTTAATATAGATGAATACAGTTTCATTGTTTATGTTAATGTTGATTAATCATGTTCCAACAAGTATGTGGTTGCAAAAGAGATGTTAAGAGCTAAAAATTGGGTTGCACTTCCTATGAACTATGAGATATTCATTGCATGTTATTTTCTTTCTCTCCAATATAGGGGAAAAGACTACATGGCATATCCACTTTGTCTCAAAATTCATTTGGCGTTCTCATTTCTTCTTCATGCATGGATAATAGGTATTTTTTATTTCCTGAATTAGGATCTTCTACCAAGTTGGGTTAATATCCAAAAATGAAAGCTCTCTGCAAAATAATTAGACCGCTAGTGTTAATCTCATATCCCAAATCATGATTGAATTACTTACTTTATACTTTGATATCTTGTTGTATCAGGATATAAGTTTATAATGCGTTTCAACTTGAAAATGTTCCAGTGAGATCATTCTCTGGGTGCCGAATTGGAACATTTTTTTGTCAAGGTAACTCTTTTTCTTTCCAATCAAGTGTTGCATCATTTAGGGTTAGTCCTGTGGCACTCCTGCTTATATAGTGTTGATTTTGATTAGTGCAATTGCAGTAATCAATAAGCGAATTGCTAAAGTGAAGCCTAGTGGTGATGGTCCTGAACATAGCGAAGACCATAATATTTGCAGTCAACAGGTGAATGATTGACTAATGCTCCAGAGTTAACTCGATTTTGCATTTCTCGGGTTGTGAAAAATGTAGTTTGCTTCTCTTTGTCACTTTTTCAGGTTTTCGATGGACGAATGAACCTTGCTTGTTTTGCAGGAAATGAAGGGATTGATTTACTATATGTTAGATCAGTTGAGAAAGGAGATGGAGCATTGCATGAAAAATACATTTAACACATATTTAGTATGTATATTATTTTTGTACTTAAACCTTGTTTTTATTTACGAATGGTGGCTTAGATGTTGAAATGAAGTAGTGACCCATGACGGGTATAATTTTGTGTATCTCTGGAATTTTTAATTCCCTTTTTTTAATGCAAAACTTTGAGTTATTTATATATTTTGTATTGTGAGAAATTTTTATTTTTTATTGTTTGGATTTAGAGTATTTTGATATTTTAAAATAATTTTAAATTATAAAAAAAAAAAAAAAAAAAATTTAGACACTTTTTGGGACACTAAATAATGTCCTTATATGTTGGTTCTCTTTAATAATTTTTAGACACATTCTAGTGTCTTCATAGAGGTTTTTCACAACACTTTGTAGTGTCCTAATATGTATATTTTAAAAACAATAAAATGTTATAGAGACATATGGTGTCCTAATAGTTATCTTATAGGACATTTATTATTGCCTTAACAAGTTCAAATAAAAAGGCACTATATAGTGTCCTTATAACCTATTGGGGCGGCTTTTTACTAGGCACCAGTCCAAGTGTCCCAAAAAGTCCAAATGTTGCAATAGGGTCTCTGTCGCGACACTTTTTCGTGTCCTGATAGGTCATTTTTATTGTAGTGATAGTTGGTATTTAGGTGAACAAAAATGAGAGTACATGCATCATTAACGTGACAAGGTATACAAATATAGAGCAAAAGAGGCATGATAGAATAAGTCAGATTTTACAATTATCTAAATTAATACGTGCACATATTTTCTATTATTTTTCAATTATATGTATTTTAAATAACTTGAGGTACAGGTTATTAAACGCAGAAGGAATTGCTTTGATGCATTTACCTACTTATAGTGATGCATTAACACCCGTACAATTGGATTAGCAAGTCACTTGTAATGGCCCGATTTCCCGGGCTATCACTAAGTTTATCCTACAGAGAATTCTACCACAAACATTTAACTATTTATAAATAAATTAGTATTACTATTACTTCAGCTCTGATACCACTCTGTAACGGTTAGATTTTCTAGGGTCATCACGCAATTTCTCCCTACAGAGAATTTACAACTAAAACTAACATTGAACGACCAGTTTTTCGTTTCATACAATCCGAAAATTTATTAATTAATCGAATAAATTTTACAACAACAATTATTTATACAAATAGTAAAAAAGATAAATTAATATCTAATCCCAATTTATCAAGTAAATTTTAATACTAAATGTTATCATGTTCAAATTGAAACCCAAGGGACCAAAGTGACAATCCTATCAAACTTCAGGAGTACAAGCATCAAATAGGTGTATAATATAGATCACACCTTTTTTCCCCTCATAATTATACCTATTTTGTCGATAATTAAGATTGATTATTTCATATTTCATAATTATGAAAATAAACAAATTTCAAACTGTGGACTTAATTGTATATATATAATTATAAAATTTCAAATACAACAATTACAACTATTTCAAATTCCAATTCCGTGTCGGTTTTCTCATAGTGATTGTAAATAATAAATGCAACTATTATAAATTTAATAAAAATCAAGATAAATTTGTTGTCCCCGTTTCATTCTCACTGGCCCTACAATCAAAGTTGTAGGATTGTGAGCCAACATTCAATGAAATTTCAACCCCTCTAATACATGCATTTAATCAATACAACAAATAAAACATATCGACATGTTTGTCACATAAATTCCACATAATAATCCTTACTATTTCATGAAATTAAAAATGAAAAATTAACGACAACTTTTGCATGAATCGCATAATCAAGAAAAAGATTAAATACAAATATTAAAAAAGTTAAAAATTCTACCTAAAATCAGAAGTCGTAATCCGAATCAAAATTTGGAATAATTTTCTTGTCAAAAACCTTCCGTATATATGTGTACTGTAATTTTCTTTTATTATACACATACCTATATATAACTATGCATATTTTACTTCTCCACTAAATTGTCACTTTCAGTTTTCTTTATAAATATAATTATGCCTTTCTCATATAGTGATCTGGTTTCCTTAGCATATATATATATATATATATATATATATATACTTATAATTCTTAAAATTATTTTAAATATGATTCATCTTTTAATACTCACGTACCACTACATATATATGTAGGTAATATTGGTTTCCTTCCTTAGGAAGGAAACCATGCTAGCCCCTTCTTTATTTATTAATTTTTTATTTACACAATGTTCTTCTTAAAATAAAGAAAATATCAATTAGATCCCAAAAATCTGAAAAATATATTTTAAATAATTTAATAGTCCCAAAACTTGAAAAATCAATTTAAAATTAACATTTAACCCCCAAAATTATCAAATATTATTTACATCATAAATTTATAAAAAAATCACAAAAATATTAAATTTAAATAAAATAATATTTTAAAAAAATAAAAAATTTCGAGGTATTACAACTTACCCTCCTCAAATAAATTTCATTCTCGAAATTTCATTCAAAACAATAATACTTCAGAATTGCATCCTACGGTCATGTTAGTCACACTTGATTGTAGAACAATTGTTTTCTATGTAGAGTCCCGTAACCGAAAGTCACCCACAATTCATAACCGATAAAATATATTCCATACTTCGCCACATCCGCATTTGCGGTGGCCCACATCATATCTAACAACGTACGGACATGGTTCACTTTGGTCGATAACACTTAGCACAGATAACCAATTGCCAAAGAATTTTATGCTTCTAAATACTTCCATTGCGCACTCTGATAAAAATAGCAATATATCTTTAAAAACATCACGGTTGTCTCACTGGATTGGGTCTATCTCATTCTAACAAGTCTACGACCTCGATAATTTACCACTTGGCATGACTTTTCAAATCTACTGCTATATCCCTTAACTACCATTTATCAATTTCATCCAACATTTCAAGCTAACATATCTGCAACCAACATCCTAAGCAGTAGGTTGCCCAATTCTTTGTGGACCGTCCCCTACTAAAATAAATCACCTCCAATATCCACATTAAAATCTAAAAAACCTCATAAACATTTCCACAAATGTCAACACAATCCAAACTTCAATAATAAATTTTTCGCAATACGTTTGAAAACACATAAATACCCCTCAAATACATAATTACGTCCCAAAACACGTAAGTACATCTTAACTATATAAATACATCTCAAACACATAAATGTGTCTTAACCACATAAATACGTCTCAAAATATATAAGTACGTATCAATCACATAAATACGTCTTGAAATATATAAACACGTGTCAATCACATAAATACGTTTATGTTGATCCTAAGATTTTGATAAATAATTAAGTATTGATGTTTTGGTGGAACTAATGTTTAATTAAAGTGTTTCAGTTATTTAAAGTTCCAATAATGAAGATGTTAAGATGGTGAAGAAGAATTAAGAGTTTGAAAAAATTAAGGAAAATAACTCAGGTGAATCTTAACTCTTAATATCCCATTTAGGAACACACAAATAGCACAAAATATATTTTATCTTTTATATGTGTTTTAATTAAGTTAAATTATTTGCTCCTATGTCAAATAAGAATAAACAATTTTGAATGACTAAAATGGAATATAATAATATTAGTGGAGCTAATTAAGAGAAGAAAATGGATTAAGGGGCGAAATCATAAAAGAAAATGAGTTAAAAACGTATTCAAAAAAGAGATCCAGTGATAGCGGTTGACTGGTGAGTCGACCGGACATAGAAGCTGAAAGATCCTGTATCTTTTAGTTGACTGACAAGTCGACCCGCCAAGAAAGGCTAAACTCTCTGAATCAACAAGTCGACCGTAGGTCGACCAGTGAAGAAGTGTTGAACTCTCTGAATCTATTAGTCAACTGGGCAGTCGACCGATGAGCTCTATTGTCTACAACCTGAATTAGGCAGTCGACTGAATGTGTTGTTTCAGGATACTGTTTGATCCAAAATTATATCCAAAAGTAGCCATTTTTTGTTAGGATTTGAGAGAGATTTTGGGGATATTCTCTATATTTAAGATATAGTTCATATACTGATTAAATCTTATTAATATGGTTCATTAAATATTAACGTTTCTCAATTTGATACTTAAAATAGATTCTATACTTATTTATTAAGATTGAGAAATACTTTGGAGGTTTAATTGAGAGATTTGAAAGATATTTTTAAGTGGAATTGAACCTCAATTAAGTCCTTATGATAAAAGGGGTCTACAAGAGCTTTTATTTGTCATGACACCGTTAGAACGCTGATTACATATTCCTTTAAATAGACCTGCGAATTTTATTTATGACTAATTATTCTAAGAGAGAGAACTCATATATTATCAAAAGAGATCAGATTATATCAATTGAGTGAGCTTTTCTAAGAGAATCATTTACATTGCAATAATATTTTCTTTCGGTAGATTCAGGGTCAGATATTTCCAAATTGCTTATTATTTGTTTATTGATTTTATATTTTAAAATTGATTTTAGAAATTGTTTCTGATTTTTGAAGAAAATACGTTTTATAAACAATTTTTTGAATCTGATTACATGCTCCAATTTACTACTCATATCTTGTTAAAATTAGATTTTTGTATCACATATTTCTATCACTAGTTGGGATATTAATTGAGTTATTGTTAATCTGGGGTGGTAGAAGCTCCGAGTAAGATTTACTTCTTATCAATTTTTGTATTAGTGAGTTGTGACGGGTTAAATACCATTGGAGGTTTTTAATCAAGGGTAGTCGGGTTTCAGTCTCTTCCTGTAAAAAGATTGAGGTAGTGATTCTTCCTGAATAAGAATTATGTTTTGAGTAATTTGTAAAGGTTTTGTCCTTACCTATGAAAAGGATCGTTGGAGTGTTTGTGAGAGGTTTTGATTCTTTAGCCTTAGTGTTAAAAAGGATTAGGTTATTATTTAGCCTGTAAAAAGTAGAGGTTTTTCCTTAGCTTGAGAAAAGGATATTATAAAGGTTGATTCTGAGCCTATAAAAGAATCTGTATGTGGGTTTGGTTCCTACCTTTAAAGGGATCTTCATTTTAGTGGGTGCGACCTCCGTGGAGCTCGGGGGACTGGATTAACCAAGAGTAGCTTGGTGTATCAGTATAAATCTTTTGTGTGTTGCATTACTACTTTGTTATTTTTGCTGTTTGGGTATGCACATAGATTAAAAATATTATTCCGCTGTGTTATAAAAATAATAACTAATTTAGGCTTAAAATTAATTATTTGATTTATTCAAGTATTTATTCTGATAAGTATTTTAATTACCCAATTCATCCCCTCTCTTGGGTATTCTACTGGGCCAACAATTGGCATCAGAGCTGGTTTAGCTCGAATTCTTTTGCTAACAAAGATCACATGGCACACATAGTAGGCACACTAGCTGAGGGGCAGTCTATGCACCGACCACACTTGTTTGTAGGTGAAAGTTGCTTATTTTGAAAAGATAGGATGATAGTCCTTCTTTAGGCTACAAATTATGACTTGTGGCTAACAATTGAGGATGGTCCATTCATTCCAATGGAAAAAGGAGTTGAGAAGAAGAAGGAACAACTCATTGCTTCCGATAAGCAGAAACTCTCTATTAATTCTCAAGCTATCAATATTCTTTTTTGTTCTTTAGATGCTAATGAGTATTCTAGAGTTTCAGGTTGTAAATTTGCAAAGGATATGTGGGATAAGATACAAGTCACCCACGAAGGGACAAGTTAAGTGAAGTAGTAAAAAATCAATGCACTTATGAGAAAATTTGAGTTGTTCAGGATGGAGGAGAATGAATCGATTCATGAGATGTACACTCGCTTCAACAATATATGCAACAATATGAGTTAACTTGGAAAGCCATATTGTACAGAGGATGGAGTGCGAAGGGCCCACCGGTCCTTGATAAAAATATGAGCGTCAAAGGTGACGGCAATCGAGGAAGCCAAGGATCTTGGAAAATATGATATTGATGATCTCATTGGCAAATTGATGACTCATGAATCGACAATTAAAGGTTATGAGGATGATATCGAAAATGGCAAGAGTAAATCCTTGGCGTTAAAAGTTCACAAAATTAAAGAAGATGATGATAGTAATGATGAAAGTCTTGATAGCGAGCAAGAGAAGAATGTATCACTTCTCACAAACAACTTTAGAAGAAATCTCAACATGTCTAAAGTGGAATGCTACAACTATTTTAAAACTGGTAATTGTCAAAATGATTGTCCCGAATCGAAGAAGGATAAAGAAAAGGAGAAGAAGAAGAAAGAAAAAAAGAAAGAAAATAAGAGTGAGAAAAAATCAATGAAGGCTACTTGGGATGATACCGATTCAAGTAGCTCGAAAGAATCAGATAATGAAGATACGTCCATGCTAGCATTAATGGCCACTGGTGGTGAGGTAACCGATTGTTCCACTTCTTATTCTTTAATTTTTTATGAATTGTCTGATATTTATCAAGAACTTTCATATGATTATAAAAACTAGTATTCTAAAATAAATGACCTTCAAAGTACAATTAACACATTAAACGAGTAAGTGCGGGACTACGAATCTAAAAATAATGGGTTGAAATCTAAATTGATGGTTTTGCAATCAATTGTTTTCAAATTCACCGCTGGTGAAAATAATTTGAAAATGCTTTTAGGAAGTTCACGTAGAGTTTTTGATAAAGCCGGTGTTGGTTTTCAGAAAAATCTTAAACAAAAACTCTTTCATAAGTTCTTTTCTAAAACCAAGGATCTTGTGAAATATTTTAAATGTAATATTGTGGGGGCATACTATTCGTAGATGTTTTACAAAAATATCTAATTGTAGACAAGTTTGGGTTTCAAAAGGAACTAAAATTATGCCGACTAATAAGATCGGACCCACGTAGGCTGGGTACCACTTAGGAACTATTTGAGGTGCTCTTTGCAAGTTATTCTAAAAACATCAATAAGCAAGGACAAATGGTTCCTGGATAATGATTGTTCTCGACACATGACGGGAGATAAAAGAAACTTTATATCTTTGACACCTAAAGATGGAGGTCATGTGACTTTAGGAGACAACATAAATGGTAACATTATCGGTATATATAATATTGGTAATAGGACTACTATGATTAAAGATGTGTTACTAGTTGATGGACTTAAACATAATTTGCTTAGTATTAATCAACTATGTGACAAGGGCTATAATATTTTATTTGATCATGATAGATGCATCATTAAGAATAGTCATGATAGTAGTATCTTGCTAATTGTATCACGTTTTGAGAATGTATATACTTGCTCTTTCGATGATTTTAATTCTCAAAATTTATCTTGTTTGAATGTTTTATCTAAAAATAGTTGGTTCAGGCATAAAAGACTTGGGTATGCTAGTATGGAGTTAATTTTTAACTTATCTCAGAAGAGTCTTGTACGTGGCCTACCTGATTTAAAATATGTGAAGGATAAAATATGTGATACATGTCAATTAGGCAAGCAAGGAAGATCATCATTTAAGAAAAATATGCACACGTCCACGTCTAGATGTCTTGAATTATTGCATCTTGAGTTATTTAGGCCTAACTTTGTTGCTAGTTTTGGTGGTAAGTTTTATGCATTTGTCATAGTTGATGATTATTCTAGACTTACCTGGGTATGTTTTCTTGTTAAGAAAAGTGAGATTGCTTCTGTTCTTGCTAAATTTTGTAAACGTGTTCAAAATGAGAAGCAATGTTCTATTATTAATATTCGTAGTGACAGAGGAAGATAATTTAAGAATGATGAAGTAGTAACTTATTGTGATGAACATAGTTATGCTCACAACTTTTCTGCACCAAGATAACCGCAACAAAATGGTGTAGTGGAAAGGAATAACAGAACACTTTAAGAGATGGCCAGAACAATGTTAAATGAAAATCGCTTACCAACCTACTTCTGGGCCGAAGTAGTAAGTACCGCTTGTCACGTGGTAAACCGAGTATCAATTCGTAGAGGGTTTAACAAAACCCCATATGAAATCTGGAATGGTAAGACTCCTAATATTTCCTATTTTAAAATCTTTGGATGCAAATGTTTCATTTTGAATGACAAGGATAATCAGGGTAAATTTGATGCTAAATCTGATTATGGGATTTTCCTTGGATATGCTACTAATAGTAAGACTTATAGAGTTTATAATAAACGTACTTTAGTAGTAGAAGAAACAATGCATGTTGTTTTTGAGGAAGCAGATCCATTCTTGTCGAGAAAGGTTTTGGATGATGCTGATGCAGGTATCTTAAATAACCAAAACCAAGGTAATGATGTACCAAATGAGTCTCAACAAGAGAAGGAACCTAAGGAGAAGGATTCGACTTTACCAAGAGCTATAAAGAAAGTACCAAGGTATTCAATTAAATAAATCATCGATAATTTCGAAAAATGTATAAATACTCAATCTTCTCTTAGGGATATAATTAATCTTGCTTTCTTATCTCAAATTGAGCCTAAAAATATCAATGAGGCGTTAATTGATAAATCTTGGATTTCCGCAATACAAGATGAATTAATTCAATTTGAGCGGAACAAAGTGTGGTGTCTTGTTCCAAGACCGGATTTTCATCCAGTTATTAGAACTAAATGGGTATTTCGAAACAAAAATGATGAATCTGGTCTAGTAATTAGAAATAAAGCAAGATTAGTGGCATAGGGCTATAATCAAGAAGAAGGAATTGATTATGATGAAACTTATGCTCCTATTGCGAGACTAGAAGCAATTAGAATAATACTTGCCTTTACATGTTCACGTAATTTTAAACTATATCAAATGGACGTAAAGAGTGCATTTCTAAATGGATTTCAAGCTGAAGAAGTTTATGTGGAACAACCCCCGAGATTTGAAAGTGATAAATTTCTTGATCATGTATTTAAACTTCGTAAGACTTTGTATGGGTTCAAACAAGCTCCGAGAGCTTGGTATGAGAAACTTAGCCGATATTTGATCGAAAATTGTTTTCAAAGGGGTATTTATGATATTATACTATTTATAAGAAAACTGATTCTGATTTCCTATTAGTACAAGTATATGTTGATGATATCATTTTTGGATCTACTAATGAGGATCTTTTCCAAGAGTTTGCTAAGATAATACAGGTTAAATTTGAAATGAGCGTGATGGGATAGTTGAATTTCTTTCTTGGATTGCAAATTAAGCAAACCAAAGAAGGGATATTTATAAACTAAGAAAAATACACCAAAGAGCTACTAAAGAAATATGGCTTATAAGGCACTAAAGAGTACAAAACTCCTATGGCAACGGCTACAAAGATAAAAAAACGACGATATGGGCAAAAGCGTTAATGAAAAAATATATCGAGGTATGATTGGTAGCCTATTGTATTTAACTACTAGTAGACCTGACATTATGTATAGTGTTTGTCTTTGTGCTAGATTTTAATCTTGTCCTAAAGAATTGTACTTGACTGCAGTTCAGCGAATTTTTCGTTATTTAAAGGGGACGACTGACCTAGGATTATGGTATCCTAGGGGGAGTGATTTTCAATCGGTAAGTTACTCCTACGCTGAATTTGCCGGTTGCAAAGTTGCGCGAAAAAACACAAGTGGAACGTGTCATTTGTTAGGACATGCTTTGATTTCTTGGTCAAGCAAGAAATAGAATTCAATAGCCTTAAGAGGTTGAGGGGGACTTTTTTGTTGACTCGAAGTTAGGTATTCCCCCGTCTTACACTTGGGAGAGGTGGCGGTAGAGTTTTAGAACCGAGATTGTCGATGGGTAAACACGACGCGAGGATCTAAAGACCCGGTCGAGAGTTAGATTGTGTGCAATCAATGACGTTCGGGAAAGACTCATGTGACCTAGGGTCATTAAGACGTTTAGGGGGACTTCTTTGTTGACACAAAATTGCGTTATATCCCCCGTCTTACACACGAGAAAGGTGGCGAAAAAGTTTTAGATACCGAGATTGTTAAATTGGTCGAACACCGTAAACATGAGTAAATCGAGATCGAACACGTATCTGTAAACAAGTTAATCCTTAGGCAATTCTTTCTCCTAAAACATATTAGTATATTAGTATAGTTAATTTATATTATATTAGTATTAGTTTAATTGATTAAATACATTTATTTTTATCCTAGATAAAGTTAGGTCATGACAAACGCGGTACTCGATAGTAACGACACCAATCCCTGTGGATACGATAACCCGGTCTTTCACAATCACACTATACTAAAACTTTGACCTCATACACTTGCGAGTATTCAATACGCGAGGATCGAATCCTTCACTGTACACGCGACAGGAGGACCAAGACTACCCCCGACTATTACTTCACCAGCCCGTCTGAAAAGTTTGGTCAATAGCGATGGAAAGGGAAAGATAGCCTTGGTTATCTGGATGGCATGAACAATGGATAAATAAATCAAGAATCCGATATTCAACGGCTTTCCTGTCTGAATAGCATATAGCGTCATAGCTCGTTCTTTCGAGACGTTAGATAAGTGAGATGTCGGGAGAAGGCTCGCACAAATGAAATGATGCCATATCTTGGGAATTCAAGAACTTGGCCGGGAAGATGGCTAGACTCGGCCCTGTATGAGTCCATATGACATTTACAGCAATTAGGGCCGCCCGGATCACCGTATTCATGCTCGGGTCACTATCTTCGTACGGGTCTTGAGATTGTTCCGACGCAACCAACCCTAACACTTCATTTATTCACTTGGGACTAAAGAGGATGGAATGAGTTTGGACCCTAGTCCAGTTGTTCTGAGCTTCAACAATATTAGCGTAAAATTCCCTGACTAGAGCCACTTCGCCCCAGGGTGGTGATTGGCAAAATTTCTCCCAACCTCAGCTTCGTGTGATACTTGAGAACTCCGCCAGAATATATTCCAACAGACTAAAGCCCCATTGAGTAATGAAAGTCCATTTATGCTCTAATTGATTAAAGTACTCATTAGCTAGCTTGGTAACAAAACGGCTTGAGTCGAAGTCAGAAGCGGTACCCCCCATTTGAGAACCAGATCCTTTTCCTCTTGGTCATTTCGATGCGGCACATTTTGGTATTGTCCTTATCAATCACAATCATAATCACAAACATGGAAACCAAATCACATATGAACAATGCAAAGCAATCCCATGAATCAAAATTGTCAAGAACATGACGCAATTGCAAAGGGCACACACCAATCACAACGGATTCAAAAAAAAAAATCAATAATGTAGCATGTAATCTTGTATCACACAATCAACTAGCCATAGAAATAACGTTTATCGCCAAAAATCAATCTGAAACCCCAAAGTGATAAAGAAAATCACGAAAATGGGGTTCAATGGTTTAGGGAATAATCCAAATTCAATCATTCTTGAAATGTATATGCAAATCAACACATGATTTCAACATAAACATGAAATATAATATCAAGAACACTTACTTGTCAAAAACAAAAATGGATCAAATGGGTTGAGAATGGAAGAAATCGCCAATTTGGTTGCTCAAACCCTAGATTCCGAAAATGGGTTGAAGATTGAGTTTTTGGTGAATGAAAATGGTGAAAATATTTAATTTGGAAAATTGAAGGTTGTATTTTTGGATTTGGAAATGGTATGGGAGGATGAAAATAAAGAGTTTTTGGGATTTTTGGGTGATTTTTCCGATGTTGTCTGAAGCGACGCCTATTTAATTCGAACAGGGGCTTCATCGCTACAGCGGTGATTCACTACTGCGATGGTGGAATGCCTTTTCAAAACTTTTCTCAGTGGAATTTCACCACTGAGGCGGTGAGTCACCACTGCAGCGGTGGGCTCCCTACTGGTTTTCCTTGTTTTCTTCATTTTTTCACAACAAGGCTCCACACCACTCGTTTCCACTTTGCTACTTCAATGATTTTAAGTACGAAACACTACGCTGAGCATCCAAACTACTCAATTAACCTCCAAACATGCTTCGAGACCATTCTGGCCTTCAAAAAATAAATAATACCAAAAGACAGGCCAACTTCATACCCTTAGTTTCACATAAAAAAATGCACTTGATTTACCATCCCCAGCTAGACTTAGTGATTTCCAAGATTAGTCATCAACAAGGGAGATACTTTCCACAACTCGTTCTTCATTTTCGATATAGCGTTTGATCCTCTCCTCATCACCTTCCAATTTGACCAAGCTGAATTGAAATTTGCTTGATCCGGAACGGTCCAGACCATCTGCAAAAGGTGTATTGGCTTTAGATACGGCTTTTGGTACGTCATTTGGTACAACTTCCACAGATAGGACGTAGTCCATAACACCTTCCTGCATGGTTAAGCATTTTTCACCGAAATCCCCAATAGATAGGGAATTTGGGATAATATGCCCCATTGGAGCCCGATTCACATTTTCATGAAAGAATTAGCTAATGCTTTAGTCCACCACTTTTACTCGATTGTATTTAGAGCATTCATCCAGAAAGTTCATAGTTTTGAAAATGTTGAACTTTACCTCATCTTCGTTCACTCGCAACGTCAAATTGCCATTATGTACATCAATTAAAACTTTTTCCGTTGCAAGAAAAGGTCTCCCAAGGATGATGGGAATCTCTCGATCCTCCACCATTTCGAACACGACAAATTCCACTAGGAAATTGAACTTGTCCACCTTTACCAAGACATCTTCAATAATACCTTTCGGATAGGTCAACGATCAGTTTGCCATTTGACGGAAAATTGTGGTTGGCATTGCATTACCAAGTGACAACTTCTGGTAGATGGAAGATGGCATCAGGTTGATACTAGTACCAAGATCACATAGCGCTTTGTCAAAATGAGATTTCTCGATAATACACGGAAATATGAAACTCCCGGGATCCTTCAACTTTTCTGAAAATTTCCTTTACAGTATAACACTATATTCCTCCGTCATTTTTACTGTCATGTATTCCTCCAACTTCTTATTTTTCATCATTATGTCTTTTAAGAACTTCTCATAGTTGGGCATTTGTTATAACGCATCTGCAAAAGGTATGTTGATTTATATTTTCTTGAAGATGTCAAGAAATTTTACAAATTGAGAATCCAACTCCTTCTTTTGGAATCTTTGCAGATAAGGTAAAGGTGTGGTGAGAATCGGTGGATTTTCCAAGAATGTAATTCTCCCTAGAATCACCCTTGGATCTCCTCTCTTCTATTCAACTTTCTTTTCTTTCTTCTTCTCATTTTTCTCCTCCATCTTGTCTTCATTCTTCTCCTCCTTTCTCTCAACAACTGTTTCATCAACTTCTTCCTTAACATTTTTCCTTGGTTCATTTTGGTTGACATCATGATTAACTCCTGGCTTTTCTTCCTTCAGCTTACGTGCTCCAACCTCTTTTATGCTTCTCAACGTTATAGCCTTGCATTCCCTCGGGTTAGTTTCCATATTACCCGAAAACTTTCCCTTCGTTTTCTCTTGGATCATGTTTTCTAGTTGCATGATTTGAGTTTCCAATGATTTCACAATGGCATTTGTATTGGTACATGTGGTCTCAATCGAGTCAGGCCTCGTCTCATGCTTGTTTAGCCAGTTATATGTCTCACGTATAATTGTTTGAGTCTCCTTTATATATGAACCAAGAATGTATTCCAAGTTTGGATTTTGATTTAGAATTGAAGGTTGTTGTATTTGGCAATTTTGTTGCATGGACTGATAACCTCGAATTTGTGATCCATAACCAGGAGGTGGCCACAACGTATTTTGATTATTCGCGTATGAAACATTTTTATGGTTGCGAAGTCCAAGATGATAGTGAGTCAGAATATTGGCGGCGGGCCTAAAAGTATAAGCCCAATTGTTGACGAAACATCTTTAGTAGAAAAGATAGCCAATTGTTCCGAGTTTTGAGACTTGGACCGACAAGGTAGCTAGAGGATCGGCCTCATAAATTGAAGCCACCTTTCATCCCGTGTTTCTCTCATTTGGCCGTTGGTAATTATTGGCCACCATTTCCTCCAGTAACGTATTTGCTTCAGCAGGTGCTTTTGACAACAATGATCCTCTTAAGGCGGCATCAACTACGGTTCTTGTTTGGGTATCCAACCCATTGTAGAAGAGTTGGGTCTGAAATCAATCTTGATATCAGTGTTGGGGGCATCGATGAAATAGATCCTTGAACCTCTCTCACGCTCCAAATAATGGCTAGAAGTCCCTTTAGCAAAATTGTGCAATTTCACTTCTTAGTTGTGAAGTCTTTGAATGCGGGAAAAAATTAGTAAGGAACCTTTGAGAAATGTCCTCCCATGTGTTGATACTTCTTGGTTGGATCAATTGTAACCAACCCCGTGCTTGGTCACGAAGTGAGAATGGAAATAACCTCAACCGTATTACATCCTCAACAACACTATTGATTTTAACTGTATCATATATCTCTAGAAAGGTAGCGATATGGACATTAGGGTCCTCGTGCAGATTCTCGCCATATTGGTTTTGTTGTACCATATTAATCAAAGCGGGTTTCAACTCGAAGTTGTTAGCTTGGATCGACTGCCTCCGAATTCCTGAGTAGTTGTCGAACATAACGGGTCGATAGTAGTCCCTAAGGACCCATTGTGGAACTTCCTGCTCCGAAGGCCACTGCTGTAGTCCCTGTGGAATTGGCAGTTGTTGAGGCATTTGTAGCATACGATGTTTTCCTCTGTCAGCCATAGTTTGAGGTTGGCTTATTTTCTCTCTCCTTATCTTTCTCAAGGTACGCTCGATCTCGGGATCAAGAGTCAAGAATTCCAAACTTTTATTACGTCGCACGCACTGCTCGATCACAACAAATGAAACAAATTAAAAATGATTTGAAAGAAAATAAAACAAAAGAATTGTCAGGATTAATATTCAACCACTAAGTCTCAATATCAACCAAATCACAATAATGTTCCCTCTTAACGGCAACAAAACCTTGAACCCAACTTTTTTCATGCCTTAATTTACTCGCAAGTGAACAAGATAAAGTTTTAATATAGTGGACCTTTCGATCGGATATCGTCCTCTGGGAAACGTGTTTGATTAAATTGAATACCGCAATTTACATAGTCTTATATTTTCTCAATGATTCAAGAAATGTATGAGTTTGAATAATTAAAAACTAAGTTAAACTAAAAACTATTGGGTTAATTCTAATTAGATGGATTACCTAGGGATTGATTTCATTCACTTAATACATGTTTGACTTCGTTTAGTTAACAATAATGGTGTTTATCCTATCCAACAATCTCGGTATCTTAAACTTGCTCACTACTTCTTCCGAGTGTAAAGTGAGTGAATATGTGACTTCTCGTCAATGCTGAAGTCCCCCTCAACATCTATACGACCCTTAGTCACATGAGTCTTAACCCAACCTCATGGATTGGATACTTTCTAACATCCTCCTGGGTCGTTAGATCATCGTGATATGTTTAACCCTAGTCCGAATCCGGGTTACCTCTCCCGAGTATGAAACCCTATATTCTAAAAACCAACCTTAATACCTTAACAAGCATATCAAGATTGTAGTAAAACGATAAACACAATCTGATTTAGACAAACAACCATTAAAGAAACATATATTCAATCAAATGTATATTTACATGAATTACATCAATCCCTAGATAATATTTATCTAGCCTACCATGATCATAGCCATAGAAATATTAAAACAAGAAGGATTAATCATCATTTGATATAACAAATTAAGTTACAAAGATAGAAACAAAGGAAAAACGATCAAATCTTAGAGTGGAGTGGTAAATTGTCGCCAAAGATCAGTCCTAAAATGTTTCATCTTCTCTAAATGTTGAATATCCTCTTTGAGCTCTCAAAGATAGCTTAAGATCAAGTGTCTATATTAGGGAACGTCTCATGCAAATGGAAGAACAAGTGGATTAAATACAAGGCTCCAAAATATCTAAAAAAAAATATCTAAAATCTATGTAGAGTGACCGTCTCAAAGGTCGTTCACCGCTACGGCGGTGGGTATGTCGGTTAACTTCACCACTGCAGCAGTGAAGATAGCCCTAAACTCTCTGGACTTTCACTACCACGGTTGTGAGATTTCTGCTCTCCCAGTATTTTCACCGCCGCAGTGGTGGGTTTAGTGTCTTGAAACCTTCTTTCTTTTCATAGTTTTTCCACTGATTTATCACCGTTTTGCTTGTTTATTGCTCGTTTACCTCCCTACCCTTGATTTACATAAAAACAAATAAAAACGTAATAAAATATTACTAAAAGACTTGAAAACTACCAAATTTGGCTTAGAAGTAGATAGGTATTTTCAACCTATCAACATAACATAGACGAATGTATAGCTAATCTTTTCAATAAATTCATAAATATAAACATGTTCACACAATATTACAAATACAAACATAAAACAAAAGATTAGGGAGAGAAAAAAGAAAAGAAAAATTTATTCTTGGATGTGGGGCTTCAAATCTTCAACTCCAATGCCTCCAATGGTGTTTTCTTCATTATTTTTGCCTCAAATATCCATACCATATGGTGTTTCTTGCCCAAAATCGAGCCTCCATTGTTGGTTCTCTCTCCCCAAATCATTTTTACCTTTTTTTTATACTTAAGGAAGTATTTATAGATCCAAAATTAGGGTTTTTAGGTTGCAGACGGTACTGCAGCACGCGTTTTAGCGCACTGCAGCGCGCTAAGGGAAGAAACCAGCCCATCCACACTGGTGGTAGGGCGCTGCAATACGCTTCGGACAGCGCCGACGCCCAATTCGTATTTTGACCATATCTTTCTTATCCAAACTCTGATTGAGGTGATTCAAAAGGATATGGAAAGCTAAACATCCATGTTTTGAGTTTTTCCAAAATTAGATTACAGCGTGGTCAAACGTGGCCTCAAAGTTACAATACTTGCACGCATGATGAACCGTAACAACCCAAATCACCTCCGTTTACCATATTTTTGCCTTTTCTACCAATTATTTGTAATTTTTATAAAACAACACCAAAAACACATTAAACTAACAAAAATACTTGAAAACACACAAATATTTGAATCTAAAAGTACTTGATTTGTTGGTAAATAAACCACTCATCAAATACCTCCAAATTCAAACATTGTTTGTCCTCAAGCAAAAGAAAAGAAAATAGAAGAAAACAAATTAAGTACAGAAAGGTTAACAATAAAAAATGTGAGTTTCATATTGAATCAACAGCTGTGCAATAATCTCCGCAACCACACATTGTTCGAAGCTCAAAAGAAATGCACACATTGAGATTATCTAGAATTTCAACTTTAAATATCAATTTTAATCTACTCAAGACTCTAGATGTGTAATTGTGTGAATAATCACTCTCACCCAACCAAACGAGTCTCAAATATATTTATGTGCTAAGGAGACGTTGAATATCTAGATGTGTTAGTGCGTGCACAATCACTCACCCATTTTTCGTATCATTCTCCACTAATTGTGTAGGTAAATATGTCATTGGAGATCGAAAGGATTTTGAGGGTTGTAAAGTATGGCTAGGGTAAAAGGTAGATGAAAATGTCACTTTTAGGCTCAAATCACCCTAGGCATGTATCACCACTACTCATGGATCTTGCACGATTTTCGAGAAAAAGTTTCACCGATTCCCCCTTTCATAAAATATCTTATTTCAATGAAGCCCACAATGTATTATTCACAAAACTCACCAAAACAACAATTTTTTAATTTGTTTTAATTTTTTGCAAAATAGGTGAGAAACATACTCCAAAACTCAAACTCAACATTATTCTCAATGTTGCACGAAAAATACAAGGTGGAACGCGGGAATACTCACCACTATACTACAATGTTTTTTTTTTGTTTTTTTTTTTACATAGACAACTAAAACAACCAAAAGGAAACACACAACCGAATCCACCATTGACTTTCCAAAAACATACCAATTAGTTTTGGGTTTAGAAAGTGAAAATGCATTTAGTGGGTTGGATGTACATATGTGGGTAATGAAAGAATTAGGCACTAAGGCTCAACAGGGTTAATGAAGGATAAACAAATTTTCAGGGATAGCTTCAAAGGCCAAAATGATCCAAAGAATGCCAAAATCATCTCTCTAATAACACATAACCTAGTATTTCGCCTCAAGTTTCACTCAAATGGGTTTTAGTGTTCACGAGATGTCAAAGTCTACCTAAAGCACATAAATGTTCTCCAATTACTCAAATGGCCAAGTGATCGTGATTCATAGTGCTCAAGTGTAATGAGTCAAGAGTGAATTTCAATTAACACAAGTTAAGCACACAAACATCTCAATGACATGCATTTCAAAATACCTAAGAGAACATCACGTGTCTAAACTCATCACCGATTTGAAGTTGTTTCATCTAAAATACAACTCACAATTTATTCAAACAAACTAACAAAATGAAAGACAAACTAAAAACATGGCCAAAAGAACATAAGATATAGGACAAAAATCACACACACAATTATTTTCTAACCCAACACACATACGCCAACATATGCCTTACCCCCAAACTCAAAGTTAAACATATAATTGGATTAAGCACAAGGGAATAAGAACACGTACCGAGGAGGCGAGACAATCTCTCCTCCTAGTGCGGTTGGTGGTGCTACTCCGGACTAGGTGATCGAAATGGGGTTGTCTCTTATAGCGTGCATCCTTACGCTCCATATTTTAAAACTTGGGTTGCCTCCCAAGAATCACTTGGTTTAATGTCCTCGGTTTGACACGAAGAAGGGATCATCAAAGAGTGGCTTCCGCCCATATTATGTGTCATACAACACAATAAGTGGATCTTGGTTGTAGATGCCCTCAATCTTAGAGAGATATGACAATGATCGGCACGTACTCTCAATGTGCTTTAGCTCCAGAAATATTGCTTGGTAAGCTTGAAAGAACGGAGTTAAAGGTGGGGGAGGACAAGTGAGCCATATCGAATCCTCGTAGATGTAATCATCTTCGATCGATAGTGGCATCACAATTTGAATCTCAAACGGTGAAGAATCTCAATTGTCATCTTGTGATTCTTCATCGTCAATCAACTCTTGGGTCTCCTTCTCATTGGAATCATCATTATTGAAAAAACCCAAGTTCTTACCACTTATATTCGGTTCCTTATGGTGGCTTTTAGTGGATGTGGCTTGTGTGTTGCTTACTGCCACCGTTCCTGTGTTGGGTCTCCTTACGGTCGCATTGATTTCAGTGCAGGTCATCTCAATTTTGTCAAGACAGTTCCCATGCTTATTGAAATGGTCATGAGTTTTCCTCAAGAACACCTGAGTTTCACCCATGAATGCAACGAACATTTCTTCCAAGGTGGGGGAAGACTCCACAAGATAGTGTAGGGCGTCAATCCATGGCGCCAAAATTTTCGAACTTTTGCCAAGCTTTGGTAGCTTGTTGAATAATTCCAAGTTCTTGTTACGACTTGTAACCCGTCGAGGAAGTTGAGTAGTTGACACTCTTTTGGGAAACCATAACTGTAAAACCGAATGAGCAACTCCTTGTATCTATCCTAAGCACAATAAAATGGCTCGGAATCTCATTGAGAAAATCTCAAGAGGACTTGTTGATGAGCAATATCCAAGTACGTTGCAAAATAAACAAACTCAAAAAGAAAAATTAGAAAAAAATAAATGCCTAAATTAAAATCAAGTTACGTATTCACAATATTAACAACAATCTAAAATGTCAATCCCAACGGTGCCAAATACCTGGTAGAAAATTATTTGTCTCTACGATACCGCAAGTGTACAGATCAAGTTTTAATAGTATAGGAAGAGTAAAGGTTGTCGTATTTACAGGTATTGGTTTAAATCGTCGTTAAGTACCACGATTGTTGTAACCTAACTTTATTTAGGCATCCAAATTTTGGGTTTTTAAACTAAAATAACTAAAACAAATATAAATACAAAAACAAAATAAAATATGGATTTTCTATGCACAAATGTTCTAGGGACTTGATTTCATCTCGTTATTCTCATGTTATCCTATTAAGTAATTATTAGCTAATTTCGTTCATTCAATAATTAAGGTCCCCGAGCTATTTCTCTATCACTACCTTTTCCGAACGTCAAGTGAGAGAATATGTAATCACTTCAATACCAATATTTCTATCCCATATTTAGGTGAAAATAGTTGTTATACCCGACCTTATATATTAGGTAAGCTCTAAATATCTCCCAGTCTATTAAAGCTTACATTGTGGTTAACCTAAGTCTGAACCCAAGATTACCTCTCCCGAATTTAAATCCCAAGTTCTCAATTCAACAAAAATATCATATGGGAGCATATTTTGAAAGCATTAAAGAGACCAACACAATTGAATGGAAAACCTAGTTAGTAAATCTAAAATTTGATCACCTCCTGATTTCACAAAATCCTAATTCCTAACTAGATTGCTTAGGTGTTAATTTCTTTCTGGACTCACAAAAACCTAAATTATGCACTCCTAATTTCAGCTACGAATTCAACATCTCTCGAGTATAAAATTCATAACCTAAAATCGTTTAACTCATTGACCACATGAATTAAACACATTAGGCCTAGGAGATGCATAAAATGAAATTAAGTCTAATAATTAACAAAATAATCTAACACGGTTCAAACGAGACTACATCAAGCCCTAGATCTAGATTACGAACACCACATAGACGAATCCATAGCTAATCTTCTCAATAAATTCATAAATGTAAACATGTTCACATAATATTACAAATACAAACTTAAAATAGAAGATTAAGGAGAGAAAAGGGAAGAGAAAATATTAATGTGGGATGTGGGGCTTTAAATCTTCAACTCTAATGCCTCCAATGGTGTTTTATTCATCATTTTGGCCTCAAATCACCATACCATGTGGTGTTTTTTGCCCAAAATCGAGCCTCCAATATTTGTTCTCTCTCCCCAAATCGTCTCCCCTATATTTTTAGACTTAAGAAGGTATTTATAGGTCCAAAATTAGGGTTTTCATGTTGCAGGCGGTGTAGACGGTGCTACAGCATATGTTTTAGCATGTTACAACACGCTAAGGACCGAAAGCAACCCATCCACATTGGTGGTAGGGTACTGCAGCACCCTCTTGCGCGCTACAGTGCGCTTTGGACAACGCCGGCACCTGGTTTGTATTTTGGCCATATCTTTCTCGTCCAAACTCACAGAGAGGTGATTCAAAAGAGTATATAAATCTAAGATAATGATATACAACTTTAGTTTTTTGAATTTTTCCAAAATAGGATTAAATCATGGTCAAAATTGGCCTTGAAGTTACAGCACTTGCATGCATGACAAACCGTAATAATCCAAATTACCTCATTTTACCACATTTTCACATTTTCTCCCAATTATTTGTAATTTATACAAAACAAGACCAAAAACACATTAAACTAATAAAAATACTATAAAACACATAAATATTTTAATCTAAAAGTATTTGATTTATTGGTAAATAAACCACTCATCAGCCCCAAGGGCTATTACCCAATGCCAAGGATCGACTAAATGGAGGACGTAGCTGCTTGGCATGAGTTATTATTTATAATAGATGCCTACTTAGGGGTATAATCTGATATGGATGAACCATCCTGACGAGGAAGCGATGACTTTCTTCACCCCCTAGAGATATAATTTGCTATAGAGTATTACCTTTCGATCTAAGAAATGTCAGGGCAACATATCAATGTCTAGTGAACCACATGCTCCAAGAAAAAATTGGAGCAACGATGGAGGTTTATATAGATGACATGTTAGTCAAGAGCTTTAAGAAGAAAGATCATTTGGAGCATCTGAAATAAGATTTTGGTGTAACGTCGAGCAAGTTTCCAGGTTTCTTGATTAACAAAGGCAGGCATCATGGTTGACACTACACAGATAGAGGCTATTAGAAGAATGAAGTCCCCCATAACGATACGTGAAGTCCAAATACTGATCGAAAGATTAGTGGCTCTAAATAGGTTTATCTTCAAATTTACAAATAATTTTCTCATTTTTTCAAAATCTTGAGAGGGAGCAAGAATTTTTATTTGGCTGAAGAGAGTGAATGTGCCATGCAGTCCATCAACTCTATCAAAACTTTAGCTAAGGTCAATCCTGGAGATGAGCTATACCTATACTTAGCAATCACCGCTGTTATATTTAGTGCAACATTAGTGAAGGAATGCGCAAGTGAGTAGGGGCCAGTATTCTACATAAGAAAATCATTGGTACCAACGGAAACTCACTACATTGAACTTGAAAAGCTTGCCTTGGCCCTAATAACCATAGCCCCAGAAGTTGAGACCTTACTTCCAAGCACATGCAATCAATGTGCTAACTTTGTACCTGCTTAGAGCAGTAATGCATTAGCCAAAGGCTTCGAGCCACCTCAGTAAGTGGGTGGTAGAGATAGAAGATTTCTACGTGACTTTTAAACCCAGGATAAAAATAAAAGGTCGAGTGCTAGCTGATTTCATTGCGGAGCTAACACCTCCAGAAAGAGCAGCCATAGAAGATGATGAGTATTTGTTAACTTCAATAAGACCTTGGAAATTACGGGTTGACGGAGTATCGAAATCTTGAGGATGTGGAGTTGGCATAATTCTGGAGACCATAAAAAGTGATCAACTCGAGAAGGATATATTGCTCGGATTCATAGTATCCAACAACGAGATAGAATACAAAGTTGTAATCCTAGGCTTAACCTTAGCAAAGGAGCTGGGATCCATAATGTAAAGGCAAAATTAGATTCATACCTCATAATCAATCAAATAAACGGGGCATACGTGGTCAACGAAGGAAGATTATACCTCTACATTGATAAAATGAATAAGTTAACAAAAGCCTTTGACAGCTGCAAAATTGAAGCTATTCCAAGGACTGAGAATAAAAAGGCAGATGCCCTGTTAGTACTAGCGTCATCCTTCAATCCAGATAAGCAATACAAAGTAGTGGATTATTTGGAGCAACCCGTCCGAACCAGCCCAAACTAAATCTTGTGCATGCATTAGAGATTTGGGACAAGATGAAGACTGGAAAACTCTTTTGGTGCACTATATGAGAGAAGGAACGTTACTAGACAACAAGGAATCAGCGCAAAAGATCTTAGACAAGGTATCAAGATACATCATGATAGATGTTAAGTTATATCGAAAGTCATTCACATAGCCTTTGTTACTCTTCTTAGGGCCAAAAAAAAGTCAACTATGTGCTATAAGAACTTCTCGAATGAGTTTTTGGGCACCATCAAGGAAGAAGAACCTTGGCACACAAGGCACTTGTAATTGGGTATTATTGGCCAACTATGCAAAGGCGCTGCGAAAGAGTACGTCAAGAAATGTAACAAATGCCAATAGTTCTCGAATGACATCTGTGTTCTTTCTCAAACACAAACACTCATCCATAGTCCATTGCCTTTTACTCAATTGGGAATGGATGTCCTAGGGTCATTCCCACCGGTACCTGGGAGCAAGAAGTATTTAGTAGTAGTGATATATTAATTCACCAAATGGGTGGAGGCTTATGCATTCGTGACTGTGGGTGAGAACAATGTCAAAAACTTCCTTTGGAAGCAAGTAATTTGTCATGTTGGTATTCCAGCAGTATTGATATTTTATAATAGAACCCCCTTTATAGTTAAAAAGGTTACTCAGATATACGATAAATTAAAAATTCAACATCAAATATCAAGCCCAACTTACCCACAAGCAAATGGCAAGTAGGAGTAACAAAAAGGTCAATCAAAGACGACTGATTATTTTACTCTAAGAATGGCCTAAGACGCCTCCAACCCTTCTCTTAGTTAGGTTGAGGTTAGTTATTCGTTGAACCCTCTCTCCGAGAAAGTGGGAATGACCAAGGCTCATCTATCCACCAATTTCTCAGTGAACTGGAAAAATCATGGTGCAAGCAACTTTAAGGAAGAATGTCTCAAGTCCTTCCAAGGCACATTTAATATCGTTATCTCAGTCATATTTAGGTTCCTTCTAAAGATGACCGCCCCTATTCCTGTGAAGAAGATGAAATATGCCCCTTTATATGGATGTTTGAATACGGTCTTAGACTCCGTTTCACTCCTTTCCTTTGTAATCTATTCCATCAATTAGAAATCACCCTAGCCCAATTAGTTCCTAATGGGCTTCTCCAGATTATGGGTGCTCTTGCACTCTCCTGGTTGAATAACGTTCTTTTAATGATAGAAATGGTTATAAGTATGTGCTCTCTTAAGTTCCTTCATCAAACCGGGAGGTACTAATATTCTGCCATCAAATAATTCTCCTTTCTTCCTAACCTCGTTTCTACCATAAAGGAATGGAAAATAAGTTATCTATTCTTCAAAGGAATATAGGAATTCTCCCCTTATAAGATAGAGCAGCCCCTAGTTGTACTACGACATTTTAATTTCCCGATTAATTTCTTTTCCTATACTTCTGATGCCCGACCTTAATTTATGGATTTTATTTTCACATCTTCACAAATTACATTGCACAGATGAAAGTTCTTACAAAAGCTTTCGTGTGATAGCAAATGTCATTGATGAATTGAATAAGCTTTTGGTGCCAAAGGAATGAGCCTATAAGCATCTCACTTATGACCCCCTTTTTACCACTGAAGATGAATGAGTCTCAGGTTAACCACTTGCAAAGTTTAGCCTTGGGAAAAAAGGAAAAGAGTGCCCAAGAATACCTCGCAATCATCCAGGCCAACCTCTGCTCCGCAGCCAGTACTTCAACCGGCTGTGGCTCCTCCAAGACCTTCTCAGCCAGAAGAAACTCAGTCAATCCTTCTTATATCAATAGACTCAAATGACTCACAATCTCTAAGCCGGAGGCGACGTTGAGTAGTATTCGTTCATGTTCCTAACGCTCACATTCCAATCCCCAATGAAATTCACAGATTAGAATTAGTTACTCGAGCAGTCAGGTCCTTATCATTTGAGTTTGTGGGGCTACAATGGTCAGTGTTCAGCCTCTTTCCCCCTCTTTAGTGTCTAGCCATGGCATATATGCATCTCCGAGCTTGTATGAGGTTTCTTAAAAACATATGTGCCACCTATTAAAGGAGGCAGGTCCTTCAATTCTAAACCATCAAGAGATCTTTGACTACGCTATCAGACTCTCTTCAAATAGTCTTAGGACAGGAGTCGATCTAAGATTGAGAATTGTAGTCGGGCAGAGCTTTTTCAAACTCTTGTTTGTGCCTTCAAGTAGCCTTCATTATTTAATTTACTTTTCATGTTTGTTTTTGAAATTGTATATGTCCTTAATATTCACCGTTGGAACTATTTTCCTATCTCTCATTTCTTGTAGTTAATTAGAAAACAAGCAATCTAATCAACCCTAACTACTAAACAACCTAAGACAAGTGCTAAAGGTTTAATCTAGTAACAGCCTTAAGAATTAGAGAGATCGATGAAGCTAAACAACACAAGCACAAGCGGTTGTATTTAATTTAGTTGAGTGTCCTTCCTAAGATCTAATAATTTATGACGCAACAAATCATCAAATCTTAGTTGCTTCACATATTAGAGGGATCAAACAATTACGAATTTGATATCTAACATAACAGTTGATTGTAATGAATAATAAACTAGTAGGCCTCCTAGTGATTAAACGAAACAATAATGAAAATAGGCATAGACGAACATTCAATACTCAAAACATAAATTTAACAATGAAAATAAATTAGATCTCATAGTTTTATTGATTCTGAGGTTTTCAATTTCCTTTGACCAAGAGAAAAGATTTAGCCCCCACAAATCCATAGAAGTTTACAAAAATGAGAAAAAAAAAATAAAAGAGAAAGTAAGAGAAAAAAGAAGCGCCGAAAAGTACTATCTGTTCTTAATAATAAAAAAGCTTAGCTACTATGCGCAAAATACCAAAAAAGGAAAACAAAATTTGTTTCAATGACCTCCCTTGAATGAAATAGCTTGCCTCAAATATAACCTCCAAACCCAATAAAAAAAAAATGAATGTCGTTTAATGTCTCTATCCCTTTTACTTTTTTACACTTTTGAGGCCTCTATTCATGCATTGGTAACAACTTGGTTCCATAGATTTAAATGGCCATTTAATGATTCTAGATTGATCAGCATATAAGGTTGGTTAGTGGGTTGGGGTCAGGTCGCAGGTCATTGTCTATTTTTCTCCATTTTTCTACAAATTAGAATGTCAGCAGTGCAGCTATAGGAAGTTCAAGCCTGATTTCGACCATGATGTAATCTGATTCTGGAGAACCTCAAAACCTAAATGTTGTAGCTATATTTTGGTTCCTACCATGTCATCTTGAATCACCTCAATCGAAGTTTGGAGGTGAAAGTTATGGCCAGATTACAAACATGTGTCAAAACTGCCTAAAACGTGGGATTTTTTCTGTTTTGCTCCAAATGCCTTCATTTGTTTCCTAAATTAAAATATAAGTTTAGTGAGTACAATTAGGCACAAAATAAGTATAAAATATTAAGTATAAAGAAATATATATATGGACATTTATGCACTTATCATATACCTAACGTCTTCTAGTTTCATATAGGGCTTTGCCCCTCTCTATCAGCTTAGTCATGTTTTTCAGGTTGTGATTTGAAAGTGAATCTTGGAATTAGCCATGTCGCAATTCTGAGGTAAACTCATTCACGATGAAGTTGGTGAACAATCCTCAATACACGTCAATTCCTCGTTAAAGCGATTCATATGTTGGCGCAAGGATTCTCTCTTCTCCTATCGTAAAGTTAAAAGGTAATCAGACACTTTCATTAACCTTTGGCACGTGATAAAGAAGCTAATAAACTACTTCTAGAAGTAAAATATGAGATGGAGTTAGATGGTATTGTGTGTAGCCACTCCAAGGTAGATCCTTTTAGGGTGGTAGCAAAGGCTCTGCAAAGCGCAAAATTACTTGTTCCATAAAGTGCCATCACGTGCCTGAACTGGAGAATGTGAGCATTTGAGTCATCTTCCCGTTGTATTTTTTAAACTTAGTTGGATTGAACTTATCTGACAAAGGCGCTTCTAGGATGTCCGAGTTAAATGACATCTCAGTCCCCCTCAGTAATGTCTCCAGCTCATCAATCGACAAGTCCCTCTCCCCTAAAGCCCTATGCTACTGGTGAGAATCTACATTCTCAGTTTAGTTGAGCAATCGTCTTTCTCCTAGGTGGTTTCTCATATATATTTGAACAACTCGTCCTCCCTGTGAAGTTAGGACAAGAGACTCTGGTGACTCTGCCGTTTCCCTGGTTATTACTGGCAGGAGGGGGTTGTTGTTGAACATTCCTAGCGATCTATTGGTCTGTCTAACTTAACATGCCTTCGACTACAACAATCTTCTCTATCAAAATGTCAATTCTTGAGTCAATAGTCTGCACCTCAGGAGGAGGAATAGTGTGAACTCTGTCTGACGCTTCTAACGGTGCCTCAATGCTCGCGTGCGATGAGATTTCACTTCCCTAACTTAGACCTACTCCGCTTGGTCGTAAATATCTCATATCAACAATGAACTTCTTTTCATTTTGCTTTCATAGATGGCGCCGAATGATGTGGCCTAAAAATCTCCTGCACGTGCGGAGAGCCAGACATATGCTAAAAACCTTTTCAACCTACGAAACCAGTCAGCTCTAACAGACACCGGTGTGGTGTCGGCCAAAAAACCTCTGACATGAGAATAAATTAGTTTGTTTTATGGTAAAAATCTTTCAGTATATATAACCTTGGCCTCTTGACACTTGGCTTCATATATATATCATTTATCATACACAACTCGTTCATGTCACAACTCCATCCACGATCCTCTATTTTACCTTATGGAAACTATCCATGATCCCACTACAAACCGTAAAATAGTTATATCTCTCTATATGCATGGGATCGTGGGGCTTTTTGGTTAATCACCCAGTAGCCTTACACTGTTGATCTTACCTGCTTGCGACCAGGCCCCATTGGGGAGTCTTCTTCTATTCATGTCAGCCCAAACACGATTGGGCTTCTTATGGATGATTTTATCTACTCATTGACTAGGCTCCTTCAGGGGGCCAACCCAACACAATTTAAGCCTCCGACAAACATACTTTATAGGTAATGTCGGGGTTAATTCTTATAGGTCGGATTTTACTACCTCACCTAACCCATCATTACCCAACTGGCTTTTATCAATCGTGGGTAAGAATTTCTCCCACATCAACATCTATACTGAGGTTATGGGTTTTCATCTATCGCATCCTAAAAATCTTCAGTTCCCAGACCTTCAAACCTATGATATTCTCCCCGGGAGAGCATCTATTGTTGGTTGGTGGTTTGAACGAGTCGAGTTTCATAGCTGGATCCCAGGGGAGAAACCACCTGGCCTTGCTTCTACATTGACGTCAGCCCCTATTGCCGGCCTCTCTATCCCTAAGAGGATTATAGCTTGGGTTTTTCCATCATGATATGCATTGCAATAGTGGGTACTAATGCTTTGGAGAAAGTATATGAACATGAAATACGGGAATGTAAAGACAGTAATTTAAATGCAATATTGAAAGACCGTAATATATATGTATGTGTATATTGGATGCGGCCTTTTAAGACGCTTCCGTTTGACTTTACTCACAAGTGCACGAGGTCAAGTTTTAGTATAGATGGATCGTCAGATCAAATATCGTTCCATTGGGGATAGTATAAATTAGTTGAATACTGTAATTTGCATAGTCTCATATTATCTCGACTTTTCAAGAATTGTTTGTATTTTAATTACAATTGAGATAAATTACAACTATTGGGTTAGTTCTAACTATACTGATTACCTAGGTATTGATTTCTTTCACTTAATACATATTTGACTTCATTCAGTTAACAATAATGGTGTTTATCCTATCCAACAATCTCTATATCTATAACTCGCTCACTCCCTATTCCGAGTGTAAAGAGAACGAATATATGACTTTTCGTTGACGCTGAAGTCCCCCTCAAACATATTTTTGAACACATAGTCACATGAGTCGTGAACCAATGCCATGGATTGCACACTCTCCAACTCTCTCCCGGGTTATTGGATCGTCGTGTTGTGTTTAACCCTAGTCCGAATCTGGGATTACCTCTCCCAAGTGTCAAACCCCATATTCTCTAATTATCTAAACTAGCATAGTATCGAGAATAACGGTAAACACAATCAGATTTAGATAAGCAACTATTAAAGTAACGTATATTCAATCAAACTAGTATTTACATGACTTACAACAACACCTAGATAATATTTATTGAAACTACATGATCCTAGACAAATAAACATACAAAACAAGAGGGATTCAACATCATTTGATATAGAAAAGTAATTACAAAGATAAAAACAAAGGAAGAACGATCAAATCTGAGAGTGGAATGGTCCACTGTCACTAAGGATCACTCCGTAAATGAATCGTCTTCTCCAAATGATGAACCTCCTCCTTGATCTCTCAAGAATGGGTAAAGAACACTATGCTAAGGTTTGGAATGTTCAGAACTCTTTCTCACAAGTAGATGAGAAGCTTTTATAGGCCCAAGGTTTAAAAAATATCTAGAGATATCTTCTTGTCTGTGCAGATGTAACCGCCTAGGCGGTGGGATCACGCCCTAGGCGGTGGGTAAGTCAGTTTGACCTTCGCCGCAGTGGTGGTGGAGGCGGTGAATTCAGGATCTTACTGCAGCTTCACTGCCTAGGCGGTAGAACAGGCTCCAAATACTCTGCACTTTCACCACCTAGGTGATGGGACTTGTTCATTTTTAGCACTCCTAGCATTCTCACCACCTCGACGATGGGACTATTGTCTTGACCCCTTCTATTTTTCTAACTTTTCTTCGTCGTTTTCCCACCGTTTTGTTCGTTTATTGCTCGTTTATATTCCTATTCCTGATTTACATAAGAACAACCAAAACAAAATTAAAACATTAATAAAACACTCGAAAATTGGAAAATTTGGCTTAGAAGTAGATAGGTATTTTCAACATATCAAATACCCCCAAACTTGGAATTTTGCTCGTCCTCAAGCAAAACACCCTAACATTAAATCAAACTAACTACACTAATTAGCTAATTTCTAAACTAAAAATAAATAAACATTAACAAATAAGAAGTAAACATATGTGAGTTTCAAGTTCAATTGAAGAAACCAAGTGGTTCTTCCCTCAACAACCCGTAATTAGATCAAGTTAAGGAATAACACACAGCACGTGGTGTTCTAGAATTTCAACATTCAATATTAGTTAAAACCATTCTAGATCCATTTGAAATATGTGTGCTTGTGAGAACTCCAATGTATAACTAATCAAACACCGGATTGGATTATTCAATAACTAAGTTCATGACTTAAACTTTAAAAGATTTTAGGAAAACCATACGCTTGACTGGGCTCAACTATCCACTAATGTAGGTTAAGACATTCATGGAGATCAATAGGGTTTGGTTTGGCTTTGGAGAACGACCAAGGGTATCGTAGGAATAGAAAACAGAAAATCGTTATAATTTAACGATACTTGAGGCACAAACTCTTGTCGCTAAATCTCTCTTGTAACCCCCCAAACTTTGAAAATACAACCCTAAACAAGAATTTAAGAACTTCGTATTCACTTGCTGAAAGAAACAAAATGAAAAACTATATTCACATAGTTGTTGTTTTTTTTTTTAGATAAACAAGCACACCCCAAACTTATTCGAATTTGTACAATTTTAGGGGCGTGCAAATGGAACTAAAAGACTGACAAGTGAATACGCTAATACCGAACCAATAACAATTCGTTTAAAACCCCAATCGCTCACTTCAAGTACCATAAACTAGTGCTACTTGATTTCACTTAATTTTGACTTTTAGGCTTAGCGAAAATAGTTTGGAAAGATTTAATTGGCTAAAGTATAGATATGTGTTCAGAATTGAAAAGTTTATGGGCTTCGATAGGGGAATGAGAGAATAAATTTTTCAGGTTAGTTTCAAAAGGTTTAAGCGATAAAAATAAAGGCCTAAATCATGCATCTGGAATTACCTCACCTATAATTTCGCCTCACGCCTCCCCCAATCAAGTTCTAGATTCCTCATTTCTGTTATGAACTTATTACTGAATAATCGGCGTCAAATCATTCAAATAATTATACAATGAGTCTATGATCGTGCGATTTAGGATCAAAATAATTTTTACCAAATCGACATGCTAAGCACACAAAACACGTTCCCCTCTTTGCCCATAAAGTGGCATTTCTCCCAATTAACAACTAGATTCTTCTCCTCACATCAGTCAAAAACAAGCGCCAAATTATATAAGCAGTAATCAAAAGACGAATTGAAGAATAAAAAATAATCTATGAATATTTCCATTTTCTCTTCCACCATATCCGAAAATATTTCTATCATACACCGTTGAAAAGTGGTCGGTGCATGGCAGAGACCAAATGGTATACGTCGATAGGCGAACGTCCCATATGGGCATGTGAAGATGGTATTTTCTTGGTCCTCCAGTGCAATGGCTATTTGATTATATCCTTAATAGCTGTAAAAAAAAAAAAAAAAAAAAAAATAGTAGTGATCATATCCGGCTAGACGATCAAGCATTTGGTCGATGAAAGGAAGTAGAAATCTTTCCTTGTTGCTTTGTTTAATATTCTATAATCAATGCATACTCACCATCCAATGATGGTTCGTGTAGGAATAAGATCATCCTTGTCATTCTTCACCACCGTCGTGCCTCCTTTCTTGGGCACCACTTGCACCGGGCTAACCAACTCGCTATCGGATATAGCATAGATAATTCCCGCAGTTAAGAGCTTCAACACCTATGCTTTAACAACTTCTTCCATTGCTGGATTTATCCGCCTTTGATGCTCAATGGAAGGTTTGAACGAATCTTCCATCAAGATCTTATGCATGCAAATAGTAGGGCTAATTCCTTTGATGTCTGAGATAGACCACACGAAAGCGGATCGATGCCGCTTCAAAATAGTTAGCAACTTATAGTCCTCTTCTTCCATCAAAGATGACGAAATTATAACCAGATTGGTTGAATCTTCCCCCAAAAAGGTATACCGAAGGTGATCCGGTAATTGCTTGAGTATTAATCCACCATGAGGTGGATTTGATTTCTCGGGAGAGTTTACAACTTCTTCAATCATTGCCACATGAATAGGATCCTCTACATCTTTAGATTGAGTATCCAAAGTCAGCACGTAGTCCACAACTCCAACTTCCATGGTAGAGCCCTCCTTACCAAGATGCCCCATAGACAAGGAATTTGTGAGTGTATGCTCTAATGAATCCGTCTCCACATTCGCAAGAAAGAATTCCCTCACTCAAGAGTTAACAAAATCTACTCGATTGGATTTGAGAAGTTCATCTGGAAAGTTAATTGTTTTGAAAATATTGAACTTTATCTCATCTTCATTCACCCTCAATGTAAGATTGCCATTATGAACGTCTATTAAGGCCTTCTCCATTGTAAGAAACGGCCTTCCTAGGATGATCGGGATCTCCCTATCCTCCGCCGTTTCCAACACGACAAAATCCACCGGGAAGATGAATTTATCCACCTTTACTAACACATCCTCAATGATTCCCTTTGAATAGGTTAACGAACGATCTACAATTTGGAGGGAATTGTGGTTGGCTTTGTACTTCCAAGTCCCAACTTCCGATAGACGGAAGATGGCATCAAATTGATACTTGCACCAAGATCATACAATGCCTTATCGAAATGAGATTTTCCAATAGTACACGGGATTGTGAAGCTACCTGGATCCTTCAATTTTCTAGGCAACTTCCTCTATAGTATTGCAATACATTCCTCCATCATCTTGACCATTTCATACTTGATAAGTGTAAATTACCTATATATTTCCAAACCGAAATTGTTAGTTTTTGAGTACGTTAATTACGTTTTAATATATTTTAATGTGTTTTTATTCTTTTTGTACTAAATCAGGTGTGTGGGGTGAAATGGTATGAAAACAGATGCTAAACGATAAAATCGGATCGAGAACGGTAGAAAAACAAGCTCGGGGGCAAAATTCTGAGAAGAAGCCCACCATCGCGGTCGTGAAAATACAAAGAAGGTGCTAATCTTGCTGGACATCTACCGCTACAGTGGTGAGATCTACCGCCGCGACGGTGAAACTGCAGTATGGTCTTAAATCCACTGCCGACTCTACCGCCTAGGCAGTGAATCCCACTACCTAGGCGGTTACCTCTGCACAGATTTAGATATTTTGTTAGATATTTTCCCTATTTCTACCCCCTTCCTCTCCTCACCTCTTGCAGTGAGAGCTCCATTAGGGAAAGTATATTTTAGAGAGAGGTTTTGGGAGTGCTCATTCAAATCCTAAGGAGAAGATCACAAAGAAAAGAAAGGGGAGCGATCTCAAAATGTTTTTAGCGATAAATCTTCAAACTAGGCTAAGTTTCTCTCGTTATTTCCTTTATTACTTAACTTAGGATTGTTTGTTGAGCTTGTTTAGATTAGTTTTCATTATATAACCGGCTATGGCCATGAGCTAAATGGGTTTTTCTCTAGGGGTTAAAATTATTATGAAAATGTTGTTTTAATTAATTTTTTGTTTGGTTAGCGGTTGTTCTTCATTATTTTGATTGTGTTTATCATATTGTTTTGTTTATCATGCTTATATAGATATATCAAGAATACGGGGTTTGATAAATCCCAGATTCAGACTAAGGTAAACATAACGCCAATCGATGACGTTGGGGCAAGACTCGCATGACCTAGGGTCGTTAAGACGTTGAGGGGGACTTTTTCATTGACTCGAAGTCATGTATTCCCCTGTCTTACACTCGGGATAGATGGCGGTGAAATTTTAGAACTGAGATTATTGATAAGGTAAACACAACGTGACGATCCAAATACCTGGTCGGGAATTGGATTGTGTTCAATCAATGACGCTGGGGAAGGACTCATGTGGCCTAGGATCGTTAAGACATTGAGGGGGAATTCTTCGTTGACATGAAGTCGCATTATATCCTTCGTCTTATACTCGGGAGAGGTGGCGAGGGAGTTTACGAACCGAGATTATCAGGTAAGTCGAACGCCATTAACGTAAACTAAAATGAGACCAAACACGTTTTTGTAAACAAAGGTTAATCCCTAGGAAATACTTTCCCTAAACATCTCATAATAGTATTAGTATAGTTAATTTAATTAGATTAATTAACTTAGTATTAGTATTATTAATTTTAAACACATTTATTTTTGCCTAGATAAAGTTAGGTCATGACAAACGCGGTACTCAATAATAGTCAAAACTAATCCTTGTGGACACGATAACCCTAACTCTCCCAATATGTACCAAAACTTGACCTCATATACTTGCGAGTAAAAGTAGTGCCATATTTACGTGCTACCAAGTTTTTGGCACCGTTGTCGAGGATTGGTGGATTTGGTTATTATTGATATTGTGAGTAAATGACCAAATTTTACTTTAGGCATTTCTTCTGTGTATAATTGTTTCTTTGTAGTTTTTGTTTTTTCTTTTCTCTTGCAAGGTACTCGACGATGTTAGACCAACGAGTATTGATGCAATTCTTTCAATGAGATTCTGATCCATTTTATAGTGCTTGGAATCGATACAAGGAATTGCTACTCCAATTTCTGAACCATAGCCTCCCGACAGAGTGTCAACTTTTCTATTTCCTCAACGGGTTACAAGTCACAACCAGAATGTGGGTAGAAGGAGTACTTGGTACCACTTCTTTTGACCAACTAACTGCGGACGAAGCCCATTGGTTGTTGGAAGACTTGGTGGCCTTTGATTATCAAAGTTTCAATTCTACGACGCTATAGAATGACACCCCAGACCAGTACATTAAGTCTTTCCCCAGACTGGAGGAAATATTCGCTGATTTTATTGGGGAAACTCAGACGTTTCGGAGGAAGACAAATAACCCGCTAAATGAGCACGATGATCGTCTCGATAACATTGAGACGATTTGCATTGAAATCGATGCGACCGTAATGTCTCTTTAGACGCAAATCAGTCAACTCATCTGCTAGATTGAGGTCATGTCAGACGTGGTGGCACTCGGAGATTCACAAGCCACATTCAATGAAAGTCACCATGAGCCAAAAACGAGCGGAATAAGCTTGGAAGAGTTTAATAATGCTTATCCAAATAAGACGAGAACCCAAGCATGCATCAATGATTGTGATTCGTCACCATTGGAGATCCAAATAGTGATGCCGTCATCGATCTCAAATTATCACATCTACGAGGATCGGATGTGGCTCACTTGTCCCTCGCCGCCATTAGTAACGTTCTTTCATGCCTACCAAGTACATGAGCCGGTGAGGCATGCCATTGAAAGCTCGGGCCATCCAAAGCAACATCTTGCCAAGCTTGAAGGCATTGATAAACAAGACGCATATGTGGTGGTGTACGACACTTACTACGGGTGAAAGCCACTCTTTAATGAGCACTTCGGCATGTCAGTTTGATGACCTTAAACCACGCACTTCTTGGGAAGCAATTGGTAGCGCGTGAATACGCCGCTACTTTTAATCGCAAGTATACGAGGTCAAGTTTTAATATAGTGGACCTTTTGGTTGGATCTCGTATCCACAAGGATTGGTTAAGATTACTATCGAGTACCGCAATTGTCATAATCCGACTTTATCTAAGCGAAAAAAATGGAATTTAATTAATTACTAATACTAAAATACTAATTTAACTATATTAATATTATATTGAGATAGTTTTGAGAGAATAGGTTGCCAAGGGATTAGTTTCATTTACGAATATGTGTTCGATCTTGTTTTAGTTTATATAAATGGCGTTCGACTTATCCAACAAACTCAGTTCGTAAACTCCTCCGCCACCACTTCTAAGTGTAATACGGGGAAATATACGACTTTGTGTCAATGCTGAAGTCCCCCTCAGTGTCCTAATGACCTTAGGCCGCATGAGTCTCGCCCCAATATCATCGATTGCATACAATCCAACTCCCTCCCGGGTTATTGGATCGTCGGGTCGTGTTTACCCTATCGACAATCTCAGATCTAAAACTCTCCCCTCACCTCTCCCGAGTGTAAGACGAGGAAATACGTGACTTCGCGTTAACATCAAAGTCCCCCTCAGCATCTTAACGACTCTAGGTCACGTAAGTAAACGTCATCGATTGTCCACAATCCAACTCCCGACCAGGTTGTTGGATCGTGGCATTTGTTTATTCTAGTCCAAATATGGGATTTGTCAAACCCCGTATTCTTATAACATCATTCTCATAACATGATAAACAAACAATACGGCACACAATCAAAATAATGAAGAACATCCGCAAACAAAACACAAATTCAATTAAACAACGTATTCATAAATTATATTAATAATCCCTAAATAACCTATGTTTAGCCAATGTCCATAACCATGTATACAATCTAAAATGGTGTAATCATGCTCAACAACTACCAAAATGAAGAAAACAAAGAGACGAAACGAGCGACTTAGCCTATATCCGAAGAATTAGCACTAGAACTGTCGAACGATCGCTTCCCTCTTCATCTTCCACCTCTTGTTGAGAACGCTCCCTCAAAAATATCTCAAACTCACCATAAAATATAGCCTAAGGGGATGTGAGGTGGTTCCACTATAATAGAGAAGGAGATGAAGGGTTTAAATAGGCTAAAAATATCTAACAAAATATATGAACTCTGCAGAGGTCACCACCAGGTGGTGGGTATATCGGTTTAGAGTTCGCCACGACGGTGGAGAAGGCGCTGGTATAAGGACCATCTTGATGTTTCACCGCAGCGGTGTTGGATTTCACCACCGTGGCACTAGGTATTCAGCAAGAATTAGGTCTCTCTACATCTTCACCACCTAGGCGATGGTCTAGACGCCTAGGCAGTGGGCTGCTATTTTTAGAATGTTGCCTCCTTACTTGTTTTCCACCGTTCTCCGACCGTTCTTGGTCCAAATTGATCGTTTGCCTTTTGATTTCATACCTTTTCACCTATACACCTGTTTTAATACAAAAAGAAATAAGAACATATTAAAGCTAAAATAAAAACGTATTAAACATACTAAAAAACTAACAATATTGGTTTAGAAATATATTGGTAATTTACACCTATCAAATACCCCTAAACTCAGAATTTTACTAGTCCTCGAGCAAAACCCCCACATAGTACGATAAAATATAAAAACTAATTATAAAATTGAAAACTAAAAATGAAAAACACTAAAAACAAAAATGTGTAAGTTTTGATTATCATCTACCGGCCGAAAGATTTTTCCCTCATCGGCCCCCAATCCTATCAAGTTCGAGCATAAATCACACCACGTAGTGTTTTAGAATTTCAACGTTCAAAAATAGTAAGTGTCATTCTAGATCTTGTTTAAGTGTGTGTGTGAATAAACTCAAATATACAATTATCTATTGATTGGATAGGATTATCCATCAATATAGTTCATGACTAAAACCTTTACGGTATAGGGAATCCATACGCCTGACTTGGGTTCTATTCTTCACTAATGTAGGCTTGGAGGTTCAAAAAGATCAATAGGGCTTGGATCGATTTTGGGAAAATGGCCAACGGTAAATTTGAATACAAAATGGGTTAACGTCGTTAACTTAACGTTACCCGAGCCACATCGCTTAGCACTCTCACACTCGAAACCCCATAGTTTAATTAGAAACAACCCTGAACATACATTAAGAACGACATACTCACTTGTGAAAAAGAAACGGCAATAGAAACCATATTTACATTTGATTTTTTTTTCAACAAAACACACCCCCAAACTTATTTGATTTGTACAATTTGAAGGGTGTGTGAAATATGAACGAAAAATTAAAAGTACTCGAATACTGAACCAATTAATAGCTCACCCAAAACCCAACCGCTCACATCAAGTAGCATTTGCAACTACTAGCTTGATTCACTTAAATTTGTGCCTTCAGTTAAGCGATAAAGATTTGGAAAAAGTTCAATCGGCTATGGTATTAGTTTAAGTGTTCAGAATTAAAATGGCTACTAGGCTTCGACAAGGTAACGAAGGATAATGATATATCATGGTAGGCTTCAAAAGGCTCAAGTGATCAAATTAATGCCTAAATCATATCTCCTAAACAACCTCACCTAGGATTTCGCCTCGACTTTTCCCCAAATCAAGTTCTAGAATCCCTATTATCATGAAATTGAGTGAAGGATAATCAGTTTCAAATCAATTAGATAGTGCTATATTGAGTTTACATGCTCGTTGCATTTAGGACCTACAATAACTTTTACTAAGATGATACGTTAAGCACACAAAACACACATGAATAAGCGTTACTCTTGACCTCAATAAACAATCAGGGGATAGACTCATCATCGGGTAAAGGCCTAGATGACGTCAAAACTTAGCAAAAAACAACAACTAAACTAAATAAACTAATCCTAAACAAGCATGCACACGATAAAAACAGTAAAACTTAATTAATAACATAAACACATACTATCACATACTACACATCATCACCAACTTAACACAGGTAATGTCCAAAATGACCCATCAGCGATCCCAATGATAGTATATAGCATGATAATAAAGATGGGGGTTTAGAACACATACCTGGGAGGCAATGGTCTGGATGCCTAAGCGGTGGGCTACTGTTTTCCACCGTTCGCCAACCGTTCTTGGTCCGAATTGATCGTTTGCACTCCGATTTCATACCTATTCACCCATACACCTGTTTTAATACAAAAAGAAATAAAAACATATTAAAACTAAAATAAAAAAAAAGTACTAAACGTACTCGAAAACTAACAATTTTGGTTTGGAAATATATAGGTAATTTACACCTATCAGTAACCCAAGGATAAACAAATTAGATCTGTTGCAACCGATTTGATTTGGAGGTGAGAGTCTCTCGCCTCCCAAGTACGTGTTCTAAACCCTAGTCTCCATTATAATGCTTTATCATGTCATTGGGATCGCTGACGAGGTTATTATGGGCATTTCCTATTTGAGACGGGTGTGATATGTGGTATATTTTTAGTATGTTTTATTGTTTCTACATGTGCATGTCTGTTTAGGATAGTTGTTGTGAATGTGCTAAGTTTTGATGTCATCTAAGCCATTACCCGATGATGAGTTTGTCCCCTGGTTGTTTGTTAAGATCGAGCACAAAACTCATACATGTATGTTTTGTATGCTCAACATTATATTTTTGTAAAAGTTATTATAGATCCTACTTGCACGAGCACGTAAACTCCTTATATAACCGTCTAATTGATTTGCAAATGATTATATGTCACCTAAATTCATGACATTAGGGTTTCCAGAGCTTGATTCAGGGGAATTTCCTGGCGAAATCCTAGGTTTGGTAGTTCGGAAGACATAATTTAGGTATTCATTTTCTCGCTTGAGCCTTTTAATCTTACCCTGATATATCATTACCTCTCATTACCCTATCGAAGCCTAAATGTCATTTCAATTCTAAACACTTAACCAATACCATAGTCGATTGAATCTTGTCCAACCCTACATCGCTTAACCAAAGGCACAATATGAGTGAATCAAGCTAGCAGTTGCAAATACTTCTTGATATGAGCGGTTGGGTTGTGGGCGAGCTATTAATTGGTTTAGTATTCTATTACTCACTTGTTGTTTTTCATTCATATTTCACATACCCCTTAAATTGTACAAATCAAATAAGTTTGGGGGTGTGTTTGTTTGTTGAAAAAAAAATCAAATGTAAATACGGTTTTTATTTCCATTTCTTTTTTACAAGTGGGTACGTCACTCTTAATATATGGTTAGGGTTGTTTCCAATTTAACTATAGGGTTTCGAGTGTGAGAGTGCCAAGCAATGTGCCTTGGGTAACATTAAGTTAACAACGTTAACCCATTTTTTCTTTCAAAATTACCCTTGGCCATTTATCCTAAACCGAACCAAGACTTATTGATCTTTTTGAACTTTCGAGCTTACATTAGTGGAGAATAGATCCCGAGTCAAGCCTATGGATTCCCCGTACCTTTGGGTTTTTTCTATCATGCGCTTGTATGGTGGATAATCCAATTCGATTAACGGACAGTTATATATTTGAGTTTTAAACACACACACTTTAGTAGGATCTATAATACCGCTTACTATTATAAATGTTGAAATTCACTACATCGTGTGTTTTTATGCCTGAACTCGATAGGATTGGGGGCCGACGAGGGATATTTCGTTTGGCCGAAAGATGATACTCAAAACTTGAACATATTTGTTTTTCGCGTTTTTTCATTGTTAGTTTTTAGTTTTTATATTTTTGTTTATTGTGTGGGTGTTTTGCTCGAGGGCTAGCAAAATTCTGAGTTTGGGGGTATTTGATATGTGTAAATTACCTATATATTTCCAAACCGAAATTATTAGTTTTTCAGTACGTTTATTACGTTTTAATATATTTTAATATGTTTTTATTCTTTTTGTACAAAATCAGGTGTGTGGGGTGAAATGGTATGAAAATGGATGCTAAACGATGATATCGGATCGAGAACGGTGGAAAAACAAGCTTGAAAGCAAAATTCTAAGAAGAATCCGACCACCTTGGCGTCCAGACCACCACCATGGCAATGAAAATGTAGAGAAGGTGTTGATCTTGCTAGACATCCACCGCCGCAGCGGTGAGATCTACCACCTAGGCGATCAATGAACCAACTTACTCACCACCTAGGCGGTCACCTCTGCACAGATTTAGATATTTTGTTAGATATTTTCCCTATTTATACCCTCTTCCTATCCTCACCTCCGGTAATGAGATCTCTATTAGGGATAGTATATTTTAGAGAAAGGTTTTGGGAATGCTCATTCAAATCCTAAGGAGAAGATCACAAAGCAAAGAAGGGGGAGCGATCTTGAAACATTTTTAGTGATAAATATTCAGACTAGGCTAAGTTTCTCTCATTATTTCCTTTATTTCTTCACTTAGGATTGTTGTTTGAGCATGTTTAGCTTAGTTTTCATTGTGTAACCGGCTATGGCCATGAGCTAAACGGGTTTTTGTTTAGGAATTAATATTATTTTTGAAAATGTTGTTTTGATTAAGTTTAGGTTTGGTTAGTGGTTGTTCTTCGTTAGTTTGATTGTGTTTATCATATTGTTTTGTTTATCATGCTTAGATAGATATATCAAGAATACGGGATTTGACAAACCCCAGATTCGGACTAAGGTAAATATAACGCCAATCGATGACGTTGGGGCAAGACTCACATGACCTAGGGTCGTTAAGACATTGAATGGGACTTTTTCGTTGACTCGAAGTCATGTATTCCCCTTTCTTACACTCAGAAGAGGTGGTGGTAGAGTTTTAGAACTGAGATTGTCAATAGGGTAATCACAACGCAACGATCCAATAACTCAGTCGGTAGTTAGATTGTATGCAATCAATGACATTGGGGTGAGACTCACGTGACCTATGGTCATTAAGACGTTGATGGGGACTTCTTCATTGATACAAAGTCACATTATATCCCTCGTCTTACACTCGATAGAGGTGGTGAGGGAGTTTACGAATCAAGATTGTCGGATAAGTCAAACACCGTTAACATAAACTAAAACGAGACCAAACACATTTTTGTAAACCAAAGTTAATCCCTAGGCAATACTTTCCCTAAACATCTCATAATAGTATTAGTATAGTTAATTTAATTAGATTAATTAACTTAGTATTAGTATTATTAATTTTAAACACATTTATTTTTGCCTAGATAAAGTTAGGTTATGACAAACGTAGTACTCAATAATAGTCAAAACCAATCCCTGTGGACACGATAACCCTAACTCTCCCAATCTATACTAAAACTTGACCTCGTCTACTTTCGAGTGAAAGTAACAGCGTATTTACGCGCTACCAGTACTCCTCCAACTTCTTCTTCTTCGTCATGATATCTTTCAAGAACATTCCATAGTTGGGCATTTTCTCCAATGCATCCGCAAAAGGTATGTTGATGTGAATTTTCTTGAAGATTTCAAGAAATTTTGCAAATTGTGAATCTAACTTCTTCTTTTGGAATCTTTGGGGATATAGCAAAGGTGTAGCTAGAATTGGTGGATTGTCCGGGAATATAATTCTCTCTGAAATCACCCTTCGCTCTCTTCTCTTCTCCTCGACTTTCTCTTCTTTCTTCTCCTTATTTTTGTCCCCCGTCTTGTCTTCATTCATCTCTTCCTTTCTCACACCGAATTTGTCATCAACTTCCTCCTCCACAATTCTCCTTGTTTCATCATAGTCAAACTCATGACTTACCCCTGGCTCATCTTTCGTTGCCTTGTTTGCCTCCACCTCTTTCTCGCTTCTCAACTTTATCACCTTGCATTCTCTCGGGTTGGTTTCTGTGTTGCTTGGAAACTTTCCCTTAGTTTACTACAGGATGGCACTAGCAATTTGCTCGATTTGTGTTTCCAATTTCTTTACAGTGGCATTGGTGTTTGAACATGTTGTATCAATCGAGTCAAACCTTGTCTCATGCTTGTTTAATCGGTTGTGCATCTTACACAAAATGGTCTGAGTTTCCTTCATGAAAGAACCCAATACTTCATCTAGGTTTGGTTTTAGATTATGCAACGAGGGTTATTGCAATTGATGGTTTTGTTGCATTACAAATCCTTGAGCTTGAGTTCCATATTTGATCAGTGGCCTTAACGTGTTCTGATTATTCGCATATGAAACGTTTTCATGATTGCAAAGACCTGGATTGTAGTGAGTTGGAATGTTTGTGGCGGGCCTGAAAATATAGGCTCGATTGTTTACAAAATGACATTCTTCAAAATCACTACCAAACCGAGTTGAGAACCACTTGCAAAATTCTCCTCTTCATGACTTGACGAAGCACCCTTAGTAGACAAGGCGACCAATTGTTCTAAGAGTTTGGTGACTTGGGCCAATAATGTCACGATTTGATCGGCTTCTTGAATTGTAGCGACCCTTCGTCCCATATTCCTCTCATTCGGCCATTGATAATTATTGGCTGTCATCTCCTCCAATAATGTGGTTACTTCAGCTAGAGTCTTTGATAACAATGATCCGTCCAAGGTAACATCAACTACGGTTCTAGTTAGGTTATCCAACCAATTGTGAAAGAGTTGGGTTTGAAGCTAATCTTGATACCCGTGTTGGGGGCACTTTCACAACAAGTCCTTGAACCTATCCCATGCCTCAAAGAGTGGCTCCAAGTCTCGTTAGCAAAACTCTGCAATCTTGCTTCTCAACTGAGAGGTCTTCGATGGTGGAAAAAATTTGGTAAGGAACCTTTGAGCAAGGTCATCCCCTGTATTGATACTACCCGGTTGGATTATTTAAATCGACCCCTTGCTCTATCACGAAGAGAAAATGGAAATAGTCTCAACCAAATTATGTCCTCCGCAACTCCATTGATCTTAACAGTATCACAAATCTCCAGAAAGGTTGCCAAATGAATTTTGGGGTCTTCGTGAAGATTCCCTCCATATTAGTTTTGTTGTACCATGTTGATCAAGGCGGGCTTCAATTCGAAGTTATTAGCCTATATCGGTTTCCTTTGAATTCCAGAATAATTATCCAGCATCATCGGCCGATAATAGTCTCTGAGGACTCATTGTTGATTCTCAGGCACCGGGGGCTGCTGAGGAAGTGCCTGCGGCACCGGCGGTTGTTGGGGCACATTTTGCATAGACTTTTCTCCACCGGTCATAGTTTTGGCTTGGTTTCTTCTTTTTTTTCTTATTCGTCACAAAGTTTTCTGAATCTCGGGATCTAGAGGGAAAGACTCCAAGCTCTTACGACGTCGCATGCAATGCTCAGTCACAACAAATAAATCAAATAAACAAATGAATTGAATGAAAATAAAACAAAAGAATTATCTTGATTAATATTCAACCACTTGGTCACAATATCAACCAAATTAAAATACACCCCCAGCAACAGCGCCAAAAACTTGCACGCGGCCTTTTAAGACACTCACGTTTGACTTTACTCGCAAGCGCACGAGGTCAAGTTTTAGTAGAGATGGGTCATGAGATCAGATATCGTTCCACTAGGGATAGTGTAAATTAGTTGAATACTGTAATTTCCATAGTCTCATATTATCACGACTTTTCAAAAATTGTTTGTATTTTAATTATAACTAAGATAAATTACAACTATTAGGTTAGTTCTAACTATATTAATTACCTAGGTATTGATTTCTTTCACTTAATACATAATTGACTTCGTTTAGTTAACAATAATGGTGTTTATCATATCCAACAATCTCTATATCTATAACTCGCTCACTCCCTCTTCCGAGTTTAAAGTGAACGAATATATAACTTCACGTTAACGCCAAAGTCCCCCTCAAATGTCTTTTCGAACACATAGTCACATGAGTCGTGAACCAACGTCATGAATTGCATACTCTCCAACTCCCTCCAGAGTTATTGGATCGTCGCGTTCTGTTTAACACTAGTCCAAATCCGGGGTTACCTCTCCCAAGTATCAAACCCCGTATTCTCTAATTATCTAAACTAGCATAATATCAAGAATAACGGTAAACACAATCGAATTTAGATAAACAACCATTAAAGTAACGTATATTCAATCAAACTAGTACTTACATGACTTACAACAACACCTAGATAATATTTATCTAAACTACATGATCTTAGCCATATAAACATACAAAACAAGAGGGATTCAATATCATTTGATATGGAAAAGTAATTACAAAGATAAAAACAAAGGAAAAACGATCAAATATAAGAGTGGAATGGTCCACTATCGCTAAAGATCGCTCCGCAAATGATTCGTCTTCTCCAAATGATGAACCTCCTCCTTAATCTCTCAAGAATTGCTAAGGAACACTATGCTAAGGTTAGGAATGTTCAAAACTCTTTTTCACATGTGGGGAAGAAGCTTTTATAGGCCCAAGGTTTGAAAAATATCTAGAAATATCTTCTTGTCTGTGCAGAGTTGACCGCCTAGGCGATGGGATCACAACATAGATGGTGGGTAAGTCAATTTTACCTTTGCCGCAGCGATCGAGGAGGCGATGAATTCAGGATCTCACTGCAATTTTATCGCCTAGGCAGTGGAATAGGCTCCAAACTCTCTGCACTTTCACTGCCTAGGCGGTGGGACTTGTTCATTTTCAGCACCCCCAACATTCTCACCGCCTCGGTGGTGGGACTGCTATCTTGATCCCTTGTATTTTTCTAACTTTTCTTCGTCGTTTTCCCACCGTTTTTCTTGTTTATTACTCGTTCACATTCCTACTCCTGATTTACATATAAACAACTAAAATGCAATTAAAACATTAAGAAAACACTCAAAAACTAGCAAATTCGACTTAGAAGTAGATAGGTATTTTCAACCTATCATATATATATATATATATATATATATAAATGCAGAAAAAAATAGTAAAGATTCATGCATGCTAGTATATGTATACATATTATTTTATTATTATTGTTTTTATTATTATTATCATCATCATTAATGTTATCGTCATCGTCGTCGTCATCATTATTATTATTATTATTTATTTTATTATTATTTTGTTATTATCTTATTATTATATTATTATTATTTTTATTAATATATTTTTTTTATATTTTTTTATATTGTTTTTATTTATTTTATTATTCATTATCATTATTATTATTTAGTACTATTTATTATTTTTGCAAGGGAATTAATTATGTTTAAAAAAATCTAAGACATATTCCTTAGGTTTTATTTAACTGTGAATATTAATTTAAACTACGACTAGGACACACCCTCTTAGGAGGTCCCCAGCAGAGTCAACAGCTTACTCAACCTGGATTTTGATAGCAGAAGAAGTAGAGAATTAAGACGAAAAAGAAAAAAGAAAAAAAAACTAGTTTCATTCCTCCCTCTCTAAGTCATCCAAATCCATTCATTTCAAAAATGGTTTTTCAAAGGTTTTTCTAGGAGTCAATTTTGAAAAACCTCTTGGGCCGGGATTTTATGTTGAAAACAAAGTCTCCACCTAACATAGGGTTAAATGGTGTGCAAGGTCACTGGGAGTTTTAGAAATTCATTTTAATTTGAAATAGCTGTTTTGACTTTATAAGGTCTATGTACAAAGATATTCTTAAAGTTCAGGGGTCGGTTATGCTTGGGGAAGGTTTTACGCACCCCAAGACACCCGTTCATAAATGGTACCTTAGTCTAAATAAATATTCGCTCTTAAACAATATACGAGTAACTTTCTTTGATTTTATTCATACAAAAAAATTCCCTTTTTAAAGTTTTTCCCCTTTTTAGGTAATTTTGACATAATATAAGTAGTAAATGTTATCTATTATGAAACTATAAATACAAATGAAAATATTTTTGTGTTTTTAACCTGATGAAAACAGTAAATACTATAGTATACTATACTATTCTAGACAACGACAATCGAATAGCAATTTATATGAGACAAGATTATAAATATGTAAGCTATATAAAATGAAAATATTTTTTGTATTTTTAAGAAACCTAACCTTATATAGGTTGCCTATATATCCTTGTTTCCACAAAGAATCAGGTCAACATATAGTTCTAGCATGCAAACTAGACTAAATTATTTAGATATGTGACTGAACCTGCACGTGGGTTGCCTACGTATCTCGAATTAATGAGAATCAGGTCTTTATGTAGTTCATTTGTGTTAGGTTAAAGGGTATGGTTTTACTTTATTAGAGGTGACCGAACTCTTACATGAGTTGCCTACATACTTTAGGGGTAACCAAAGATCAGGTCATCACGTAGTTCATTCTTGTGAAGTTGAAATCTAGGTTGGTTTTAATTGATTTTAGTTTATTAATAGTTGGTTTTAGTTGTGAACAAAAAAAAAAACACAACATGATATAGACATAACCTCTTTGATTTTTGTCAATAACACCTTAACCAAACTCTTTTATTTTGGTTAGTTAGTGTTAGTATGTGAGTTATTAATTGAAAATGAAAAGAAATACCATATATTTATGCCAGTCTTACATATAATTAAGAAAAATGGGAAGGTTTCTAAAGAAGAATCATATGTATCCCCGAAGGAATAAAGGCCCTTCCTTTATCCCGAGTTTTAAGCGACAAGGGTTTGTCGGTGTAATATCTATATCTATATCTATATATATAGGTGGTAGTCCACAAACCTACTGGTGGCTGCAATTTATGCGCTACAACTTTTACCACAAGCGTACGGATCAAATTTTAGTATAATGGACCTTTCGGTCGGGTATCGTATCCACAGGGATTGGTTGAGATTACTATCGAGTACCGCGATTGTCATAACCTAATTTTATCTAGACGATAAAAGTGTATTTAATTAATTTATACTAATACTAAAATACTACTTTAACTATGCTAATACTATATTGAGATAGTATTGGGAGAATAGGTTGTCTAGGGATTAGTTTCATTTGCGAATACATCTTCAATCTTGTTTTAGTTTATTTTAACGGCGTTTGACTTATCCGACAATCTCGGTATCTAACACTACTCTGCCACCTCTCCCGAGTGTAAGATAGGGGATATAACGTAATTTCGTGTCAACGAAGAAGTCCCCCTCAACGTCTTAATGACCCTAGGTCGCATGAGTCTCTCCCCAACGTCATTGATTACACACAGTCCAACTCTCCACTAGGTCACTGGATCGGGCGTTGTGTTTACACTATCGATAACCTCAATTCTAAAACTCTTTTGTTACCTCTCCCGAGTGTAAGACGAGGGATATAACGTGACTTTATGTTAACAAAGAAGTCCCCCTCAACGTTCTAACGACCCTAGGTCATGTGAATCTTGCCCCAACGTCATTGACTATCCATAATCCTAACCCCGACCGGGTTATTGGATCGTGGCGTTCGTTTATTCTAGTCCGAATCTGGGGTTTGTCAAACCTCATATTCTCATAACATCATTCTCATAACATGATAAACAAACAATACAACACACACAATCAACATAACAAAGAACATCCGCAAACAAAATATAAACTCAATTAAACAACTTATTCATAAATTATATTAATAATCCCTAAACAACCTATGTTTAGCCCATGGCCATAATCATGTATACAATGTAAAATGGCGTAAACATGCTCAACCACTACCAAAATGAAGAAAACAAAAAGAAGAAACAAGCGACGTAGCCAATACCCGAAGAATTGGCACTAGAACCGTCGAACGATCGCTTCCCTCTTCATCTTCCACCTCGGGTTGAGAGCGCTCCCTCAAATCTTTCTCAAACTTACTCTAAAATATAGCCTAAGGGGTTGGGGGTGATTCCACCAGAAGAGAGGAGGAGATGAAGGGTTTAAATAGGCAAAATATCTAAAACATTATCTTAACACAAGCATTGCCCAAAATCACCCATCAAAGATCCTAATGACAGTATATAGCATGATATTGAAGACGAGGGTTTAGAACATGCACCTGGGAGGTGAGAGGATCTCACCTCCGATTCAAGTTGACGGAGATGGATTTAACTTATCTTAGGACTTGGGTTGCCTCTCAAGAAGTGCTTCCTTTATGGTCGTCAGCCCGACACATTTAGAACGCCCTCAAGCTTGGCGGGATATTGCTTTGTTCGACTCGATCTTTCAACGACAAGCCTCACTAGCTTATGTGTGTGGTCACGCACTATAAACAGTTTGAAATCCCGTTGAAAGAGATGCATTAATACCAATCGATCTAACATTGCCAAGTACCCTGCATAGGAAATACAAAAACAAAACTACAAAGAAAAATTGTATACACTAAAAAATGCATAAATTAAAATTAAGTTATTTATTCATAATATCAACAATAATCTAAAACACAATCTCCGGCAATCGTTACCAAAAACTTGGTGGCGATCACCGAAAACTGTATTCTACAAACCAATCCCCGGCAACAGCGCCAAAAACTTGGTGGCCGCAATTTATGCGCTGTCACTTTCACCACAAGCGTACGGATTAAGTTTTAGTATAATAGACCTTTCGGTCAGGTATCATATCCACAGGGATTGGGTGAGATTACTATCGAGTACCGTGATTGTCATAACCTAATTTTATCTAGGCTACAAAAATGTATTTAATTAATTTATACTAATACTAAAAAACTACTTCAACTATACTAATACTATATTGAGATAGTTTTGAGAGAATAGGATGTTCAGGGATTAGTTTCATTTACGAATACGTGTTTGATCTCGTTTTAGTTTATGTTAATGGCGTTTAACTTATCCGATAATCTCGATATCTAAAACTCCTCTGCCACATCTCCCGAGTGTAAGACGGGGGATATAACACAACTTCGTGTTAACAAAGAAGTCCCCTTCAACGTCTTAATGACCCTACATCGTGTGAGTCTCGCCCCAACATCATTGATTGCACACAATTCAACTCTCGACTGGGTCATTGGATCGTGCATTATGTTTACCCTATCAACATCCTCAGTTCTAAAACTCTCATGTCACTTCTCCCGAGTGTAAGATGAGGGACATAATGTGGCTTTGTGTCAATGAAGAAGTCTCCCTCAACGTCTTAATGACCCTAGGTCGCGTGAGTCTTGCCCCAACGTCATCGATTGTCCATAATCCTAACCCCGACCAGGTTATTGGATCGGGGCATTTGTTTATTTTAGTTTGAATATGGGATTTTTCAAACCCCGTATTCTCATAATATCATTCTCATAACATGATAAACAAATAATATGAAACACACAATCAATATAACGAAGAACATCCGCAAACAAAACACAAACTCAATTAAATAACGTATTCATAAATGATATTAATAATCCCTCAACAACCTATGTTTATCCAATGGCCATAACCATATATACAATGTAAAATGGCATAAACATGCTCAACAACTACCAAAATGAAGAAAACAAAGAGAAGATATGAGAGACTTAGCCGATATATGAAAAATTGATACTAAAACCATCGAACGATCACTTCCCTCTTCATCTTCCACCTCGGGTTGAGAGCGCTCCCTCAAATCTCTCTCAAACTCACCCTAAAATGTAGCCTAAGGGGTTGGGGGTAATTCCACCGGAAGAGAGGATGAGAGGAAGGGTTTAAATAGGCAAAATATCTAAAAAAAAAATATCTTAAGACTGTGCAGAGCTGACCTCCTAGGCGGTAGGTATGTCGGTTTAAGGTTTACCGCGGCGGTGGAGAAGGCGCAGGAATTAAAAAACATTCTTCCGTTTCACCGCCTAGGCAGTGAGTTTACAGCATCTATTTCTCATCTCTGCATTTTCACCACCTAAACGGTGGTATGGACGCCTAAGAGATGGTATTCTTTCATAATATTACCTTCTTGCTTGTTTTTCCACCGTTCTCGAACTGTTTTTTGTCTGAATTGATCGTTCGTGCTCTGATTTCATACCTTTTCACCCATACACATGTTTTAATACAAAAAGAATAAAAATATATTAAAACTTATTAAAAACATACTAAACGTACTCGAAAACTAACAAATTCGGTTTGAAAATAGATAGGTAATTTACACCTATCACCTACCGAGCAATGATCTTGATGTTTAATGAAAAGTAAATCCAGTTAATAATAGTATATAGTTAGATTAATAGTTAGTAAAGAGTCGGTTTGAAGTGTTCTTGAGAAAATCGTAGAGACTTTGCATAACTCATGGTTTGATAGATGTTTTGTTTGAATCGTCACATGTTTTTAACAAGTTCTTGGATGATTTGGGTCCTCATATGTTCTTAAGATGTTCTCGGACGTTCATGATGCTTTTGATATAGTTTTGTACGATTTGGACATAGTTTTGTTACTATAGCAAGAATTAAATGTTGTTTGGTTGATTATGGGTTATGTGAGTTATATACTTGAAATTTAAGTGTACGAACTACGTGATTATAATATGTACAAACATAATATATGAAATTTAAGACAACATCAAGTAATCTCAAGGCACATACCTAGTTTAGGGGAGTGGTTTTTCCCTAAACAAGAATCTTATTCTCCTTCTTGGTCCTCTTGGTTGGAATTCGATAGATCACCGTCAACCTCTCGAGTATTACTCCAAAAACCTCATTAATACCCTACTTAGGAGAAGTAGTCCTCCTTAAGTGGTTATCTCATTTTCCTCCTTGATCTTCTTGGCTTGGCTTTGATTGGTGATCGTCTTCTTTTTGAGTTCTTGCTCCAAGAATCTCAAGAACACCCTCGAGACTGGATTTCAGCAGAATAATGGTGTGTTATTCAATAAACTTGCTTGAGAATCCTAGCACCCAAGACTTGGCTTGAATTTTAGAGAGAGAAACTAGGACTTCAAGCCTTGAAAAATGAAAACCCCAGCACCCTGATTTGTAGGTTGAGAGCCTGTGCATGGATGAGTGCATAAGCTATCCTAGCCTCTTCCTTGGGGTGTGTTTGTCTTAGGGGACTTGGTCTCTTGATTTGGTTTCGTTCAGCTTTAAACAAATTTTAGGTAGAAGATAGGATTCTCAAAGATTTGGTAATCATTACCAAATATTTTCCTTTGGTAATGACTAACAATAATTACCAATCATTACACCTCCTCTAATCCCATTGGTTGCACATGGGTGCATTAATGGCTTGATGTGACACTTTCGATTCAATTTAGGGGCTAAGTACCAATTAGTTTCACTATTTCAATTTAGTTGTCATTAATGCTTTCAAGATGCATTGAACATGGTCTAGATAAGTCACTTGGAAATTAATGCACTATTATGACTCAGTACATGGTAATCACACATCCAGTTGATTTTAGATCGCATCAGGTTAGTTTGCCTTGTAACCGATGGTTGGATTTCAAGGTTTCTAGTTAAACCTAAGATATTTTGAGAAAATATATAGATTCAATGAATTCACCCATTTCATGTCATCCCTAAGAATTTAATGCTTTATGGTATGTGCATTTGATTCATTTGCAAGGTGGCAAACCAATTTGGTTTGGTTTCGGTAACGGGTAGTCACATTTCAGGGATTTCAGTTAAACCTAAGATATTTTGGTCAAAATATTTGCATCCCTTGAATTTAGCCAATCAATTTCATCCCATGAATTTAATGATTGATGGTATGGGTATTTAGTTTACATTAAATGCCTAACTTAGGTGGTGAACCGAATCGATTTAGTTTCAATAACGGTTGGTTATCACCTAAGTGTATTGGTTTTCCTCCTTAGATATTTGTGTAGAGAATATCTAGGATTTATTTGGTAATTTTAAGGATCCTTTGTGATAATTTTAATTATGGGTAGACCTTTTATTGATTGGGGTTTGTCAAGAACACTTGGATTTGTGTAATTCCAAACCAAGCCCAAGTCCTTAATCACCTTGGTGATTTAGGGCTTTGTGACATTTCCAAACCTTGATCAAGGTCTCTTGAATTTTTCTACATGGTATTTTATGTAATATGTGTAGTTGAAACAAGTGTTTTTGGTTTTATAACCGACAAAATTCAGTGATAGTAATAGTTTAGGGATAGGGTAAGTAACCGAGGTAATTATTTGAAATATTCTATAATTAAAGGGTAGTGTGTAATTTTTATTTATACTAAATTTGATTTAATGAAAATCAACCTTTAATAAAGTCATTTTAGACCCCCATAAATTATAGAATTTTCAAGGTTAACCTGAAACTTTTACTTAGCTGAATTTAGTCAAATTTAACAGTTTTGTGTTTTGGTATTTTTCTATATTATACAATGTGATCTCATATAGAAATTCAATTCCTTTAACCCTAAATTTAAAATTTATCTGAACTTTTACTTGATTCAAAACTGGCTGGGAGAGACAAAATGTGGTGTCTACAGTAACTCTTTGGGCCAACAATATTCCTAAGAAAAAATCTTGTACTTACACATTTTTCAAAATTATCAACAATTTATTTTACCTAATGTTCGGAACTGTCTTTATAGCTCGTGCTAAATAAGTTTCTTCACATTTTAGCTTCTCATTCTTTGGATTTTGTGGATTTTTTTTTTGTCTCAATTCCTTGGTTGTTTTGTTTAGTCATATGTACCTACATCCATCCAAACCCTTTCTCATCACAAGTCGATCAGATTCCTTAAATACAACATGCATAGACTCTTCCACAACCAAAGTATGTTTATTGTAAATTATATACGCTTTACTATCCGAAACACACCCAAGGAAGATGCCACAATCAGATTTAACATCAAACTTATCCAAATTATCCTTATTATTTAGAATAAAATATTTATACCCAAAAACTTTAAAATAGGATATATTTTGAGTTTTGTCATTCAAAATCTCAAAAGGGTTTGATTAAAACTTCTTCTAATAGAAACTTCATTAATAACATGGCATGCAATACTTACCGCTTCCACCCAAAAATGTTTAGGAAGGCGATCCTCATTCAACATAGTTCTGGCCATTTGCTAAGTGTCCTTTTTCTTTCTTTCCAAAACACTATTTTGTTGTCATGTTCTTGGTGTAGGAAAGTTATGTGCATACCCATGCTCATCACAATAACTTATAGTTTCGTCATTTTTACATTATTTGTCTCTATCACTACGAATGTTAATATTGCATGATTGTTTGATCACTTGTTTGTTATGTATATTAATTGTACTTTATAGGGCATTAATTTGAGAACACAGGTTTTTATAATCATTCGTTATTCTTCATAAACATCAAATTATCCATCAAAATTTAAAGGACAAGAACTAGATCATTATGTTATCTCATTTCCAGTGTCCATCAAAGTAAGCATAGACAAATTATCACTGCCCGAGTTTTCTGAGCCACTTGACTTCGAGTCATCCCAGGTGTCTTTAATAGATTTTTTCTTAATTTTCTTCAACTTTTTCTTTTCCTTTCATTTTTTCTCATTTTCCTTCTTTGACTTGGGACATTCGAAATGAAAATGAATGGTTTTGTGACTATTGTAGCATTCAACATTATTCATGTTGAAATATTTCTTTCCATGGAATGTTCGTCGGGTCATCTTTTTGAAATTATTGGTGTGAAACGCTACATCTTTTTCTTGCTTACTGTCAAGACTTAAGTCATCACTGTCGTCATCTTCTTCATTCTTTTGAGCTTTCAGTGCCAAAGATATTTTTTTTTTCTATTTCTTGATTCATCCTCATATCCTCTAATAGTTGTCGCATCGATCATTAGGTTGGCAATAAATTCATCAAGAGTGTATACTATGAGATCCTTAACTTCCTCGATTGCTATCACCTTTAGCTCCCAAATTTTAGTCAACGACTTTAAAACCTTTTGTACTTTGTCCTTCATGGAATAGAGCTTTCTGAGTTAACCAAGGTTATTGCAGATATTATTGAATTTTGTGTGCTTATCAAGAATCGTTTCTACATCACCTATTCTGAAAAGCTAGAATTGACAAACCAAGGTATTACTTTGGAATTGTTTCACCTGATTTGTTCACTCATGTGTGATTTGCAATGTATCCCATATTTATTTTACCAATATACAACCTTAAACCCTACTATATTCATTTACATCTAAAGAACAAAATAGAAAGTTAAGAGCTTAAGAATTAATAGGCAAAGTTTGCTTATCCAAGGGACTCAGTTTTTGCGTCTTCTCAACCACTCCATTCTCTTTAGGAATGGATGGAACATATTTAATGGCCATCCATACATTATAGTTAGTGTCTTGAAGAAAAACTATCGTTCTACCCTTACGGAATGAATAGTTATCACATGTGAACAAAGGGAGACGAGGCGTAGATTGTCTCTCACCTAAAGCATTTACGTGGTACACCATGTGATCTTTTTAGCTACGATGCTAAGATAAATAAGCTAAACCAACTTGATAGGTGTGATCTACCTATGTATTTCCAAATCATTTTTGTTAGTTTTAGAGTAGTTTTATAGTTAGTTTTATATGTTTTAATATGTTTTTATTCTTTTTGTATTAAAACAGGTGTGTGGGGTAAAAAGGTATGAAATCGGAGCATAAATGATCAAATCGTATCAAGAATGGTCGGAGAACGGTGGAAAAATGAGCAAAGCAACAACATTCTACAAACAAGCCCACCGTCGCAGTGTCCAGACCACCGCCCTGGTGGTGAAGATGCTGAGAAGACATCATTGTTGCTGAAACCTTACCACTTAGGCGGTGAACTAGTAGAATGTTTTCCACAGCCACCGCCTTCTCCATCGCCTCGGCGAGCCTTCAACCGACATAGTCCACCACCTAGGCGGTGACCTCTGCACAGTGTTAGATATTTATTTTAGATATTTTGTCTGTTTATACCTCTCTCGTCCCCTCTCCTTGATCACTCTCTAGCCATTAGAGCCCTTAGGGCTTAGTTTAGTATATAGAAAGTGTATGGGGAGTGCTCAAACATATCCGAAGCAGAAGATCAACACGCGGAGAAGGAGAATCGATCGGTGGATGGTTTTAGCGGCTAATCTTCGGATATAGGCTAAGTCACTTGTTTCTTCTCTTTGTGTTCTTTATTTTGGTAATTGTTGAGCATGTTTAATCCATTTTACATTGTATACGTGGTTATGGCCATTGGCTAAACATAGGTTGTTTAGGGATTATTAATATAATTTATAAAAATGTTGTTTTATTGAGTTTGTGTTTTGTTTGCGGATGTTCTTCGTTATTTTCATTGTGTTTGCCATATTTTTTGTTTATCATGTTATGAGAATGATGTTATGAGAAAACGAGGTTTAACAAATCCCAGATTCAGACTAGAATAAACGAACGCCACGATCCAATAACCCAGTCAAGAGTTGGATTGTGGACAATCGATGACGTTGGGGTGAGACTCAAGTGACCTAGAGTCATGGACATGAAGTCACGTATTCCCTCGTCTTACACTCGGGAGAGGTGACGGGGGAGTTTTAGAACTGAGATTATCGATAGGGTACACACAACACGACGATCCAACAACCCGGGAGAGAGTTGGATTGTGTGCAATCAATGACGTTGGGATGAGACTCACATAGCTTAGGGTCGTTAAGACATTGAGGATGACTTTGGCGTTGACACGAAGTCGCATATTCTCCCGTCTTACACTCGGGAGAGGTGGTGGAGAAGTTTACGAACTGAGATTGTCAGACAAGTTGAACGCCGTTAATATAAACTAAAATGAGATCGAACACGTATTCGTAAATGAAACTAATCCTTAGACAACCTATTCTCTCAAAACTATCTGAATATAGTATTAGTACAGTGAAATTAGTATTTTAGTATTAGTATTAAATTATATTCCATTTTTGTTGCCTAGATAAAGTCGGGTTATGACAATCGCGGTAGTAATCTCAACCAATCCCTGTGGATACAATACCTGACCAAAAGGTCCATTATACTAAAACTTGATCCGTACGCTTGCGGTGAAAGTGGCAGCACATAAAATTACGGCCACCAAGTTTGTGGCGCCGTTGCCGGGGATTGGTTGTTGTCATATTCAGTTTTCGGCAACGTTAACCAAGTTTTTGGCGCTGTTGTCGGGGATTGGAAAGAGTGTTATTATCGATATTGTGAGTAAATAACTCAATTTTAATCTAGACTTTTCTTTTGTATATAATTTTTGTTTGTAGTTTTCTTTTTGTTTCTTATGCAGGGTACTTGGCGATGTTAGATCAACAGGTATTGATGCATCTCTTTCAATGGGATTCCGAACCGCTTATAGTGTCGGTGCCATGCACATAAGCCAATGAGGCATGTCGTTGAAAGATTGAAACATCCAAAGTGAAATCTCGCTAGTCTTGAGGGTATGTGTCAGGCCAAGGACAATAAACCAAGCACTTTTTGGGAGGCAACCCAGGGTAAAAAATAAGTTAGATCCATCTCCGTCAATTTGAGTTGGAGGCGAGATTCTCTCGCCTCCCAGGTATGTGTTCTAAACCCCCATCTTCAATAGCATGCTATATACTATCATTGGGATCGCTAATGGGTCATTTTGGACATCACCTATTTTAAGTTGGTGGTGATATGTTAGTATGTTTTAATATGTGTTTATGTTATTAGTTAAGTTTTACTGTTTGTATCGTATGCATGCTTGTTTAGGATTAGTCTTTTTAGTTTAACTATTGTTTTGTGCTGAGTTTTGACGTCATCTAGGCCTTTACCCAATGATGAGTCTGTCCTCTAATTGTTTATTGAGGTCAAGCGTAAAGATCATTCATGTGTGTTATGTGTGCTTAACGTATCATCTTAGTAAAATTTATTGTAAATCCTAAATACAAAACTCAATATAGCACTATCTAATTGATTTGAAGCCGATTATCCTTCACTCAATTTCATGACAATAGGGATTCTAAAACTTGATTTGGGGGAAATTCGAGGCGAAATCCTAGGCGAGGTTGTTTAGGAGATATGATTTAGGCATTCATTTGATCGCTTGAGCCTTTTTAAGCCTACCATGATATATCATTACCCTTCGTTACCCTATCGAAGCCTAAAAGTCGTTTCAATTTTGAACACTTAACAAATACCCTGGCCAGTTGAGTTTTTTCTAAACCTATGTCGCCAAATTAAAGACACATTTGAGTGAATCAAGTTAGCATTCATATATGCTACTTGATGTGAGCGATTGGGTTTAGGGCGAACTTCTAAATTGGTTCAGTATTCGAGTACTCGCTTGTCGTCTGTCATTCATATTTTTGCACACTCCTAAAATTGTAGAAATTCGAATGAGTTTGGGGGTGTGTTACTTAATCTTTTTTTGCACACTCCTAAAATTTAAATATTCGAGCGAGTTTGGGGGTGTGTTATGAAAAAGAAAATTACATTTCTTTTTGACATGACAAGTGAGTACAACATTCTTAATTATATTGCTCATGGTTGTTTCTAATTAAACTATTGAGTTTCGAGTGTGAGAGAGCCAAGCATATGTCTCGGGTATCGTCATGTTAATGACGGTTAACCTGTTTTCTATTTCCAATATACCCGTGGCCATTATTCCAAAACTGAAACAAGCCTATTGATCTTTTTGAACTTCCGAGCCTACATTAGTAGAGAATAAATCCCGGGTTAGACGTATAGATTTCCTATACCTTAATGGTTTTAGTCATGAACTATATTTAGGGATAATCTCATCTAATCAAATGATAGTAGTATATTTGAGTTTAATCACACACACTTAAACAAGATCTAGAATGGCACTTACAATTTTTGAACGTTGAAATTCTAGAACACCACATGGTGTGATTTATGCTTGAATTTGATAGGATTGGGGGCCAATGAGGGAAAAATCTTTCGGCCAATAGATGATAATCAAAACCTACTCATTTTTGTTTTTAGTGTTTTTTCATTTTTAGTTTTAAATTTCGTAATTAATTTTTATATTTTCTTGTATTGTGTGGGTGTTTTTCTCAAGGACTAGCAAAATTCCGAGTTTGGGGGTCATTGATAGGTGTGATCTACCTACGTATTTCCTAACCGATTTTGTTAGTTTTAGAGTAGTTATTTAGTTATTTTTATATGTTTTAATTTGTTTTTATTCTTTTGGTATTAAAACAGGTGCGTGGGGTGAAAAGGTATGAAATCGGAGCATAAACAATAAAATTGTATCAAGAACGGTCGGAGAAAGGTGGAAAAATGAGCAAGGTGGCAAGATTCTACAAACAAGCCTACCACCGTGGCTTCCAAACCACCGCCGATACGGTGAAGATGCTGAGAAGACACTATTGTTGCTAAAACCTCACCGCTTAGGAGGTAAACGAGCAGAATATTTTCTAAAGCCACCGCCTTCTCCATTGCCTCGGCGAGCCTTTAACCGACATACTCCACCGCCTAGGCGGTGAATCCCACTACTTAGGCGGCAGCCTCTGCGTAGTGTTAGATATTTATTTTAGATATTTTGTCTATTTATACCTCTTTCCTCTCCTCTCCTTGATCACTCTCTGGCCATTAGAGCCCTTAGGGCTTAGTTTAGTATATATATAGAGTATGGGGAGTGCTCAAACATATCCGAAGGAAAAGATCGACACGCGGAGAAGGAGAATCGATCAGTGGATGATTTTAGAGGCTAATCTTCAAATATAGGCTAAGTCGCTTGTTACTTCTCTTTATTTTCTTCATTTTGGTAGTTGTTGAGAATGTTTGTGCCATTTTACATTGTATACGTGGTTATGGTCATTGGCTAAACATAGGTTGTTTAGGGATTATTAATATAATTTATGAAAATGTTGTTTTGTTGAGTTTGTGTTTTGTTTGCGGATGTTCTCCGTTATTTTGATTGTCCGTGCTGTATTGTTTGTTTATCATGTTATGAGAATACAGGGTTTAGCAAATCCTGGATTCAGACTAGAACAAACGAACACAACGATCCAACAACCCGGTTGGGAGTTGGATTGTGGACATTCAATGACGTTGGGGCGAGACTCACGTGACCTAGAGTCGTTAAGTTGAGGGAGACTTCGGCGTTAACGCGAAGTCATGTATTCCCTCGTCTTACACTCGGGAGAGGTGATGGGGGAGTTTTAGAATTGAGATTGTTGATAGGGTAAACACAACGCGACAATCCAATAACCCGGGAGGATGTTGGATTGTGTGCAATTGATAACGTTGCGATGAGACACATGTGGCCTAAGGTCGTTAAGACGTTGAGAGGGACTTCGACGTTAACATGAAATCGCGTATTCTCCCATCTTACACTCGGAAAAGGTGGCGGAGGAGTTTACGAACTGAGATTATCAGATAAGTCAAACGCCGTTAATAAAAACTAAAACAAGATCGAACACATATTCGTAAATGAAACTAATCCCTAGACAACCTATTCTCTCAAAACTATCTCAATATAGTATTAGTATAGTTAAATTAGTATTTTAGTGTTAGTATTAAATTATATTCTATTTTTGTCGCCTAGATAAAGTCAAGTTATGACAGTCACAGTACTCGATAGTAATCTCAACCAATCCCTATGAATATGATACCGAACCCAAAGGTCCATTATACTAAAACTTGATCTGTATGCTTGCGGTGAAAATGGCATCGCATAAAATTGCGGCCACCAAGTTTTTGGCACCATTGCCGAGGATTGGTTGTTGTCATATTCAGTTTCTGGCAACGTCAACCACAACTCTAGTACTAATTGTCGACCCAAAGAGATACCCAAGAAGGGGTGAATTGGGTAGTTCAAAAACTATTTAAACATTTAAATGCTTAAGCACAAAATCTCAAATTGATTATTATCTTAATTAGCAGCGAAAATGTGTTTAATCTAAATGCACACTGTACAGTAAAAGATTTGATCCTCGCATATTGACTACTCGCAAGTGTACGAGGTCAAAGTTTTAGTATAATGTGATCGTGAAAGATTGGGTTATTATATCTATAGGGATTGGTGTCATTACTATCAAGTACCGCAATTGACATGACCTAACTTTATCTAAGCGACCAAAAATATAAATAATTAATTAAACTAATACTAATATAACCTAAATTAACTATACTAATATACTAATATGTTTTAGGGGAAAGAATTTCCTAGGGATTAACGTGTTTACAAATACGTGTTCGATCTCGATTCACTCACGTTTACGGTGTTTGACCTATTTGACAATCTCTGTTTTAAAACTCTCTCGCCACCTCTCCCGAGTGTAAGATGATGGATATAACGTGACTTCGTGTCAACAAAGAAGTCCCCCTCAACGTCTTAATGACCCTAGGTCACGTGAGTCTTGCCCCAACATCATCGATTGTCCACAATCCTAACCCTGATCTGGTTATTGGATCGTAATGTTTGTTTACCCTAATCTGAATCCGGGGTTTATCAAACCCCATATTCTCTATTTATATATCTAAGCATGATAAACAAACAATACGATAAACACAATTAAACTAAGAAGAACAAACATAAACGCAACACCGAAATCATCCAAACACATATTTATAAATATAGTGTTAATCCCTATACAATCCATGTTTAACTACGGCCATAACTATATTTACAAGTAAAGAAAGAGTTAAACATGCTCAAAATATCCTAATTTAAAGAAATAAGATAAGAAATCAAATAACTTAGCCTCATCCGAAGGTTTATCGCTAAGAACGTTCAACGATCGCTTCCCCATCTTCCTTTACCTCGGGATATGAGCTCTCTATCTAAAACTCCTAAACCCAACCCTAAGTATAGCCCAAGGGACTCTAGTGGCCAGAGAGAGAGAAAAAATGAGGAAGGAGAGGGGATATATATAGGCAAACTTTCCTAAAAATATCTTCAGTCTATGTAGACGTCACCACCTAGGCAGTGGGTATGTCGGTTGGGTGATCTCTTCAGTAGTGAATACGGCGGAGGATTTGGGAAACATTATGTAGTTTCGTAACCTAGGTGGTGAGTGTCCAGCAAGAATAGGGTTTTCTCAGCATCTTCACCGCCACGGCGGAGGTCTGCACGCCGCGGTGGTGGGCTTCTTTCACAATATTGCCTCCAAGCTTGTTTTTTCACCGTTCTTCAACCGTTTTTGGTTCGATCTCATCGTTTTCACTCCAGTTTCCTATCTTTTCACCCCCACACACTTGATTTATACAAAAAATATAAAAACTAATTAAAACATAATAAAAATAACTATAAAAACACTTTAAAACTAACAAAACCAATTTGGAAATATGTAGGTAGATCACACCTATCAAATACCCCCAAACTTGAAATTTTGCTAGTTCTCGAGCAAAACACACACACAAAAATGAAAAAAAAACACAACGAAATAAAATAACAAACATCCTAAAAACAATCTAAACATCACGACATGCGAGTTTTACATTCTTCTAACGACTAAGTCATGTTTTTCCTTAACAACTGCCAGTCATATCGAGTTCAGGCGAAAAAAACACGTCATGTGCTGTTTGGTGGCCCCAAATAATGCCCTCTCACTTTCACCATAAGCGTACGAATTAAGTTTTAGTATAGTGTACCTTTCGGTCGGGTATCGTATCCATAGGGATTGGTTGAGATTACTATCGAGTATCGCGATTATCATAACCTAATTTTATTTAGGCACTAAAAATGGAATTTAATTTAATACTAATACTAAACTAAAATACTAATTAATTTAAATATACTATAAATACTAATTTGAGATTGTTTAGGGGAGTAGATTACCTAGGGATTAACTTTATTTACTTAAATACGTTTAATTTCGTTTTAGTTAACATTAACGGCGTTCGGCGTATCCAAAAATCTCGATTCGAAAACTCCCTCGCCACCTCTTCTAAGTGTAAGATAGGGGAATACATGACTTTGTGTCAATAACCCCCTCTCTCTCTCTCTCTTTACCCATTGTTCAGTTGCTCGTCACAATTCAAATTAGCCGCTACATTATCTTTCTTGCATAATTTTTATCTTCAATGAAAGATCATACAAAACAATTAAAATAGCTAGATCTTGAATGGCGACAATGATGCTAAATATATAGTAGATCTTGAACGATTACCAAAACTACAAAATAGATTACAAGAAAGAGAACGAAGAATTCGTCCACATCCAGACCCTAACATCATAATGATGTCAAAATAGGATTGCGGTTTAGAACAACATCATATCTGGGGTTCATAACGGCAACGGTATCAGATATGGCGTTTACATCAGCATCAAAACGACATCGAAATAAATACGATGCGACAACCATGCCTCCATCGACAAGATCCCATCGCCATTCGCCACTACCTCCTATTGAAGAAGCACTACCACAAAATTGGCCTATCGAGACAGCAAAAAGTGTTGTGATAGAAACTCTATTATGATACTTGGTCTTATTACGACACTTGTAAATGTTCCCTATAAAACGTCACCCCAATAGGTTATTAGGACACCAAATAGTGCCATTTTAGTTTGAACTTGTGAAGGCAATAATAAGTGTCTGATAAGATACTTATTAGGACATTATATATTGTCTCTATATCATTTTATATTTTTCAAATTAAATATATTAGGGCACCACAAAGTGTCCTAATAAATTTATTATTTATTTTGTGAGACAACGTTTAGTGTCTTAAAAGGTATCCAAATTGTTTTTTTTTTAAATTTAAAATAAAAACAAATACTCTAAATCCAAACAATAAACACTACAAATTCGTCACAATACAAAAAACATAAATAACTCAAATTACCCAAATACACAAGCTAAATATAACCAAAAAGAACATCAACCAATATATTAACCAAAAAATAATGTCAACTTATTTTTATTCCCTGATAAATACATCAAAAACAAGATTTATACACTAAAAACTTCTTGTAATCAAAACAACCACAAAACTATATTTCTAAAGTTCAATCTATAAAATAACAACGTACTATACTTTCCCCAATTTTCAATCAATTTAATTCAATCTTCATCCAACATAATTCAATTTTCATCCAAAGAAACCTATATTATGAAAACATATACAAAAAAAAAAAAACATAAGTCGTAACAATTAATAATATTAAACAAACGCGTTTTTGTACATTAAATTAAACGAAGAATTTGTATTTGAAACTTAAACCAAGCATGCCCTAAATAATATTTAACAAATAAAACAAATGAGTTTGTTCATAAACGTTACGACTTACCCTAGCAAGTTGGTTCCCGCCACCAAGTTCAGGAACAAATAGTGCAAGAATTGGATTAGTGGGTGATGAGTGGTTTATTTACCGACAAATCAAGTACTTTTAGATTAAAATATTTGTATGTTTTCAACTATTTTTGTTAGTTTAATGTGTGTTTGTATTGTTTTATAGGTATTGGAATAAATTGGTGAAAATATGCAAATTCGGTTCAGGTACAGTAACTTCAAGACATTTTTTAACAATTATTCAACCCGATTTTGGAAACTCTCAAAACATAGAAGTTGTATATCTATGTCCTAGCATTCCATATATTTTTAAATCACCTCAATTGAAGTTTGGACGAGAAATTTACGGCCAAAAAAAGAACCTAGTGTCACCGCTGCAGCGATGGCCTTCACCACTGCAGCGGTGAAAGGTCAGTGGACTTTTTGCCCAACCACCACTATAAGTGTCAATGAACCTACTGACTTTCCACCGCTGTAGCAATTCCAACCACTGCTGCAGCAGTTCGACACCACCTGACAAAGATATTTTGGGATATTTTCTTAGATATTTTTTATCCCTACTTGATGCCTTATTTTCCAACACCCTTAGCACATCAATTTGGACTTCTTCAGATAATGGTTATTCTCCCTTGTTGGTATTTGATGTTGTTTAGATTGTTTTTAGTTGAATATTTGGTTATGTCCATGTATAGCTAAACATATATTGTCTAGGGTTTGATGTAGTTCATGAAAACAATGTTTGAATAAATCAATATTTTGTTAACGGTTGTTCATTTGTATCCCATTGTATTTACCATTTTATTACTTCCATTATATGATTGTTATAATAAATTAGTTGGTTTTAGAAATTGAGGTTTGACATTTGGGAGAGGTAACCCCGAAATCGGACTAGGGTTTAAACACAACGTGATGATCTAATGACTCGGGAGAGTATTAGAAAATATGCAATCCATGAGTTTGGGGCAAGACTCATGTGATCAGTGTCGTTTAGATGCTAGATAGCGATATTGGCGTTGACACAAAGTCATATATTCGTTCACTTTACACTCGGGAGAGGTAGTGAGTGAGTTTTCAATACCTAGATTGTCGGATAGTTTGAATTCTGTTAATGTAAACTAGACTAAAACGAACATGTTTAAGTAAACAAATTCAATCCCTAGATAATATATTCTCATTAACATCATATTAGTACTGTAATTTAATTAGTTAGTATTTTAGTTTAGCTTATTATTATAAAACCCCTAAATTATTTCGCTTGGATAAAGTTTGGTTACGAAAATCGCGGTATTTAATAACAATTTAATCCAATCCCTGTGGATACGACAACCCTTACTCTTCCCGCTATATTAAAACTTGACCCATACACTTGCGGTAAAAGTAGTAACATGATATTCCTCTACCAAGTTTTCGGCGTCGTTGCCGTAAAGTCTCTCGAGTCTCAAATCAGTCAGCTTATTTGCTTCATTGAGGCTGAGTCAGAAGTGGTTGCACTGAGAGACATACCAATCACATCTATATGTCAAAGCCACTAGGAGGAACCGAATACTAGCGGGAGGAACTTGGGTGAGTTTAATGCTGATGATTCGAATGAGACGAAAACCCAAGCATGGATCGACGATTGTGATTCATCACCATTTAAGATCCACATTGTGGTTCCACAACCGATCCAAGACAATCACATCTACGAGGATCCAATGTGGGTCACTTGTCCTTCACCGCCTTTAGCACCGTTCTTTAATGCCCACCGAGCACATGAGATGGAAACAAGTCATGTTAAGAGTTCTAGCCGAACAATGCCAAATCTTGCTAAGCTTCAGGGCATTCAGAAACAGGACCCATATGTTGTGTTGTATGACACATATTATGGGCCAAAGCCATTTTTTGACGATCCCTTTTTCCATGTCAAGCCTAGGACATTAAACCAAGCGCTTTTTGGGAGGCAACCAAAGTTTCAAAATAAATTAATCCATCACCGCTAACTACACTCGGAGGCGAGATTGTCTCGCCTCGCAGTTACATGTTCAAAAACCCCTTCGTCACTATAATGAATGCTATTTGTTGAGTTGGATGTTGGGTCACTGTGGACACTGTCCTTTCTGAGTTTGGGGTGTTGATGTTTTGTATACTTTCTAGTATACTATCTTTTTGTTGGTTGTGTCTCTTAAGTTAAATTGTTTGCATACATGTTTGTGTAGTAAAAATGTGTTGATAGTTGTAGTTATTGTGTGTTGAGTTTTGTAGTTCTTCTGGGCCATTACTCGATGATGATATTATCCCCTAGTTGTTTTTCGAGGTCAAGGGTAATGCCCATTCATGTGTGTTCTGTGTTCTTGCCATCTCGTTTTGGTAAAAGTTATTATGGATCCTAATTTGCACGAGCACGTAGACTCAATGTACTAGCTATCCAATTGATTTAACGCCGATTATTCAGTAACAAGTTCATGACAATTTTAGGGATTCTAGAACCTGATTGAGGGAAACTTGAGGCGAAGTCCTAGGCGAAGTAGTTCAGGAGACATGATGTAGGCATTCATTTTGATCGCTTGAGCCTTTGAAGCCTATCATACTATATGTTTTATCCCTCGTTACCCAATCGACGCCTATAAGCCATTTCAATTCTGCACACATAACAAACATCATGGCCAGTGAAACTTTTTTCAAACCTTTGTCGCTAAAACGTAGGGCAAAATTTGAGTCAAAATCAAGTTAGCATTTGTAAATGCTACTTGAAGTGAGCGGTTAGGTTTTGGATGAACTTTTAATTGGTTTGATATTTGAGTACTCACTAGTCATTTTGGTTTCGTATTCCCACACCCGTGAAATTTTACAAATCAAATAATTTTGGGGGTGTGGTATTCTTAAAAGAAAACATAGGTAAATGTAGTTCTATTTTTTTATTTTATTTTATTTTTTTGACAAATGAGTGCAACGATTTAAAATGTTAGTTTAGAGTTGTTCGAATTAACATTTGTGGTTATAAGTGTGATTGAGCGCCAAGCGTTGTGCCTTAGGTATTGTTGATCAAATAACGTTTACTTGTTTTATATCCCGATATACCTTTGGCCATTTGACAAAAACCGAACCAAATCATTTTGATCTTTTTGAAATTCCAAGCCTACATTAGTGGAGAGTGGAACCCAGTTTGGCATATGAAAATCTTATACCTTATCGGTTTTAAGTCATGAACTTTGTTGGTGGATAATCCAATCCGGTAATTGGATAGTTGTATAATTGAATTTTCGCACACACACTTGGAAATGATATAGAATGACATTTACCATTATTGAATGTTAAAATTTTAGAACACCACACGGTGCAGTTTTATTCTTGAACTTGATAGGATTGGGAGTCGTTGAGAGAAAAGTTTTTGGTCGATTAGTAGAAATACGAAACTCATGCGTTGTTGTTTTTAGTTGGTTTTTAGTATTTAAGTTCGTTAATTCGTTCTAGTAGTTTGTTTTATTGTGTGCATGTTTTTGCTTGAGGACAAACAAACGTTTGAGTTTGGGGGTATTTGATGAGTGATTTATTTACCGACAAATCAAGTAATTTTAGATTCAAATATTTGTGTGTTTTCAAGTATTTTTGTTAGTTTTGTGTTTGTATTGTTTTATAGGTTTTGAATAAATATGTGAAAATATGCAAATCCGGTTCAGGTACAGTAACTTCAAGGCCCTTTTTAACAATTATTCAATCTAATTTTGGCAATCTCAAAAATAGAAGTTGTATATCTATGTCTTATCTTTCCATATGTTTTCATATGTTTTTGAATCACCTCAATCAAAGTTCAAACGAGAAAGTTACGGCCAAACGAAGAACCTGGTGTCACCGTTGCAGTGATGGCCTTCACCGTTGCAGTGGTTAAGGGTTAGTGAAATTTCTACCCAACCACCGCGGCAGCGGTGAAGGGTTAGTGAACCTACTGAGTTTTCACCGTTGCAGCAGTCCAACACCACTTGACAAAGATATTTTGTGAGATATTTTCTTAGATATTTGTTATCCCTACTTAATGCCTTCTTTCCCAACACCCTTAGGACGTTTTTGGGACTTCTTGAGAGCTCCAAGACCAAACCAAAATGGAGATATCAGCAATTTGGAGAGGAGAAAACAAGATCGGAGTGGAAATCACTGACGTGGAATCACCCGTTTTTCAGATAACGGCTATTCACCCTTGTTTCTCTCTTTTAGTCTTAAACCCTTGCTGATATTTGATGTTGTTTAGCTTGTTTGTTATTGAATATTTGGTTATAGCCATGTATAGCTAAACATATATTGTCTAAGGTTTGATGTAGTTCATGAAAACGTTGTTTGAATAAATCGATGTTTTCTTAACGGTTGTTCATTTGTATCCCATTGTATTTACCATTTTATTACTTCCATTATATGATTGTTATAATAAATTAGTTGGTTTTAGAAATTGAGGTTTGACATTTGGGAGAGGTAACCCCGAAATCGGACTAGAGTTTAAACACAACGTGACGATCTAATGACTCGGGAGAGTATTAGAAAATATGCAATCCATGAGTTTGGGGCAAGACTCATGTGATCAGTGTTGTTTAGACGCTAGATAGTGATATCGGCATTGACGCAAAGTCACATATTCATTCACTTTACACTCGGGAGAGGTAGTGAGTGAGTTTTCAATACCTAGATTGTCGGATAGTTTGAATACCGTTAATGTAAACTAAACTAAAAGGAACATGTTTAAATGAACGAAGTCAATCCCTAGATAATATATTCCCATTAACGTCATATTAGTATTGTAATTTAATTAGTTAGTATTTTAGTTTAGTTTATTATTATAAAAACCTTAAATTTTATTGCCTAGATAAAGTTCGGTTACGACAATTTAATCCAATCCTTGTGGATACGACAACTTTTACTCTTCTTATTATATTAAAACTTGACTCGTACACTTGCGGTAAAAGTAGCGACGTAATATTCCGCTACCAGTGGGTGACCAACAAAAGTCCATGATATTTTAAACCTTTATCGATTTCTTATTCATACATAGAGATGGTAGATCACATTTCTTCCAATCCTTGTGAAGTAATTAATTTAATTTAATCAAGTAAATCAATGGGGACTAAAAAAATTACATGAAGATAGGCCAAGAAACACCAATAAAACTCTCAGTTCCACTAATTGCAAAATTATTTGCACTCCCCTTGAAATCTCTCATTAATTTTCCAGTTCTCACATCAAAAACGTTAAGCACAACCCTTGCATTATGAATACATGTTTGATGTTACCTCCGGATCAACAATATATAGACATGTTAGATGTTGCTAGGTTCATGGCTTCTGTATGTCACCAAAAACCTCTGACCCTGAGAAACATCAATCAACTTACAACCTACCAAAAGGAAAAACAAATTTAAGAAGAAATAAGAACAACGAACCTGCGGAAGCAAGGGGAATTGATCAGAGCAAGCAATCAAATAAAAAATTACAAGAAAAGAAAAAGGTGAAAGACCTGCGATGCTAAGAAGCTGCACAAACAGAAAAAACGGATTACCTTGGCTGAAGTAGGAAGATCGGTTCTGGAGGTTGATGGGTTCAAGTGGTATGTCCATAAATCCATCTGGGTTGATATCAGTGGACTAGACAATGTTTTTTTAAACAAAGAAATTATGGAAGTAAAAAAAAAAAAAAATGGGGGCTTTAAGTAGGAATTATTTTCACTTTCCAAAGTTAGATACAGTTCTTGACAATGGATTTCCAATTAAGTTACCATTCTTGACCATCAAAAGGTACCGAGAATGATTAATTGATCACTCCTGGAACTCAGAACTTCGCTTATGAAATTCTATATTCTTCTCTCAGTTCGTATTAAAATGGATTGCCAAGTAGGTGATCCTTCGTTCCAAAATCCAAACCTTCAAAATGGGAAAGAGAGACATGTTGATTGGTATTTGTCAGGAAGAGTTTGTATTGCATTTTACTCATCCAAGTGCTTCACTAATGACTCTAATCAACAGTGTAAGCCGGAAAATTTAATAAAAATGATCTTGAGTTTAATCAAATACAGTTGCAATTAAGCAAATTTCAGCTCAAAAAATGTCCAATTCAAAAAAAAAAAGGAAACTAGAAATTATATTTACCTATATTCGCTCCCATGCATCTAAAGATCAACTCATACCTAGGTGATGTATGAAAACAAGCAGCACATATACTGGTGGTTGTTAGTTCATCAAACCACATCTTTCTTCGATGAAGTTCACGAAGTATAATGAGCGCTCTCTTTGCCTTTGCTTCATCTTCTTGCTACCATACAGAACAAATTTAAAAATTAAGTGAACTTATCATAATAGGTATAATTATTTAGAAGTAGGGTTCATTAGAGTCCAATTAAAGTTCTATTAGTATACTATAATAGGTACAATAATTTTAAAATTTATTTTCCTTGATTATTGGCACTAGTATTGATAATTTCCTAATTTTGTTTTCCTTGTTCTACAAGACTAGGGTTCATTACCTTCATTGAGAAATCACTCGCTCATTGCTTCTGCAAAAGCTAAAACTCACCCATATGGCCATGAAACTAAATAAAAAGAACATTACAACACATAACAGAAATAAGGAACAAAAATTTAACCTAAATACATCGAAGTGTAATTGTGGCAATGAACTGAGAAGTATAACTGCTATAAATTTCCTATAAAATTCAAAAAATAAAAATGAAATTAATAAATTTATTAACTTCATCAATGAAATTGAGTGTAGAATAGAAACTCAGAACACAGCAAAAATAAAACAAAAATTTGAGAACATGAATTGGGAAAAAAATGGAAATGGGGAATAGATTAGAACATAATGGATATCCATAGTTGTAGCCGTTTTTGAATATAAACTCAGGGTTATATCAACTGTTGCCGCTAGCCGCTATCTCAAAACTGTTATCGTGCACCAACAAACAGTTGTCCTCTCTCTGTCAAATGGCCAGATCTATTCACCACCAGTTCCGATTTTTCCAGAATCGAGGTTGATTTGGTCTAACAACAGAGCAAGGAGAAGGATAGGGCTCAGATATGGCTGTGACAGAGATGGGGTTGTGAGAGGTTGGGAAAAATGAGATGGCGATGAAGGGAACGAAGGCTGAAAGATCGAATACCGGTAGAGATGTCGCGGCAAGGTGGCGACGGTGGCATCAGCAATGGAGTGGCGGAGTTTAGCGTGTGTTTGGGGTCAGGTGAGGACTAAGTGGTGAAGAAGTGGGTTTGGTTTTTCTTTTCTTTTCTTTTTTTTTTTTTCTTTTTTTTTTTTTTTTTTTTTTTTTGTACAGATCGTATGAGTGGAGGGTTAGGGATTCGGGGTTTTTCATTTTTTTTCCAGCAAATGTAAAAGCGGGAGAAGGGATGAGGCTTGACGCCAAGGCCTAAACAAAGTCGTTTGGTATAATAATTTTTGTTTCTATTTTTTATTTTTTTTATTTCATTTATTAGGGCACTATTATTTGTCCTTTAATATATAGTTCAATTATATTAGGACACAACGTTGGTCCTAATATAGTTTTTTTGTTTTTAGGACACAATTTTTAGTCCTTATTTATTAAATATAAATATTATTATTGGGGCACTATTTTTTGTCCTATAAATATTTGATTATATATTAATTTATATTAAAATAATGAGAATTGAATTATTAAAAATATAAAATTGAATTTTATACGACACTTTCAATTTTGTACCGCAAAAAGCCACTTTATAGGACACATTTGATGTAGAGTCCCAAGAATAGTGCCCCGATAGGTTGTTTTTGTTGTAGCGAAGAGCGTGCACTACTGTCTCTTCTTCTATGAATGGATTGGAACGACCTTCTTCTGATGCGCTCTCTCTCTCTCTCTCTCCCTCTCCAAATCCGACGCCCATCGCCACCATCGCTCTTCTTCAAACGACTACGAATAGCCTTCTTCAGACGCCTCTCTCTCTCTCTCTCTCTCACTCGCTCGCTCGCTCCCCATTTTAGATCTGGCACAACTCCACTTTAACAACACGTTGCCGAGACGGTTTGCCATTGCGACGGCAGGAGAACAGTGATAGTTCGTACCACCACGATGACACGACGGTAGTTCCTCGTCGATTGTGTGAATGTTTAGTTTGGTTCCAGATTTGCCAATGTCATTCGTTGTCATGCTCGCCCTTTGTTGTGCTCTCTCTTTCTCTCTCTCTCTCCCCTTCTTAGATTTGAAAATTTTTAAATCTAGATTTTTCAGATCAAGAAAATTCCATATCTGCTAGTCACCATGCATGTTCATGTGAATGTAAATGTTTCAGATTTGTGAATTTTGAGTTGACTTTTTTTGCATGTGAATTTTCGAATTTGTGAATGTTCAGATCGTCGTGAATGTTCATATGAATATTTTGTTGATCATTTTATGTTCACATTTAGATCAGTGAATATTAATGTGATTTTTTTTGTTGATTTTTGTGGAGTTTTTGTTTTTTAACGTGAATGTCTTTTGGTTGATTTTGTTTTTATTCTTGGTGAATGTTTATATCGAGGTGCTCTTTGTGATTGTTCATATCAATGTGTTTTTGGTGTTTTCATGAAAATACACATCGGTGTGGTTTGTGAATGTTGATATTAGTGTGTTTTTGGTGAATGTTCATGTCAGTGTATTTTGATATTTTTGTGAAAGTATATATCAGTGTGTTTTTAATGAAAATTATGAACATTCATAGTAGGCCCATAAATACTAATTAAATAAAGCAAAATAAAAACATGAATATTTATATCTTACTATATTTTATAAAATGACATTTTATGTAAATTATGAAGAAAAAAAGGGACAAAGAACAGATGACTATTTTCTAAAAAATCTCTGGGAACTAAAAACTTTATTATAGTAGTTAAGGTTTCCTTTTCTGATTTCTATATCATTTGAGGACCAAATAATAAATTTCTTTTTGCCATTTTTGTTTCGTATTTTTTATTTATTTTTTATTTCTTGTATGTCGTGTTTATATAAAAATAAAATAAAAACAAAAAACATAAAATAAAATAACTTTTTTTATTTATCAAATCCTATTTTCAATTTTTTTGGATTGATTTTTTTTTTTTTTTTTGGTATTTTATTTTCTTGAATATTTTTTATTTATAAACTATATAAAAAAAAACATAAAAGAAATTAAAAAAAATTGCAGATTAAAACTAACAAAATTAAAAAGATTAAAAACAAGAGAGATATAAAATATAAAACAAAAACATAAAATAAAATATTTTTTTTTTTATTTATCAAATCCTATTTTATTTTTATTTTTTTGGAATGGTTTTTTTTTTTCTATATTTTTCTTATTTAGAAAATATAAAGTAAAAGAAACGGTGAAAAATAAAAAATTAAAAGTAACAAATTTAAAAAATTAAATAATTAAAAACAAGAGAAACATAAAATGTAAAAAAATAAAAAATGTGAAATAAATAAATAAAATATGATTATTTTTATCAACAAAATGTGATAGAAAGTGTCTTAGGTAAGTAAACCGAAAAGATAAAAAAAAAATAAAAAATAAAAAATTTACTTGTTATGAAAATAACGGGCGATGTTGCTGTTTATCAAAGTGACATGGGGTGCTTTAGGGTTTAAAACCCTTATTTATTTTATGCATCATTAATTTAGATTGAAATTCGAGTTAATGATTAGAATATACAAGTTGTCATTTAAAAGTACTTGGATAGCATAATGTTACCAAGCGCTCTAAGTTGGCAAGAATCTTGAATGTAAAGATTCTTGTGGGCATAAATTAATATATACTTTTTTCTAAGAGAAATCTAGTACTTACATAGCATTTAAAAATAAATAAATAAATAAATAAAATTCTAATCCATGAGTGCCCTCAATGTGCAAGGGGAAATCAAATTTTCACGACGGGACGTTTAAAAGCTAGCAGAGAGAGAGAGAGAGAGAGAGAGAGAGAGTGAGAACTCGAAAGAAAACAAAATGAATACATAATAATTTCCAGCTCTTTATTTATACTTGAACAATTCTACAAGCAAACATAGTCATGTATATAGTACACTAGTGTGCGGGGTAGTTGCCGTATGGAGATGGTGGCTTGTGGTTAGGCGGCGGTTTCACAACAAGGGGCGGCAGAGTGGGCGGCTTCTGCATTGGTGGGGGCTTCTCCACGGGAGGTGGCTTATAAATGGGCTTTGTGGGCTTTCCCTTTGTTGGTGGCTTCTCTACCGGGGACGGCTTTTGAATGGGTGGTGGCTTTTTAATAGGTGGCGGTTTCTCAAGTGGCGGCGGCTTCTCCAATGGCGGCCGCTTCGGAATTGGCGGCGGCTTTTTCACCGGTGGTAACTTTTGAATGGGTGGAGGCTTCTCCACCGACGGCGGCTTCTGAATCGGCGGTGGCCTCTCAATTGGTGGTGGCTTCTCAATCGGCGGCGGCTTCTTCATCGGCGGTGGTTTCTCAATTGGCGGCGGCTTTTCCTTTGGAGGTGATTTTACCACCGAAGGAATGGGCGGCTTGTGCTCATAGGGCGGTGCCTTTTTCACTGGCGGTGGCTTCTCAATTGGCGACGGCTTCTCCACTGGAGGCAGCTTTTCCTTCGGAGGTGGTTTCACCACCGGAGGAACAGGCGGCTTGTGCTCATAGGGCGGTGGCTTTTTCACCCGCGGTGCCTTCTCAATTGGCGGCGGCTTCTCCACTGGAGGCATCTTTTCCTTCGGAGGTGGTTTTATCACTGGAGGAGTGGGCGGCTTGTGCTCATATGGTGGCGGCTTCTCAACTGGCGGCAGCTTCTCCACTGGAGGCGGCTTTTCCTTTGGAGGTGGTTTAACCATTGGAGGAACGGGCGGCTTGTGTTCATAGGGCGGCGGCTTTTTCACCAACGGCGTCTTCTCCACTGGAGGCAGTTTTTCCTTCGGATGTGGTTTTACCACCGGAGGAACGGGCGGCTTGTGCTCATAGGGCGGCGGCGTTTTCACCGGCGGTGGCTTCTCAACTGGCGGCGGCTTTTCCACTGGATGCGGCTTTTGCTTTGGTGGTGATTTTACCACCGGAGGAACGGGCGGCTTGTGCTCATAAGGCGGCGGCTTCTTAATTGGCGGCGGCTTCTCCACTGGAGGCGGTTTTTCTTTCGGAGGTGGTTTTACCACCGAAGGAATGGGAGGCTTGTGCTCATAGGGCGACGGCTTTTTCACCAATGGTGGCTTCTCCACTGGAGGCGGTTTTACCACCGGAGGACAGGGCGGCTTGTGCTCATAAGACGGCGGCTTTTTCACTGGCGATGCCTTCTCAATTGGCGGCGGCTTCTCCACTGGTGGCGGCTTTTCCTTCGGAAGTGGTTTTACCACCGGAGGGACGGGTGGCTTGTGCTCATAGGGCGGCGGCTTTTTCACCGGCGGCGGCTTCTCCACTGGAGGCAGTTTTTCCTTCGGAGGTGGTTTTACCACCGGAGGAACGGGCAGCTTGTGCTCGTAAGGCGGCGGCTTTTTCACTAGCAGTGGCTTCTCAATTGGCGGCGGCTTCTCCACTGGAGGCGGCTTTTCCTTCGGAGGTGGTTTTATCACTTGAGGAATGGGCGGCTTGTGTTCATAGGACGGCGGGTTTTTCACCGGTGGTGGCTTCCCAACTAGAGGCAGCTTTTCCTTTGAAGGTGGTTTTACAACCGGAGGAAGGGGCAGCTTGTGCTTATAGGGCGGCGGCTTTTTCACCGGCGGCGGCTTCTCAACTGAAGGCAGCTTTTCCTTCGGAGGTGGTTTTACCACCAGAGAAACGGGCGGCTTGTGCTCATAGGACGACGGCTTTTTCACCGACGGTGGCTTCTTAATTGGCGGCGGCTTCTCCACTGGAGGCAATTTTTCCTTCGGAGGTGGTTTTACCACCGGAGGAACGGGCGGCTTGTGCTCATAAGGCGGCGGCTTTTTCACTGGCAGTGGCTTCTCAATTGGCGGCGGCTTCTCCACTGGAGGCGACTTTTCCTTTGGAGGTGTTTTTACCACCGGAAGAACGGGCGGCTTGTGCTCATAGGGCGGCGGATTTTTCACCGGCGGTGGCTTCTCAATTGGTGGCGGCTTCTCCACTGGATGCGACTTTTCCTTCAGAGGTGGTTTTACAACCGGAGAAACGGGCGGCTTGTGCTCATAGGGCGGCGGCTTTTTCACCGGCGGTGGCTTCTCAATTGGCGGCGGCTTCTCCTTCGGAGGTGGTTTTACCACCGGAGGAATGGGCGACTTGTGCTCATAGGGCGGCGGCTTTTTCACCGGCGGTGGCTTCTCAATTGGCAGCGGCTTCTCTACTGGAGGCGACTTTTCTTTCAGAGGTGGTTTTACCACTGGAGGAACGGGCAGCCTGTGCTCATAGGGCGGTGGCTTCTCAATTGGCGGCGGCTTTTCCACTGGAGGCGGATTTTCCTTCGGAGGTGGTTTTACCACCGGAGGAACGGGCGGCTTGTGCTCATAGGGCCGCGGATTTTTCACCGGAGGCGGCTTCTCCACTGGAGGCAACTTTTCCTTCGGAGGTGGTTTTACCACCGGAGGAACGGGCGGCTTGTGCTCATAGGGCAGTGGCTTTTTCACCGGCGGTGGCTTCTCAACTGGCGGCGGCTTCTCCACTGGATGCGGCTTTTTCTTTGGAGGTGATTTTACCACCGGAGGAACGGGCGGCTTGTGCTCATAGGGCGGCGGCTTTTTCACCATCGGTGGCTTCTTAATTGGCGGTGGCTTCTCCACTGGAGGCGGCTTTTCCTTCGGAGGTGGTTTTACCACCGGAGGAACGGGCGGCTTGTGCTCATAGGGAGGCGGCTTTTTCACCGGTGGTGGCTTCTCAATTGGTGGTGGCTTTTCCTTCGGAGGTGGTTTTATCACCGGGGGAACAGGCGGCTTGTGCTCATAGGGCAGTGGTTTGAAGTAATCACCAAGTGAGGGAGTGGTGAGAACCACCAGCCCAAGAAACAACACTAGGAGAAATTTGGGAGACATTCTCTTTTCTGAGCTCTATGATTTGCAAATCTTAGTGCGATTGTTTGGTCCTTTTATAGTAGCGAGAAGCCAATGAATGCTCAACACTTGTCGACTCCACATATATTTGATTGTTGTGGGAAAATAAAAGTATGACAGTATGTTAGTTCAAATATTAAACAACAGATTTTGTTATTTGGTTTGAGTATTTAAGATTGTGGGGCTCTCTGTGTTGAAATAAAATGAAGAATGAGGTCAAAAGAGTTTGTATTTGGGAGAAAAATAGAAGAAATTTACTTTTACTTGTTTATGACTCCATCATAAATCATCTAGCAATACACTTTCTTTGTCTTTATTATTACTTCAAAAATGTGTTCCCATTTATGGTGGGATAGAGGTAATTTAGTAAAGCTCTTTCCAGTCATGTGCATTAAACAGATGTCGAAAGCGAACTATCTCAATTTAATTATTTGAGTGAAATAAGAACAATATTAAACCAAAAAGTCCAAATTTTGTTTGATTGAGCATATTTAGTATTTGTATGTGTGAAAATACGAGCATGCATAATCAATGCGACAAGGCATATAGATATAGATCAAAAGAGGCATGATAGTAGAAGTTAGATTTTATAATTATCTGCATTACGTGTCTACCTGTTTGTAATACATATTTTTTTTTTATTATTTTTAATTATATGTATAAGAAGGAAAAAAGAATCTCGTGGATTCTTAACTAAAATTGCAATGTGACAAAGAGACATTGATAACTTCTAATTTTTTTGTATATAATATAATAGGTTAGATCTCATTTTGTGCTCTTAAAATTTAGGTGAGGTTGCACTTTATTCCTAGTAATTCAATTTTACAAACTGGACCTTGAAATTTATTTGTATTAAAATTGACTAATTAATCGATTTTGATATGTATATGAGAGAAAAATAATATAATAAAAAATTAATATCACATTTTGCACCATTGCAATCTAATATAATACTTCTCTTCCTTATTATGGCGATGAATGTCACTTGGACCAATTTAATACAAAAAGCAAACTTCAATAGAATTCCGAAAAAAATAAAAATTATATCGATAGATAAAGTGCATGGCTACACCCAAAATTTATCCCTAAAATTATGGAAACCTTATTTATTAATTTCAAGGCAAAATGAGATTTGTAACTTTGTTGTAGTGACCTTTGTTGAAGTCCACTAAGATAATGAAATAGTATTGAGTTTTACGGTAAGGTGTGTCTGTGTTAACTTTTCGCGTACTTTGATCAATCATCTTCTTATGCAATGTTAAAGACGCATTCCCATATTTCGAACTGGTGCATTAACGATTAAATTCTAAATATAATTAGTAAAGTGTTTTTCAAGAGGGACACATTCTCTTACCAACCGGATTAGCACATCCGGATAGAATTAAAAATTGAAGGTTCAAAATTTGAATTAAAAATTAACTCATGTAAACGTTAAATCCAATTAGAGACATCCAAACAATACCTAAAATTTATTATGTGTTAGGCTTAGTTCTGTGTTCGGCTTGATGTGGTGAGTGTTTATTTTGTTGTATTATTTGGGCCAATTGACTGAGCCCTCTTAGATGGAAATAAATAATTTTGATTAAAAAAAAATATTTAAGTCATACAACTAAATAAGTGCTAAGGAACAAATTATTTATTTATTTAATTAAGTTTATTTAATAATTTTAATTGATATTATTTAATTGGTTAATTAATTGTTATTTAAAACTTTAATTTTGTGAGCCTAAAATTTTAAGTGAATTGAGTTTTACTTAATTAATTGTTGGTGTTAGATCATTTATTTTCACAATCCTAGTTTTCTTTTCATTTTAATGTTATCCTCAACGCTTGAGATGTAACCCTTAGCAAATATTGATTTAAGTAAAAAAAAAAAATATAAGTTTTTTATTTTCAGATCTCAGCTTTTTATTTTCATTTGAATTTGATTTTTTTTTTTTTTTTTTTTTTTTTAGCATTATCTCAATTTTTGTAAACATTTAAATTTGAACTTAGTAATATAAATTAAATAATTTTTACTTGTTTAATTTTGCACTTATCAAACAGACAAACATAATTTAACATTTAAAATTAGCACTTCAAATTTTAATTTTATCAAATAAACTTATGATATTTTCAGCAATTAAAATTTAAGCAGTTATCAAATATGACTAAAAAAAAATAAAAAATTGGGTTAGTGATCACAAATTTTCTATAAAAAATTATACTTTTTTTAATTATAACTTTTATCAATAATTATTTATTTGTATAGTACCACCAAAACTACTTGTACTATAAAAACAAAAGGAATTTTTTTTTTTTTTTTTTTGTTTTTTGGTGTTAAAAGTTTTGGCGGAGTGTTTAAGTGATCCCTTATGTTTAGCATTTAACATATTTAGGCCATGTTTGATAACCGCTTAAATTTTAAGAGCTAAATTTTAAATGCTAGAATTTTAAATGATGAAAATATCATAAGTTTGATTGATAAACTTAAAATTTTAAGTGTCGATTTTTAAGAGTTGAATTCTTTTTGTCAGTTTAATAAGTACAAAATTTGAAGATTGAAAATTATTTAATTTATATTATTACCCTCAAATTTAAATTTTTGAAAAATTAGCAGGTGATGCCAATTTAAGTACCAATTGATTCCAATTATTTGAAAATGAAGCAAAACAATTATAGTGTACAGATTTTTCAAACTGTCTAGTCCCAAATATTAAAAATGCAGAAATTACATAAAAAATTGTCTTTGAGATATCCGTAGGATTGAGATTTATCATATTTAAAGGTTTCACAATAAAATCATTTATTAAAATTAAAATAATTATTGTGGTACACAATTTTTTCACGATTTAATAATATATTCAGATTTATTTGAATAAGATTTTTCCAATGATATCGCATTCACTATTTTTTTCATTAATTTCATATTTGTACATTCATATTATATTTAACTTTGTATTTGCAGAATTTTTAATTTTTACATTCGTATACATTAATACCATTTTATACATTATCAAAACACAGTTGACTGTTAAATTCAACATTTAAATCACCTTTATCAATAAGTCATATTGCATTCAACACGTTTATATAATTTATGCTATTATCAAATATTAATTAATATTATTTCTATAGCACTGAATGTTTTATTGACTCACGTGGGCATAATAATTGTAGCGTTGTTATAAATAACATTAACATCACAGTTAATGTTATATATAACATTCACATGCATCCTAATTCAGAACTCTAAAAAAATATTAATATTTCATTTTGAAGATCATGATTTATAAATCATTGTGGTGTTAACAAATCATTGAACAATAATCATAATTGAGAGAAATTATAAGTTTATTTTTCAGTTTCATTAGTTATGCGTTTTTGGGGAGTGACCATATGTATGGAAGATAACGATTCATTAATAGGGGCAAATTAGTCCATGAAATGCTAATAGGATTAATCGGTACAAAAAAAAAAAAACTCAATTGGGTTTATTTGGTAGTTTTCACACTAATTTGGGAACTGGTGGTAAGAGCCCCATAAATTTTTGCTAAAATCAAGACAATATGAGAAAAAATATCAATTGAAAATGCGAGATTTGCAAATAAAAAATCTTTATTTTTTGCTAAAATCAAGATTTGCTAAGGGTAAGATCTGAAATAGTGAGGGTAAAATGGAAATGAAAAGGGTAGTAGCGTTGTGAGGGTAAAATGCTCTCAACAACAATTTAAAAATAACAAAAAAAAAGCAAAAACTGAGCCCATTAAATTAAAAAAAATAAAAATAAATAGAACCCAATTAACTAAAAATTATAGGTTTACAAAATTAAAATTTTAAATAGCATTTAATTAATTAAGTAAAATTAATTAAAGTTATCAAATTAAATAAGTATTCAATTTATTCAGTTTTACTTAATTAATTAAATAATATTAATTAAAATTATTAAATAAATTTAATTAAATAAGTATTTAATTTCTTCAATTTTTAATATTTATCTTGGTTAGCGAAGCTTTAGTCTTTAAATTACTAAATTGATTTTTACGTGATCTTAAAAAAAATGTTTTTTTTTTTTTTTAAAGAATAAGAAAAAAAAACTTTTTGTTATTACATCCTTTTCAACAAGGAAAAGGATTGGGAAACTAATGTATTTTTTAATTTGAAATCCCCACCGACAGTTCCGAATTTCCTACGAAACATCAACCTTCAATGTCCCCAACCTTTTAGGCATGTTAGACAATGCAAAACGTATATTTTTCGGAAATTTGCAACCAATCTTCACCTAGGATCTGAGCCAGCTCTCAAAATCATGTGTCGGCATGTAATCAATTGGTCAACTTAGATCATTTTAATGTTGAAATCAAATTCTAAATTTACTTTTGATCTTTTTACACTTTAGACCCCTGAAATTTGACCCCAATCCCACATTGGTCCCTGTGGTTTTGATTTCAACACATAAGACCCTAAAGTATGTAAATTGTGGCACTTAAGGACAATTGGCTAACACTGTTTGAAATTGGATGAAAAAATGTCACATGTTTGGCAGATGACTATTAATGAAGGGCAAAAAGACATTTTTGGCCCTAAAAATTTATAATTGTTTCAATTTAATCTAAGTATGTGGTTGAATTTTAATAGTAGCAAAAAAAAATATTTTGCCCCTCATTAACGGTCATGTGCCAAAAATATAATATTTTTTCATCCAATTTCAAACTGTGTTAGCCAATTGTCCTTAAGTGCCACAATTTGCTTATTTTAGGATCTTATGTGTTGAAATTGAAGTCATAGGGACCATTGTGGGATTGGGGGTCAAACTTCAGGCCTGTAAAGTGTAAAAAGCTCTTTACTTATAAAATCTACCTTAAGTTTTCTTCCAATTGTATATAATAATGGTAATTTAAATATCATGAAATGTCAGACATTTTTATGAGTCCTTTGATATTTTAAGAGATAAATAACGATTTATATTAAACTAAATTACAATAGGGGTGTTATAGACCGCGCTGGGTCGGGCTCGGGCCAGGTTTTACCTAGAGTATTATAAAAAAATACTAGGCCCTAGCTCGTCCCGGCGCTATTATCGGGTCCTACTTGCATGCCCAAGTTTGGTCTTGCCAAAAAAAAATCAAGCCCAAACCTAGTCCTAGGGCCAACCCAGTCTTATACTTTTTTTTAAAAAAATAAAAATAAATATAAACACTAAAACAACAAATAAAATTTATAAAATATATTCATCCACATTTCACATTAAAATAAATTACATTCATCTATACTTCCATATTATCAAGTTCACATGAAAAGATAATATCTTAATTAATGATCGGGTCGGGCCTAAAAATATTTGGCCTTACCCAAGCTCATCCCTAAATTTTATCGAGCCTTGAAATCTAAGCCCTAACCTTGCCCATGTAAAACTCAAGCCCAAGACCTAAGAAAATGGTATCGGGTTGGGCTGGCTCCCGAGTCCATGACTACCCCCAAATTATAATATAAATATTAATATGTTGACAAAATTTTACACATTTATATAAATTTAAATTAAATAATACATAAATATCATATGTTATTTTAATCTCTTGAAATATCTAAGAAGATCAACAATCAAATTGTTGGCCCATAGATCTACTCAAAAGATGAATGAATTGGGTAGTGATAAAAATTTAAACAATTAAATTTTAAACACACAAATTACCAATTTCTCCAACTGATTATTATCTTGTATTATAGCGAAAATATATTCAACTAAGTGTACAACCAAATAACCAGAAATAAAGAAATATCACACAATGATTTATTCTGGTTCAATAAACTACTCTTACCTACGTTCAGTCACTCGAACTTAGGGCTGGCAAAACAGGTATTTACACGATGACACGACACGAGACCGACACGAAATTAGCAGGTCTAGGTATTGCTTATCAGGTATCGGGTCGTTATCGTGTCAGACCCGATAACCTGATAAGAAATAGTGCAGGTTATCAGGTTGACCTGATGACCCAATAGGTTACACGATAAGACACGATAAGAATTTCGTGTATTCAGGTTATACGATAACCTGTGACCCAATAGGTTACACGATAACCTGTTTAATAAATTATTTTTACACCCCCCAAATTATCAAATATTACAAATTAGTACTTAATATATATAACCCCATTTCTCAAACCCTAAGTCCCTAACCCACTTGATAATTCATTTCATTTCGCCGTTGCTTGCTCTTGCTCAGTCCGTGACTGCCGTGCTCCCTTCGCCACAAGACGACTCCGACGACCGTCGCTGCTCCACAAGACGACTCCGACGACCGTCGCTGCTCCACAAGACGACGCCGACGACCGTCGTTGCTCCACAAGAGTCACGAGACGACGACCGCCGCTGCTCGTTCCTTCGATTCCAGGTAGATCTGAGATTCTGAAGTCATATGTTCGATTCCAAGTACATTTGTGATCGATTCCAGGTACATTTGTGATCGATTCCAAAGTACATTTGTGATCGATTCCAAAGTTGAAAATACTGAATGCTTACGAAGAGCAACACAGTGATAAACCATAAATAGCACGAAACTGACTAATTGTTCACTACGTTAACTTTGGATATCACTTTTGGGTTTTGGCCCGGCCTTTCCGGAGATACTGATTTTAGTTTGTTTTTGTTGTTCAAAATGAACTATGGAATTTGGTTGTTATGAAAATTTCACCTTCCTGTGGTTAAGACTCTTGGGTTCCAATTAATGGTGTAACGGGAAGGATGCAATGGCAGCTCCAGAAATTTGATTGAGAGGGGGCTACAGAAAAAAATAATTTGATTTAGAGAAATTTATGTATATTATTGAGGGGTTTATAATACATTTTTAGTGTCTTAATTGATTTTTTCATAAATGTTTAGGGCTAGAAGTGTAACTTTTGGAAAAGTGGGGGAGGGGGAGGGGGAGGGGGAGGGGTGGTTGAATCCACCTTCACTAAAGGGTAGAATTGTAGAGACGCTACTGGAAGGATGATGTCTTCATAGTTAAACTGCAAAATACAATATTTGCTGCCTTTGGTATTTTTTTTACTCTTATTTGCCTCTCGTGTTTTAACAAACTGATGTCTGCATATTCCCTTCCTGATTTACAGCAAGCAAAATTTGCATTTTCGAATGTTTATATTCATTTGATGCATGATTATGCATCTTTCTAGATTTCAGATTTCTTAAAAAGAATTGTTTCTTAGGGCGAATTAAGTGGAAAAGAAATAAATAGGGTGTTTAATTTACTTTTCCTTTTATCTTTTCTGAAATTTGCAGACAGAGGAAATAGTTAGATTAAATGGAATCTACAAAAGGTTACTTTCAAATGCGGGTGTAAAACTATTTGAAGGAGAGGGAAAGATAGTTGGTGCTAATGACGTAGAAGTGACACAACTAGATGGCACTAAATTGTGCTATTCGGCAAAACATATCCTTATTGCAACTGGCAGTAGGGCTCAACGTCCACCTATTCCTGGACAGGTAGAGTTTCTGTTTCTGTTCACATGTGGTACAGTAATCTTTTTCTTCGCTTCTTTCAATAGTCATGTCGACGACCGTCGTTGCTCCACAAGAGTCACGAGACGACGACCGCCGCTGCTCGTTCCTTCGATTCCAGGTAGATCTGAGATTCTGAAGTCATATGTTCGATTCCAAGTACATTTGTGATCGATTCCAGGTACATTTGAGATTCCAGTCGTTCCTGCGCTGCTGCTCTTTCGTTCGATTCCAGGTACGTTTGAGATCTGAACATCGCTAGTCTTTCTACATGATATAACGTTAAATTTCTTTGAATTGGTGAGTGAAATCCGCATTGGTGATATTTTCTCCACAAATCCGTAATGTTTCTAATTATGTTTTGTAATTACATGTAGATGGATACCATAGATTCAAATAATTTACCAATAACGGTGGAAACTGAAAATGATGATGAGTCGCAAGAGGTGGAGGATAATGTCAAAAACAACACAATCGGAAAACGAAAGAGAGTGAAAAGAAGTTCAGTCTGGAGATTCTTTGTGACAATCAACGAGAAGAATCAAGATGGTAAGCAATTATGTAAGTGTAAGAAATGTGGGAAAACAATGGTCGGTGATAGCCGGTATGGTACCGGTAACATGAACCGTCATATTAAATCATGTCCTGGAATCAATTCACAAGATGTAGGACAAATGATATTAGATCACAGTCAAAGCTCACTATCAACTAGAAGTCGAAAAATTGATCAAGAGAAATTTCGTGAGTTGTTGATTGCCGCTATTGTCATGCATGATTTACCATTATCGTTTGTTGAGTACAAGGGCATACGAGATTTATTATCGTATTTGAATGAGGATGTGGTTCATATCTCTAGGAATACTGCTAAGGCTGATCTTTTCAAAATGCATAAGAGAGAGAAGGTAAAAGTAAACTACATGTTTGAAAAATGCCCTGGTAGAGTTTGCTTAACCTCTGATATGTGGTCATCCCTCACTACTGTTGGCTATGTATGTGTCACAGGGCATTTTATTGATAGTGATTGGATTTTACATAAAAGGGTAGTAAGTTTTTGTTGCATGCCACCTCCACATAATGGTGTTTCTATGAGTGAGAAAGCTTATGCTTTGTTATCTGATTGGGGAATAGATAATAAACTGTTTTCTTTGACTTTGGATAATGCATCGTGCAATGATGCGTTTGTGAGAATGTTGACAAGTCAATTGAATTTGAGAAACAATCTTTTGTGCAAGGGTGTATTTTTTCATTTAAGGTGTTGTGCCCACATTCTCAACTTGGTAGTGCAAGATGGTTTAAAAGAAATAAGTTCATGCATTGAGAAGATTCGTGAGAGTGTGAAATATATTAAAGGGTCACAGGTGAGAAAGCATAAGTTCTTAGAATGTGTGAATTTCTTGTCTTTAAATGCTAAGAAAGGTTTACGACAAGATGTTCCTATTCGATGGAATTCAACTTACCTAATGCTTGAAAGTGCATTATATTTTCGTAGTGCATTTTGTCATTTGGAATTAAGTGACTCTAATTATAAGCATAATCCTTCTGCTTGTGAATGGGAGAAAGGAGAAAAAATTAAGAAGTTCTTGACCTTGTTTTATGATATTACTTGTCAATTTTCTGGAACGAAGTACCCTACTGCCAATTTGTATTTTCCTTCGGTTTTCATGACCTATTTGACTTTGAGAGAATACAGAAATTCCGATGATGAATATATGGTGAATATGGCTATTAAAATGCTTGAGAAATTTGAGAAATATTGGTCGGAGTTTAGTATGATATTGGCTATTGCTGTGATCTTGGATCCTCGATATAAGATTCAATTTGTTGATTTTAGCTATCGAAAACTATATGGGAGTGGTTCAGTTGAGTTCTTGTGTGTCCGAGATAATTTGAATTTGCTTTTTAATGAATATATGAAATCTTCTAAGTCTTCGGCCATATCATCCTGTCCCGACAAGTGTAGTGACCAAGGCGACCTCAATGAAAATCTTCTTAGTAAAGAAAATCGAGATGTATTGAGGGTAAGTTATTAATTTGTATTTTTTCTAAATATTTTTAATTTTTATTGATATCTTAATTTACGTTGATATTTTTTCTAAATATTTTTAATTATAGGAGTTCGATTCTTTTGAAAGTGGTGAATTTGGTTCGGGTGCACAAAAAACTGAATTGGAATTATACTTGGATGAACGAAGAATAGATAGAAATTCGAAATTGGATATTTTGAAATTTTGGAAAGCGAATCAATTTCGTTATCCAGAACTTTCTTCCATGGCCCGTGATGTGTTGAGCATTCCTGTGTCCACTGTTGCTTCTGAATCTGCATTTAGTATAAGTGGGAGAGTAATTGATCAACATCGAAGTTCACTCAAGCCTGAAACCGTTGAAGCTTTACTTTGTACCAAAGATTGGTTATTTGGGGCTATGGGTAATCTTTTCTTTTTTTGGAGATTATATTTCATTTGAGTTTATATTTGTCTTACAATTATAATTTTATTAGTAATGTTTTTTTTCACAAAAATTTAAATGCAGAAACTGCAAAAGTTCGATTGGACGAACTTACTGAAGACGTTTTGAATTTAGATATCAACAAAGAAGATGCGTCGGTAATGTCGCATTCGACTCAATGCCCAAACATTATGCAGGTTTATTGATTTTTTTTCTTGCATTTTGTTACTTATAAAAAATTCATTAATTGTTGAATATTGATATTATAAATTGTCTTTCTAAAATATTTTTTTTTTTGTTGTACAGGGCTAAGGTGTTTGACAATTGGAAAGTCATTAGTTTATTATGTTTATTATGGATCCATTGACAATTAATTTAAGATATTCCATATTTGGTGGTGTTATGTGAATGATGTTTGTGTTGGTATTTTTTTTTTTTTTTTTTTGTGTGACATTGTAAATGTAATGTTTGATTTATTTTTTGGTTTGGTTTGTTTTGGTTGAAATTGTTTTTTTGTTTTTTGTTTTTTGCTTTTATAATAATTTGTTAAGATGATTTTAAATTAACAGGTTAGCAGGTCGTTAACGTGTAATGGGTTAGCAGGTCGTTAACGTGTAATGGGTTAACGTGTAATGGGTAGGTTAATATATAATAGAAACCTATCAGGTCTTATCGTGTCGTGTTTACCTGATAGGTTTCGTGTCATCGTATAACACGAAAAATTATCGTGTCGTGTCGTGTCGACACGATAATTTTCGTGTCGTGTTCGTGTTTGGGTAGTCTGACACGATAAGCTTATCGTGTCGTGTTCGTGTTTGGGTCTTATCGTGTTTCGTGTTATCGTGTCATGACCTGTTACACGACCTGTTACCTGTTTTGCCAGCCCTACTCGAACTCCATAGGGCTTTTGCAATCCACTTATCCCTAATTCCTTTCTCAAGTAGGAATAAAACCCTTACAATCTTTTTCACAGGTTCAGGACTAACCTAATTCTTTTTATATGCTCACAATCAAACCTTTACAAGTTTCCTTTTTCATATGCGAAGGAAAACCCCTATGTTTTTATTAGACTAAGGATTAACCTAATTCTATTACTGACAGAATCAAATCTAATCATTTTTACACGCTAAAGATCAAACCTAACTACCCGATTAGATATCATCCCAAATATGTCTAATCCACTTACACTAAAAAAAATGTTTCTTCCCACCTCAATACAAAATATGTTCAATTAATGTCTTGAAATTACGTGATAGAACTACATGAGAAAATAAATCATATTTAACTCAATTAAAGCACACAAGTAATATTAATTAGATTTCACAAGTAAAAACCGTTTTGTAAGATATTCAAGATATTATCAATTTGAAAATGATTTTTCACATAAATACTACTTGCTCAATTTAAGAATATAACTCAATTAAAGCACATATAATATTTAATCAGGAGCAATCTCAACGAGATTTCTTTTCAAATATCATAGGAAAGACTCAAACCCGGAAATAGCAAGATAGATAATTTCTCCAAAGCAACCATTAACTCTTGAAAGCACTCTCAGCAAAATAACTCTCTTTACGATTATAGCAGATTAAAACTCTTACTCTAGATTGTTATTAATTGAAATTCGCAAGTCTTATTATATATATTTCAAACTATGTTTATAACTGCTATTTTTCAAAATATAAGACCATAAATGACACTCTAAGACCCTATATAAAATACTCTTTTAAAATAGATATATTTCATTTAAAAATACTCTTTGAAAAACTCAATTTAAACCCCCCCCCCCCCAAAAAAAAAAAAAAAAAAAAATTCTTTGATTCAAAAACCTTAAATATAGAAAGTAGTTTTACCCATTCAAGTCATAGAATCATGTAATATAAGGACCAACTAATAAAATCTTCAAAATATGTAATAGAAATTTGAATATACTCAAATCCCCTTAAAATCAAATTTTGCAACATTCAAAATCATAGGATTTGGGTAGAAGATCTTAAAAATCAAAATAGTAAAATTTGATTGGACCGGACCTCTGTTGGTCGATCTTGCTTTGGTCTCATTAAGGGTTAAATCTTTAACATCACATCATACAACACTAACATCTTGGGGATGAGCAAGAGAATACTTTAAAAGTTTTCTCTTAATGATATAGCGTTGTTTTATAAGTCATATAGTATGGTTTGTTGCTACACATTAAACTTCCCTCTTGGGGTTCCCAATCACAGATGTAGGGTTATCTTCCTAGGTAACTTCTTTATAGGCTAACACTCATCCTCTTTACAGTTTTATGATCATGTCATTGCTAGTCATCAGACAAATTGTCTTACCTCATGTGAATATAGCATATGAATATTAAGCCTCGGAGTTGTTTAATTTTATTTATTCCACCAATTATCATTTGGGAAGAATAAATATTTTGGATTATTATGGAACATCATTTTTAAGCAACGTTTTTAATTTTATCAAACCGACATTATATACATTCCCAAATTTCATCATGTAAATTGATATGGGACATATACGGAAGCAACAATTTCTGAGGCAAAATTTATAATCTCAATTTCATAATCATGTAAATAATTAGGGAATTTTCAAAGTAAAAATTAGGGACCTTATATCGAGGTAACACATTTATCAATATATTATATTTTCGAGTGTACCATCACGTAAAATTTCAAGGAATATAAGTCAAAGCAACATATATTTTCTTTCAACATGTTACGTGACTACAAAAAATAATTCCATAGAAATGAAAATTAATTTCCCATTATTTTTTTATTAATTTTTCATCTTAACAATAAAATTGTCAATATATTATCACATACCAAAAAATTTATTCACAATATCCAAAATCTCAGTTAACATAATTATTTTAGTAATCAATACCCTTACTACTAGGAATAACAAATTTTGTAACCAGTAGCCTACTATTAGTTCTCTTATTACATATTATGAACCATTTAAAATAAGAACTTGGTTAGTAGTCTACTACCTACTAGAACCAATTTTAAAGTGATAAACTTATCAATGTTACCATAATCTAATGATATTTTATTTTTTTACAAAAAAAAATAACCTTTGATAACTTTCCCTTTGTGATAAAAACCTTTCATTTTTATTTTTATTTTAAATCAAGAACATATATATTTTTAATTTTGAAATAAAATAATTTTTATGTGTACACAAAATAAAATATTTAGTTATTCAAAACTAGATATTGAAAAATAATTATGTTATAAATTGCATTAAAAGGGTCAAAATATTTTATTTTCCAAAAATTAAATGCTCATAATTCAATATATATAAACACCCAAGTTTAGAAATTATATTAATTCTTAAAATTTATTTTATTTTAGTTGCATAGTAAAAATACTAAATTAGTATTTAAGAAAATTAAAATTTTATTTTATATAAAATAATATCACATTTCAAAAATAGAAACATTTGATTTTCATATATAACAAAGAACAATAATAAATTAATTTATGTGATGGAAATAGAAATACATAAAAATTATATCAACTATTTTAATATATATTGATATATAACCTCCACGTTTTCAAAGTATCGCTATTTCAAGATAAAAAAATAATAATATTAATGTATTAGCAATAGAGACTTTTTTTTTTTTTTAATTGCAATCCTTTATTCAAATGAGAAAGATATTATAGCCTGATGCGAGGAATTCCAAACCTATCATCCTTTAAATAAAATTTCACAGAACGAGGAAGGAAATTCTCGCTAGAAAAAACAATATAACCATGATTACTAATATTCGTCAACGAATCAACAACCAAATTGTTTTCTCTATAAATGTGCGAGATATCTTTCTGAAATAAACTCAACCAATACTGAATCGTATGCTAAGAATTTCGCAGCATCCAATCAGGATACAAGCTATGAATTGCCTGCACTAAACCTTTATTGTCATATTCAACAACAAGAGGTAGGAAACCATTGTGAACAACGAGTTGAAGGCCATAAAAGAGACCATTAACCTCCGCTTGGAAGCTAGACACGACTTGTAACTCCTTATGAAAAGCCATGCAAAAACTACCCAGATGATTTCTTATGATCTCTCCACAAGCCGAGGTGGCAATGGACTGTTTGAAAGCTCTATCAACATTAAGCTTGAACCAGCCTAATTGAGGGGGAGACCACTCACAAACGATAGGAATCCTATGAGACACCACTCTACCATAACATCCCATGATCTGTAAAGAATTCAGGGCAAAGCTAGAGTCAATTGAAAGAGGCTTGATAAACTTCACACAATTCCTCAACCAGTGCAACACCTAGTGAATAATCTAAGAGCTTGACATCACCCGAGCTTTATGAACAACCCTATTCTTGCTCTTCCAGATTTCCCAAAAAATAATAGGAGGGACCATGCATCCTAGAATCTTAAAAACGGAATTCACTTGCGAACAAGACCACCCATACTTGGCATGAACTAAAGCCCATTGATGAAAGCAGTCCACTATGAACAAAGCCCTGAAATGATACCACACATAGCTAGCAACCTCATTAGTGCAAAATAAATGAGTCGCCCCCTCAATATGTCTAGAAGAACAACATCCACAATTAGACACTAGGGGAATACCTATCTTAATAATATTCCCATCCACAGCCACAACATCTTTAAATAATTTCCAATTAAATTTTTTAATTATTAATGGAATTTTTAAAGATCACAGAGCTTGGTTATAGGGCAGCATAGGCGCTTGAGGAACCAACTTGGACCAAGCATATTTAATCGAGAAAGAACCATCTCTATTAGGTAACCAAACAAATTAGTCGTCTTCTGAAGTCAACGCTGGACATATATCTTCTAAAAAAGAAATATCTTCCTCAAACAAATTCAAATTTCTCTACGCTTTCTGGGTTACAACCTCATGTAGACTCATATCCTCAAAGTTAGCATCAAACAAATCTCCCAGAATACCCTATCCTCAATTCTCACACCAGAATGAAATATTATGCCTGTCTCCAATAAGCCACTAGGACATAGAATAGAAACGCTCCTTATGCGTTATAACATCTTTCCCCACTAAAGAAGTATTGCTACATGGTAGGGGCGTAAAATACGCTGTTACTTACACTCGCAAGTATACGAGGTCTAAGTTTTAGTATAGTGTGATCATTAAGATCGGGTTATTGTATCCACAGTAATTGGTGTCGTTACTATCAAATACCGCATTTGTCGTGACCTAATTTTATCTAGGCGAAAAATAATTGTAATTAATTAATTTAACTAATACTGATATAACCTAAATTAAGTACACTAATATGCTAATATGTTTTAGGGTCAAGAATTGCCTAGGGATTAACGTGTTTACAAATACGTGTTCGATTTCGATTTACTCACGTTAATGGTGTTCGAACTATTTGACAACCTCGGTACGTAAACTCCATTGCCACCTCTCTCGAGTGTAAGACGGGGGAATACATGACTTTGAGTCAACGAAGAAGTCCTCTTCAACATCTTAAAGACGCTAGGTCACATGAGTCTCACCCAGTGTCATTGACCGGGTTGTTGGATCGTGTGTTGTATTTACCCTATCGATAATCTTCGTTCTAGAACTCGCTCGCCACCTCTCCCGAGTGTAAGACGGGGGATATAACACGAATTCATGTCAACGAAGAAGTCTTTCTCAATGTCTTAACACCCTAGGTCGCGTGAGTTTTGCCCCAATGTCATCGATTGTCTACGATTCAAACCCCGACCAGGTTATAGAATCGTGGCGTTTGTTTACTCTTTTCCGAATCTGGGGTTTGTCAAAACCCCGTATTCTCCATTTATCTAACTAAGCATAATAAACAAACAATACAATAAATACAATCAAACTACGAAGAACAATCACAAACGAAACACCGAAATCATCCAAACAACGTATTTATAAATTATATCGTTAATCCCTACTACAATCCATGTTTAGTTATGGCCATAGCCGCATTTACAATGAAATAATAAGCTAAACATGCTACATGATCCTAAGTTAAAGGAATAAGGAAAAACAATCAAGGAACTTAGTCTCGTCCGAAGATAAACTGCTAAGAACGCTCAACGATCGATTCGCTGTCTTCTCCACTTCGTGATGTGAGCTCCACCTCTAAAACTCTTAAACCCTAGCCTAAATATAGCCTAAAGTGCCTAAATGGCCAAGGGGTTCAATAGGAGGGAAGAGGGGATAGTATTTATAAGCAAAATATCTAAATAAATATCCTAAAAATATCTAGGCTGTACAAAGGCTCTCCGCCTAGGTGAAGGGATTTTCCTCCTAGGTGGAGGTAGGTCGGTTTGTTGACCGCTACGATGATGAAGATAGCGGTGGACGTGGAAAAGTTTCTGCAAAAGTTTCGCCTAGGCGGTGGAATTCTCCTCCTAGGCGGTGGTCCGTCAATAACATATATTCTTTTCTCAGCATCTTCACGACCTAGGCAGTGGTCTGGACGCCTAGCCGGTGGGCCTGTTTCACAACTTTGCCTCCGAGCTTGTTTTTTCTATCGTTCTTCGATTGCTTTTGGTTTGATCTCATCGTTTTCTCTCTAGTTTCCATCTTTTTGCCCCACATACCTTATTTATACAAAACGTACAAAAACTAATTAAAACATAATAAATTACTATATAAACGCTCGAAAACTAACTTAATTCGGTTTGGAAATACGTAGGTAGATCACACCTATCGCTACACAATTGCCAAATCCCAATGGGGCAATATTTAGTATATCTCCTATACATGTAATCATACCATAAAGACTTACCCAAAATCAAATTCCAAATCTTCTTCAAAGTAAACCCCTGTTTTATGTCATGTAATCTGCGTAAACCAAGACCACCAACTTTTGTAAGATGACATATATTCTCCCAAGACACCTAATAGCGTCTCCAAATATTATCCAGCAAGACCCAGAAAAAAGGGGACATAAGCCCTTCGATTTTATCTAGAACTTTTAACAAAACATTAGCTATGACAATAATGTGGATAGGCATAGAGCTTATGACATGTTTTATAAGAATGAGTTTCTGACCCAAGGATAAAAGATTAGCCTTTCAACCTTCCAACCAAGAAGCAATCTTATCAATTAAACTATCAAAGTGAGAGATCGTAACATGACCATAAGCAAGCAGAACACCCAAATAAATGAAAGGGAAAGATCCTCTTTGGAAAGAGGTTACCGAGTTAATGAGATTATTATGAGCAGTAGAGAAACTCCTATGCACATAAAAGTTACTTTTCATGGCATTGATTCTTTGACTCGAGGCTTGTTGATATTTGTTAAGGACCTGCATCAGGTTACGAATAGAAAAGATATGTCCATTGCAAAATAATAGAGTGTCATCAGCAAAAAGCAAATGAGTGATAATAGGGTAGCCATTCTTTGAAATATATGAAAGAATAAAAACCTTATCAACCACTTTATAAAAAGCCCGACTTAAAACTTCTGCCGTTATAATAAATAGAAAATTGGAAATAGGATCACCTTGATGTAAGCCTCTCCCACTAGTGAAAAGACCCTTGTAAACCCCTTGAAAGAGCACCAAAAATTGGACGTTGGAAACACATTCCTTAATAACTGAAGTGAAGGCTTCATGGAAACCAAACTTACAAAGTGATTCAAACAAAAAATTCGATTCTAGTCTGTTGTACGGTTTCATCATGTCAAGCTTAAAAATGACGTTATTCCCCCCGAACCTTTTTACCAAGATCCTTACTTAATTCTTGGGCTAAACCCACCGCTTCAAAAATAGATCTAGCCTTAACAAACCCATGTTGTTGAGTAGAAATCAAAGAAGGTAAAATACGCGCCAACCTGTTTGCTAAAGCCTTTGAAAAAAATCTTGTAAACCAGGTTACAGAGGCTTATGGGACGAAAATCACTAAGAGAAGACCGATTAGTTTTATTGGGAATAAGCACTAGAAGAGTGCTAGTAAATATATCTGGAAGTTTGATACCCTTCAAGAAGCTATTAGCAGCCTCAACAACATCATTAGCAATCACGTCCCACGCAGATTGGAAGAAAGACAAGGAAAATGAATTGAGACCAGGGGCACTATCAACTTCAATATTCCACACCACTTCTTTGATCTCTTCTACTGTAAACAGACTCAAAAGGCCCTCATTAACAGACTTAGACACAAGATGAGGAATAACTTCAAGCAATATTTCTTGAATGTTAGTAGAGCCAGTAGAATAAAGTTTTTTATAAAAATCAATGGACGCCATATGAAACTCATGAGAATCTGCAAGAGAATCCCCCTTCTCATTTTTGATCAATGCAAGATTAAGAGGTTTATGTTTCTCTTTAACAGAAGCATAAAAATAATGTGTATTTTTATCCCCCTCCTGAAGCCATTTTTCGAGATTTTTGCTTCCAATAAATTTTTTCATTCAACAAACAACGGGACAAATTTTCTTTAGCATTTTTAAGCTCCAAAGCTGTCGAATCAAACCATCCATCTTGAAAAATCGAATTAAGCGCTTCCACCTTATCTCTCCTTGTATCTAATTTGGTAAAAATATTCCCAAACACTACTTTGTTCCACGACTTAAGGGCTTAATGGGTTTGGATGAGGTTGTGACTTAACCTAACCACAAGATCATAATATTTGGATGTCCAAGTAGAATGAACAACATCCAAATATGAAATATGGTTAGCCTATAGTTTTTGAAATCTATACAATTGGGGTTCCGAATAACTCATGACTGTTGAATTAAATAGAAAGGGATAATGATCAGATGACTCTCGAGGCAAATGAGTCACTTTTCCCGCATAAGTATAACAAAAGATAAGAGATTCTAGAACTCTATCAAGGTGAAAATATTATCAGGCTAAACCCAATCTATTATTGCAAAATGTATAAATGGAACCAAAAAACCTTGCTTCAATGAAACCAACTCCCTGTACAAAATCTTCAAAAATTTGACATAGGTCATCATGAAGGAAGACTGAGACCCATTTTCTCATTTTGGCGACGAATAACATTAAAATCCTCATCCCAAATCACCGGTAATATATTAGAGGCCATTAAATCCAAAAGAGCAACCCATAACTCAAGTCTTTCCAAAATAAAACAACTAGCATAAATAGTTACCACCAAAACCTCCATGTTGATCCAAGAGATAGAGCAAACAATAAATTGTTCATGTTTCTTTACCACAGTAACATGGAATATATTCATTCATAATTGCCAAATTTTCCCTTCAACCTCCTGATTAGAAATACCTTTATGAAGCCGAATAACTTTATTAATACGTAATAAATTGTTGTCATCTATCTATGGATCAATGAGACCCACCATAGACACTTTATGCTGATTAACCATCTTTTTTAATAAAGTAGTAAGGGTTGTTGGATTACTGATACCCCTACAGTTCCAAAAAAATGAAGGAATCAAACATGGGAAATGAATTTAATTAATTTGAGGACTCATAGTCTGGGAGTTTTATCTCACACCATTAGTCTTCTTGGGACGACCTCTTTTTCGAGCAATGAAAGTAAACTCCCCAACCTCTAGCTGATTGGGAAGTAAACCATCCCCTGTATTCTGTGCGCTTTCTATAGCATCACTAACATATATAATAATTTCCAGCCTAGTGGTAGTAATAGTAATAACATTCTCAATTACCTCTTGATCCACTTTCCCAGAATTATTGATTTCTTCATAGTGAGAAAACCTGGCACCAGTGGAATTTTATACTAGCACATGATCATGTTCTGGAACCTACATTTTAGGATCACCAAATATTGTTCATATTCTGTATGTACTTAACCTCCACATGATCATCCGAATCTTCTCCATCATCAGACTCTTTAATATCATTTTCCTCTACCTCTTTTTGCAAACCTGAAGTCTGTCCTTGTTCATTAGCTATTTGCGAAATCTCAGCCATTTTCTTTGCAGTTTTCTTCTTGCATTTTATAGCTAATTTGGAAATATTAGTTTCCATATCTTTCTCATTTCCATTTGTATGGACCTCCTTTGCTACGGTATCACAGGGAATAGGATCCCTCCTATGACAATTTGCATGAAAGTGACCCTGTACATTACAAAGAGTACAAAACAAAAGCAATTTTTTTATAGGTCACTTCTTGATAAAATCCATCTTACTTTCCAATCCAGATTTCAAATGGGAGAAATTTAGTCAAATCCACCTACAGCCCCTAGCCGTATTAAGCCGAGTCAGAGTTAAAGATGTAGAATCAATAGTAAGAACGAGTCCTATAGTACTTGCTAAAGTACGTAGCAACCCTGGTACAAAATAATTCAATGGAAGCTTTGGGAATTGAATCCAAACAGGAGCCATGGATGCTCCTGTCGATTATTATAAGCCTTGTTCCATCTGTAGATTCAATAAAAGAAACCTTTGATAGATGATAGGTGTAATTTATCTATTTATTTCCAAGCCGATTTTGGTAGTTTTCGAGTATTTTTATAGCATTTTAATATGTGTTAATACGTTTTTATTTATTTTGTTATAAATTAGGTGTTCGTGACAAAAGGAGATGAAAATAGGTTATAATTGAGTAATTCGGTGGAAGAACGATAGAGAAAAAAAGCAAAAACATCAAAGTTCAGAGTCTGCGTCCACTGTTGTAACGGTCAAAATTCAAAGAGTTGTTGAATTCTCCATCGCTATAGCGGTCAAAATATAGAGAGTTGCTATTTTTCCAACGCTGCAGTGGTGAACCTCACCGCTGTAGCGGTGCTTTCCACCGTTGTAGCAGTTACCAGTCAGAAAAGGCTACTGACTTCTCCACTGCTGCAGTGGTCCGACAATAGATCTTTTAGGATATTTTGAGATCCCTTATATATCCCCTCTTTGCCCACAACACTTAGTATGTTTTTTAGCACATTTTGGGAGCTCCTATACCATACCAAAGAGGATAGAACACAATTCCAAGAAGAGGAAACAAGATTGAAGTAGAAATCACGGACGTGCAACCGTCTATTCCTAAAATTTGGTTACTCTCCTTTGTTTCTATCTTTATTTCTTAGTTTTAGTTGGTTGTTTTGATTATGTTTATCTTGTTTCTAGTTAAATATAGGGCTATGTCCATGTGTAGCTAAACATATACGGTCGAGGGAGCGATTCGTGTATGAAAACATTGTTTGAATAAATAAATATTTCGTTAATGTTTGTTCATGTTTATCTGATTGTGTTTACCGTTTTATAATAATCTTAATATGTTTGTTATGGTATTACGGCTGATTTTAAGAATACGGGGTTTGACACTCGCGAGAGGTAACCCCAGATTCGGACTAAGGTTTAAACACAACGTGATAATCTAATGACTCGGGAGGGTGTTAGAAAGTATGCAATCCGTGAGGTTGGGGTGAGACCCATGTGACCAAGTGTCATATAGATGCTCAAGGGGAACTTCAGCATTGATGCGAAGTCACATATTCATTCACTTTACACTCGGGAGAGGTAGTGAGTGAGATTTCGATACCTAGATTGTCGAATAATTTGAATGTTGTTAATGTAAACTAAATTGAATTGAACGTGTTTAAATGAACAAAGTTAATCCCTAGACAATATTTTCCCATTAACGTCATATTAGTATAATTGTATTTTAGTTTAATTAGTTAACTTAGTTTAGTATATTTTATTAACAAAAAATATAAATTGAGTCACCTAGATAAAGTTAGGTTATGACAATTGCGGTACTCAACGATCATCTAATTCAATCCCTGTAGATACGACAACCCCTACACTTCTCACTTTACCAAAACTTGACCCATACATTTGCAGTGAAAGTAGCAACGTAATATTTTGCTGCCAAGTTTTTGGCTTCATTGCTGGGGATTGGTTTTTAGAATGTTGTTGATATTGTGAGTAAATAACTTGATTTTAATTTAGGCATTTATTTTCTTTATAATTTTTGTTTGTAGTTTGTTTTCCCTGTAGGGTACTTCAAGACGTAAGATCAACAAGTACTGATGCATTTCTTTCAATAGGATTCCAAGCTATTTTATTGTGCTTGGGATCGATACAAGGAGTTGCTAATCTGGTTCCCAAACTATCGTTTCTCGAGGGAGTGTCAACTACTGAACTTTCTCGATGGGTTACTAGCCACCAAAAGAAATTGGGTTGAATGAGGAAATGGTACCACCTCTTTCGACCAATTAACCACGAACTAAGCCTATCGGTTGTTGGAAGACATGGCAGAGTTTAATTATCAGAGTTGGAATTATTCAACAAGATACCAAAGCTTGGGGGGCAATTCCACTGTTTTGGCGCCATGGATTGACATCCTGGACCAACAGGAGAAGTTTGGCCCTACCCTAGAGGAAATGTTCACTGAATTTATGGGAGAGACTCAAGCTTTCTAGAGGGAAATGAATGACCGGATCAACGAGCATAAGGATCGTCTTGGCAATATTGAGACGACCTACACTGAAATTGATGGGACCATAACATCTCTTCAGATACAAATCGGTCAGCTTATCTGCTTTATTGAGCTCGGGTAAAAAATGGTGACACTAAGAGGCACAAACGCCACATGCATTGAAAGCCATCATGAGGAACCAGAAACAAGCAGGAGGAACTTGGTTTTGTTCAAAGACAATGAAAAATCACAAGATAGCACTTGTGATTATCCCCTATTTGAGATCTACCAAGTGTTGCCACCACCGATCCAAGACGATCACATCTACGAGGATCCTATTTGTCTCACTTGTCCTCGACCGCCTTTTGCAATGCTCTTTCATGCCCACCAAGTACATGAGATGGTAAAGAATCAAGTTAAGAATATGAGCCAAATAATGCCAAATCTCGCCAGTCTTGAAGGTGTTTTGAACCAAGACCCATATGTTGTGTTGTATAACATATACTACGGGTATAAGTCACTCTTTGATGAGCCCTTCTCCATGTCTGGTTGAGGACATTAAACTAAGCACTTCTTTGGAGGCAACCCAAGTCTCAAATAAATTAGAACTTCACCGTCGACTTGATTCAGAGGTAAGATTGTTTCGCCTCTCAGGTACGTGTTCTAAATCGCTTTCGTCACTGTAATGCATGCTAAATGTTGAGATTGATGATTGGGTCATTGTGAACACTAACCATTTCAAGTTTGAGGGTGATATTTAGTATGTTTTATTTTTGTTAGTTATGTTGTATTATTTTTAATGTTTGCATGTTTGTTAGTTTAGTGTAAATGTGTTTATGTTTGTAGGATGTGTTATGTGCGGAGTTTTGCATTCATCCGGGCCATTACCCGATGATGATATTATCCCCTAGTTATTTTTTGAGGTCAAGGGTGATGCCCATTCATGTGTATTCTGTACGCTTGGTATGTCGTTTTGGTAAAAGTTATTGTGGATCCTAATTTCCACGAGCACGTAGATGCAATCTATAGCTATTCAATTGATTTGAGCCGGTTATCCATTAGCCAAGCTCATAACAATTTAAGGATTCTAGAACTTGATTAGGGGAAACTTGAGGTGAAATCATAGACGAAGTAGTTCAGGAGATATGATTTAGGCATTCATTTGATTCGCTTGAGCCTTTGAAGCTTACCTAGTAAAATATTTATCCCTCGTTACCCTGTCGAAGCCTATAAACCATTTTAATTCTAAACATGTAACAAATACCCTGGCCAATTGAATGTTTTCCAAACCTATATCGCTAAACCGAAGGTACAATTTGAGTGAATCAAGTTAGCATTTATTTATACTACTTGAAGTGAGCGGTTAGGTTTTGGGCGAACTTTTCATTGGTTCGGTATTCGAGTACTCACTTTTCATTTTTTCTTTCATTTTAACCACACTCGTGAAATTGTAATAATCGAATAAGTTTGGGGGTATGGTTCACAAAAAAAAAAAAACATATATCGTTCTATTTCCTTTTCATTTGATAAGTGAGTATGAAGTTCTTAAATGTATGTTCAGGGTTGTTTCAAATTAATCTGTAGGGGTTCAAGAGTGATTGTGTTCTAGGCGTTGTGCCTTGGGTATCGTTAAGTTAATAACGTTAACCTATTTTATATTTCTGATATACCTTTGGCCAAATGTTCCAAATAGAACCATGTCCTATTGATCTTTTTGAACTTCCAAGCCTACATTAGTGGAGAGTGGAACCCAGTCAGATGTATGAATATCCTAATCCTTTATGGTATAAGTCAGGAGTTTTGTTGGTAGATAATCCAATCCGGTCTGTGGATGGTTGTATAATTGAGTTTTCGCACATACACTTGAACAGGATCTAGAATGGTGTTTACCATTATTGAATGTTGAAATTCTAGAACACTACATGGTACGTTTTACTCCTGAACTCGATATGATTGGGGGCTGTTGAGGGAAAATATTTTGGTCGGAATAGTTGAATTCAAAACTCGCATGCCGTTGTTTGTGTTTTTATTCATTTTTAGTTTTTGTGTTAGTTAATTAGTTGTGTTTTTTTTTTTTTTAATTTTAGTGTGAGTGTTTTGCTCGAAGATTAGCAAAATTTTAAGTTTGGCGTATTTGATAGGTATAATTTATCTATTTATTCTCCAGCCGATTTTGGTAGTTTTGGAGTATTTTTATAGCATTTTAATATGTGTCAATACGTTTTTACTTGTTCTATTATAAATTAGGTGTTTGGGATAAAAAGGGATGAAAATGGGTTAAAATTGAGCAAGTCGGTGGAAGAACGGTGGAGAAAGATCAAAGTTTAGAGCCTGCATCCAAACCACCGTTGCAGTGGTCAAAATGCAGAGAGTTGTTGAATTCTCCACCGCTGCAGCTGTCAAAATGCAGAGAGATGCTATTTTTCCACCGCTGCAATGGTCACCAGTCAGAAAAGGTTGCTGACTTCTCCACCACTGCAACGGTCCGACACCAGATCTTTTAGGATATTTTGGGATATTTTGTTGATATTTTAGGATCCCTTATATATCCCCTCTTTGCCTACAACACTTAGCACGTTTTGTTTAGCACATTTTGGGAGCTCCTAGACTATACCAAAGAGGAAAGAACACAATTCCAAGAAGAGGAAACAAGATCGAAGCGAAAATCACGGATGTGCAACCGTCTATTTTTCATATTTGGCTACTCTCCTTTGTTTCTCTTTTTATTTCTCAGCTTTGTCTCATTGTTTTGAATATGTTTAGCTTGTTTCTAGTTGAATATAGGGCTATGGCCATATATAGCTAAACATATACTGCCTAGGGAGCGATTCGTGTATGAAAATGTTGTTTAAATGAATCAATGTTTCGTTAATGGTTGTTCATGTTTATCCGAGATTGTGTTTATCATTTTATTATAATCTTAATATACTTGTTATTGTATTAAGGTTGATTTTGAGAATACAGGGTTTGACACTCGGGAAAGGTAACCCCGAATTCGGGCTAGGGTTTAAACACAACGTGACAATCTAATGACTTGGGAGGGCTTTAGAAAGTATGCAATCTGTGAGGTTGGGGCGAGACTCATGTGACCAAGTGTCGTATAGACACTCGAGGAGGACTTTGGCATTGACATGAATTCACATATTCATTCACTTAACACTCAGGAGAACAAGTGAGTGAGATTTCGATACCTAGATTGTCGGATAATGTGAATGCCGTTAATGTAAACTAGATTAAATTGAACACGTTTAAATGAACAAAGTTAATCCCTAGACAATATTTTCCCATTAACGTCATATTAGTATTATAATATTTTAGTTTAATTAGTTAACTTAGTTTAGTATATTTTATTAACAAAAAATATAAATTGAGTCGCCTAGATAAAGTTAGATTATGACAATCGCAGTACTTAACGACCATCTAATCCAATCCCTGTAGATACGACAACCCCTACTCTTTCCACTCTACTAAAACTTGACCCGTACACTTGCAGTGAAAGTGGTGACGTAATATTCTGCTACCAATATACATGACTTCCCTTGTCAATACACAAAGCATATCTGACTCCAATTGAAATTGAATATGTAAAGAACGCCCAAGAAATAGCTCCCAATAAAATAGCTCCCACCTCTCTCCCTCTTAAACCGTGCAAGATTGTCCTTGATTACCATAGGTCTCCTAAAAGTTATCGTTGGTTAACTAAAGGGTATTGTTGGTTAATTGAAAGTTGTCGTTGGTCACCGAATTCAAAACCCAAAACCTTCGAATACAGGAAATCTTTGTTTTTGCTCTGCTAGTGAGTCCTCGTCAAACAAACCAATTTTGTATATCCCTAAGGTTTGTTAGGGGCCCATTTGTTTGTCTTTCAATTAGCAAAGAACCATGTGATATGTAATCAATTTGTGGTTATGTATTTTAGAAATCTCATATTTCTGTATCTCTATTATATTTAATTTTTGGACATTCATCGTGTGTTAGTGTATAATTATTATTTTTTTTCTAACAAATTGAAAAAGAGTTTATTCATATTGATTATTTTTTTTAACAAGTAGAAAAATGAACAAGAATATGAAAGGGTAAATATTTAAATTATAATCTCAAAAGATATTTTTGATACTGTAGTTTATTGAATATTAAAGTTGATTTTTTTTTGAATTGCCTAAATATTAAAGTTAGTTTTTAAATTAATATTATTTTTAGTCTGTGCCGTCAGGCACATGTTACACACTAGTACTCTTATAATACATAGTAATATATTTTAAAATCAATGATTTCAATAACCGGGTTATGTATTTTAAAAAAATAATAGCCAAATTAATATTCATAATCCCACAATATAAAGTTGATTTATTAAATTTTAAAATATATTACAGGTTAGAAACAATAACAAAATATTAAACATCATGCTCATATCTACAAAATGATACCATGTTCGACTATTTTGGGATGGTTATCGAAATATGTTGAATTTAATATTGTAATAAAATAAAAATGATTTCATGAGATTTATAACATTTTGAATATCTTTTACTGGTTTTTAAAAATATATGAATGATACGTACTTGAAGTATTTTGTTATTATTTGACTAAAAAAAACACAAATCATGTGGAAAATAACATGTTAAATTCATATGTCAAATATAACATAAGTGTTGAAATATCAACCACATTAAAAAAATGATAAAAACACATGTTCAATATAACATGAAATGTTACATTCATCATTATAATATATATAACTTGATTTCTTTTCATATATATATATATATACATGTTAAATCCCAGTGTAGAATATAACACAACAAAATCTATGGATTAGTGGTGAAATATCAATTACTTTAAAAACAGGTGTTGGATATAATATGAAATGGTTGAACATGTTGAATATGGCATATAAACCTTATAATAAGAACTTAAAATTTGAATTCAGCTGATAAATTTGCATGGAAAGGATATGTTGATTAAGAACAAAAGGCTGACGCTATTCGTGCTCCTAAAATTAACCATTGCACTCATCCTTTAACTTTATTTAACGACCAATTACGAAAATATCTATTATTTCATGTTGACTTTGGCATTATATCTTAAATAGATTTTACATATTATTTTGATGCTGCCAAAAATTCTTTGTCGCGTGCCAATCTCTACACATACAGAAAATCAATAATCTTCCTCTGAGACCTACAAAACCTTAAGTTCTAATGAAGGATACCGGTGTGGTGTCAGCCAACGAACCTCCGGTGTGAGAATAAGTTAATCTGGATATGATCAGAATAAATGCAGGCTAAATTTAGAATATCTCTTACTAGTTATCTTCTATCCCTTTTTATAGGGTGATGATCCTACTATGAAGAAATTATGCCGTTGCATATCATCACCATTATCTCCGTAATTATCAAAAATATCTATAACGGATTTCATTTCTCATGGACCGTTACAGTCAATTCGGAAAGGGTGAATATCTGTAACGGCTTCCATTTATCATGGGCTGTTATAGTCAATTCAGATAGAGTCCATAAATTATAACTGTGGGCCTACGCCACTTAGATAGGGGGAAGACTATCTTCCTATTTGGGGCCATTAACATACTGGGTTTATGTACACCCAAATATGGGCCTTATATAATGGCAGCCTATGTACCTATTATATAAGTATGAGAGAAATGGCCCATTAGGTAAACGGGTTTACCTGACTTCAGATCGAAACCCAAAAGGTCAAACCCGACCCGTTTGGGGTTTATATTTAGATCAGGTAGGAGTGAGGGTTTTATATGTATCAGTTGCCCTCCTGACTTTTGCGACGATTCAGACGAAGAGAAACGAAATATCACTATTTTCGAGCAAGTTCCTCCTTTCATACCTTCAACATTCCCCTTAGCAGTCTGGATTGCTAGTTATTATTCAAGATGGCATCAGATCAGTCTGTGAACTCCATCAAAACAATTGCTCAAACTCATTTACATTCTAGCCCGAATATAGACCTAGGAGCCATTAAGTTTCACATAGAATGACTATCTGCATTTAGGGCACAATATAACATTCCTTCTTATATATCGATTAGGGTTTCGTCTGAAAACGAGCGTCCTCAAAATGCTAGATAAAATGAAATTTGCCTTTATCTGTGGATGTTCGAATATGGTCTCACTCTTTCTTTCTCCCTGTTCCTTAGACATTTGTTTCGTCAGATGGAAATTACACCATTACAAATAACCCCAATTAGTTTTCATCAAATAATGGGAGCCATAGCTCTGGCTAGACAAAATAATGTATCATTTACCGTTGATACGATCAGAAGCATCAGCCATTTAAAATACCTCGCCGAAATAGATAGGTATTATTTTTCAATTCCCAAGAAATTTGCATTTCTTGTAGACCTTCCAATTAAGGTTAGGGACTGGCAACCATGGTTTCTACTCTTTTTCAGAGATTGTGAATTTTCTTCAGAAGAAATGGGACAGCTTTCTATGGTGCCAAGACGCTTCAGCTCCCCAAGTAATAATATACACAATAGTTTATTTCTTTCTCAAAACTCTACTTAGGTAAGTTTGTACTTATGTCTTTTAATTTATCAAATGTAGGTGATAGCGCTTGTTGGAATCTTAGACTGACTCCAAGAGTTAAGGAGGACTTAGAAAAAATCCTAATTCCCAAAAAATGCTTCTACAAAGAACTAGCATATCGGCAATTCATCAGACCAGCAATGGATCCCGCACGAATGCAAGAATTAGCTGAACCTTAGATCAGAACCCGAAAAAGGACAAGGCCTGAAAAAAGGCTTACCAAGAAATATGATCAAGCATCAACTTAACCTCTTCGCAACATCGCTGGAAGCTTAGCTGTCCACCATGCCAATCCTCCAAACGCAACTGAAGCAACAATATCAGATGAAGAGTGCTAACCTCTTACTTTTCGCAGATGGGGTGTTATTCCTTTCACAATTCCAACCCCAACTCCAATCAATGAAACATCTCACATGAACCAGCTGCCACTTCCAGGTCAACGTCGCTTTCTCAGTCACCTGATGTCCCAACTGTTGATCCTCCCATTACTGATCTTCCTAATGCTGATCCTTCTTCGACTAGTCATCAACCTTCTCCAGTTGCTTCTGCCAGCCAGAGAACTGCCAGTGGTCGGGGGATGACTAAACATCAAATGTGCCAGCTGATTAATGAAGTTGGCCCCTCTGTCACAACTCAGTATGCTATATTTGACGATGCAATTAAATTCCTCTATGAACAATTATGGGAGAGGGGCAAGAAAAGAACTGAGAGAGAAAATAAGCCTGAGATTTTTCGATCGGTGATATGCGCTCTTCTTCAGGTACTAGCATTATTTTGATTTATCTTCCAATGCTAAACCAATATCTTGATTGATCTCATTGGTTAATATTCTAATTATAAAAGCATATGAACATGTCATCCGCTCTGGTAAATTGCGTTGAGGATGACTATGAATTAGAATTCATCCGATGACTGAACTTAGCAAGGTTGAGGCAAAGGTTCAAGAGCTGGAAGTTGAAAAATTGAAGATTGCTACGGATCTTGCCTTATCCAGGTCTTCCCAAGAAAAGATGAAGGCCGAACTATAGTCCGCCAATGAACAAATGGAGGCTCTCTAAAAGAGTAATGCACTTTTCTGTTCTGAGAACAAAGATCTGAGAATAACAATTACCTCAATCAGAGAAGAATACATTTCTCTTAGAGAATAATCCAACAATCTTTCAAAAGAACTTGCCTCAGCCTGCTTAATAATTGACCAAAAGGATACTGAGATCAAAGAAAAATATGCCGCCCACCAAAAATGTCATGACAAGTCCCAAGAGGATGAGATCGCTCTTCAAAAGCTTCGGGCTGAAAAGGAACAATTATCTGCCAAACTGTTGACCGTAAATGAGAAGAATAACAAAGAAATTGATGATCTATGGTCGACCTTCAAAAAAGAATAAAAAAGACTCTAGAAGGTTGGCTTTGCTCTCTGCCAGAATCTAGTGTCTGAGGAGTTTCCTGATACCGATCTCTCCTTCTTGGAACTTGATGAAGAAACAAAAGAAGCAGTAGAAGAGCAACCAGAACCCAGTTCAGCAGCCAAAGTACCAGTAAAGAATTCAGCACAGGCTGACGATCCTAACAACATCAGCTGAAATCTTAGCTGAGCTGCTGATCTCCTTCTTGTAACTTGTAATGAATTTGATTAATGACCATAACTTTATTCATTATGACCTATAACTGAACAACCACCGTCATTACAATTTCCAAGAATTTTTTGTGATGATTACGACTTGTTTTTATCGACACATGTCACTTCTTTATTTAATGTGCACCTTTTTTTGATGCTTCATCTATCTTCTTTATTCCTTTAAATAAATTCTTCTAAACCTTCAGTTCATCAAGAAGTCCTTTCTTGCAAAAACATCAATTCTTTGAGAAAGAAAGTGCCTGACAATCGTGGGCTCCAATTCATGGATTAACAGCCCCTCTAGCTATGCAAAAATTCAAACAGAGATGAGCAAAGAGATAGAACTAGGTATGAAATTTCGGACACTGATACAAATAGCCATGAATGCGTCATATGAATACCCACACTTAAGCGTAATGGAGAAGGTTTTCGCCATATTTGTTGCCATGGAATCGGCCCATTTTTTAGTTGTCACGCGTTATCTCGAAGTGAATGATGATTTGAAAGAAGCTGAAAAGGGCAAAAAGGATTTGGCTGCGGACTTCAATTATCAGAAGCTCTTTGCTAATGCCATGAAAGCAAAGAGGGATGCACTCCTAAAGAAGAATAAGGAGAAGAGGGCTAAGATTCATGATCTTATCCAAAAATTCAACCAATATGAAGAGCATGAGCCTTTTCTTTCCAACTCAGATTCAAAGGACTTGGATTCTCCAATGTCTGCAGAGTCGGATTGACTTCTCCTAAATCAACCCCGAACAAAGATGAATTTTTTGTTTTTTTTTTTTTTTTTTTTTTTTTTTTTTTTTTTTTTTGTAAAAACAACCTTTGTTTGTTTTGTTGTTGTTTTTGTAAAAAACCCTTGTACCGATCAATTTATCAATATGAATGGGTTTTGCTATTTTGGATTTTTGATATTGTTTATGTTCTTCAAATCTTCAAAAACCTTGTCTCCACTCCTTCAGTAACTGAATCAAGATAATTGATCTTAGTCACTGAACAAACATGGAAGAACACACTCTGGAATAATTACCGTCAGAGGAAATTAACGAACGGGCTGATGAACCCAGTTGATTGTCCTGAGATTAACAACTCTGATTAATACTAAGTTTATGAATCTTAATTATGTGCTGGGCTGATGTGCCCAGTTGATGGCTGAGCTTGAAAGCTTAATTAAATTCTGAGTTTAGCGAACTCAGTTATTTGCCGGGCTGGTGTGCCTAGTAGATTGCTGAGCTTGAAAGCTCAGTGAAACTCTGGGTTGATGAACTCAGTTATTTGTTGGGCTGAGGTGCCCAGTTAAGTTCTGAGTTAGCAAACTTAGTTTGCTTTTGAGCTGAGGTGCCCAGTTAGCACTGAGTTGATGTACTAAGTTAAACTCTAAGTTTAAGAACTCAATTGCTTGTTGGGCTGAGGTGCCCAATTAAGTGTTGAGTTAAAGTGATCAGTTAAGTTCTGAGTTAGCGAACTCAGTTGTTTGCTGGGTTGAGGTGCCCAGTTAAGTGCTGAGCTAAAGTGCTCAGTTAAGTTCTGAGTTAGTGAACTCAGTTGTTTGCTGGGCTGAGGTGCCCAGTTAAGTGCTAAGCTTAAGTGCTTAGTTAAGTTCTGAGTTAGTGAACTCAGTTGTTTGTTGGGCTAAGGTGCCCAGTTAAGTGTTGAGCTAAAGTGCTCAGTTAAGTTTTGAGTTAGTGAACTCAGTTGTCTTTTGGGCTAAGGTACCCAGTTAAACAACTTAAGCACAATTTATGTGAAATCAAAAGTGTCTGTTTTTTATTACTAAAATAGCATTTATGAAGTAAAGAAAAGAAAACAAATAATTTCAAAATTAAAGACCGAAGAGAAGGGAATCATACAAAATACTTTCGCAAATGGGAGACATTCCATGGTCTTGGAATAGCTACTCCTTCAAGATCTTCGAGCCAATAAGTTCCTAGCCTATTAACTTTGGTGACATGATAAGGACCTTCCCAATTTGGAGCAAGCTTTCTTAGGCGTGCTTCTGGTCGGTCAGGTATTACCCGTCGAAGTACCAAGTCCCCAACAACAAATTTTCTTGGATGAATTGCGTGGTTAAACCTGTGCACCATCTTGGCCTTATATGCTACCATACGCATTAACGCCTTCTCATGCTTCTCCTCCAATTGATCCAGCTCTTCTTGTATGTGACCTTTATTCTTCTCCAAATTAGCTATGGTAACTCTTTTGGTTGGTACCCCGATCTCAACTGGAATGACAGCTTCAATTCCATAGGTTAAAGAGAAGGGTGTTTCTCCAGTTAAAGATGCCGGGGTAGTGTGATAAGCCCATAAAACTCCAGGAAGTTCTTCCACCCATTTGCCTTTAGCATTATCCCGGCGTTTCTTGAGTGCCTATTTAATAGAACAGTTAGTTACCTCTACTTGTCCATTTACTTGGGGATATGCCGGACTGGATGTCCGATATTGTATTTGGAGCTCATTACTCATCCAACCAATCTTAACCCCAATAAGATGCATTCCATTATCAGAGATAAGAACGGCTGGAATATCGAAACGACAAATAATTTGTTTCCACAAGAAATTCTTTACTTCATTCTCTCCCATTGTTACAAAAGCTTCTGCTTCAACCCATTTGATGAAATAATCAATCACTACCAATAAATTTCTTTTATTTCCTACAGCTGGCATGAATGGACCCAAAACATCCATTCCCTACTGAGCAAATGGCCAAGGACTAGTGATCGGTGTTTGTGGCTGAGTTAGGACTCTGATATCATTTGAAAAGTATTGGCACTTTTCGCACTTTCGTACATATTCTGCTACATTAGCACGCATAGTTGGCCAATAATATCCCACTCTCATTGCTTTATGAGCCAAGGATCTCCCTCCCTGGTGATTTCCGCACACACCTTCATGTATCTCTTGTAGAAGAACATAGCTCGCTTATTTTGGTCCCAAACATAACAACAAATGCTGTGAGAAAGATCGTCTATAAAGTTTTCCATCAGATAATATATACCTTGAAGATTTATAAACGGTTCTCCTTGCATTATCTCTATCGTCTGGTAAGGTTCCTTCCTTCAGATATTGAATTATAGGAGTCTTCCAATCAACTTCCTCATCCACTTGGCCTATGTAAGCAATCTGAGATGTTGGAATGATTGATGGGTGATCCAGAAATTCAACCAGTTCAGATCTCTGATCTGGCTATACAGTTGAAGCAAGTACATACAAAGCATCAGCCTTAGCGTTTTCAGTTCTTGGAATAGCTTCAAACTTACAACTCTGAAAATGGGAAGCAAGTTCCTTTACTTTCTCTACATAGAGACATAACTTGTCTCCGTTTATAAGAAATAATCCGTTGATCTAATTGATCACCACTTGAGAATCTAATTTCATAACTAGATGCTGAGCTCCTAACTCCTTGGCAAGAGTTAGGCCAAGAACTACTGCTTTATACTCTGCTTCATTGTTGGAAGCTTGGAAACATAATTGTCTGGATTTTTCAAGTTGATCTCCCTCAGGAGTTTGTATGACAACTCCCACGTCGCATCCCTTCATGTTCGAAGCTCCATCAACCCGTATGTTCCACTAGGCAGTGGAATAGGATGTCATTTCCTTGTTTAATGGCGGAGTGAATTCAGCAATAAAATAAGCCAATGCTTGACCTTTAATCGTTGTCCTGGGTTTATATTGAATGAAAAACTCTCCCAACTCAACAGCCTACTACATCAGACGCCCAAATGGTTCTAGTCTTTGCATTATAGCCCTGAGTGGGTATGAGGTCAGCACAGTTATTACATGTGCTTGAAAATAAGGCCGACGTTTCCGAGCAGCAATTACCAAAGCTAATGCCAGTTTTTCCAACTCTGTATAACGGGTTTCAGCTGAAACCAAAGATTTGCTGACATAATAGACCGACTTTTTCCCTTCTGCAAGTTCTTGAACCAATACAGTGCTTACTGCTACAGGTGTTACTGCCAAATATAGCTTCAGCTCTTCACCGGGGTGTACTTTGGCCAATGTCTCCATTGAGCCCAAATAATATTTTATGGATTGTAAAGCATGCTCACAGTCATCATCCCATTGAAAAGTTTTATTTCCCCTCAAAATTGTAAAGAAATGAGCACACCTATCAGTAAACTTTGAAATGAATCTATTTAATGCTGCCAAACTTCCAGTCAACACCTGGACTTCTTGAATAGATGACAGGGACTTTAGATTTTTTATAGCTTCTATTTGTCCCGAATCTACTGTGATACCCAACTGATTAACAATGAACCCCAAACATTTGCCAGAAGTAACCCCAAAAGTGCACTTTTCAGGATTCAACTTCATATCGTACTTTCTTAGAACAGAAAAGGCTTCGGCTAAATGAGAGAGGTGATCAACTTGCTCGGAACTTTTGACTAACATATCATTAGTCCCAATTTGATCTCAAAACATGTGATTTACCAACCGCTGATAAGTAGCACCTGCATTTCGCAAACTAAAAGGCATTACTTTATAACAATAAGTACCTTTTGGCGTGATGATTGACGTCCCCTCTTCATCCTGCTGATCTATACAAATTTGGTTGTAACCCAAATAAGCATCCATCATGGATAAGTGTTGGTGCTCGGTTGCAGCATTAACCATCTGATCAATCCTCGGCATAGGGTAACAATCTTTAGGACATGCTTGATACAGGTTCGTAAAATCTACGCACATTCTCCATTTTTTTTTTTTTTAACAAGAACAAGATTAGCCAACCATCTAGGGTATGTTACTTCCCTTATGCGACCAATGGTAAGCAATTTCTTTGCCTCAGTTTCAATTACCTGTTCTTTCTCCGGACTGAACGTTCTCCGTTTTTGCCGAACTGGTGGATATGATTTGCTGATGTCCAAGCGATGGATTGCTACATCGAGACTTATCCCTTTCATGTCAGATGGTGACCAAGCAAAAATATTCAAGTTCATTTGAAGTAGTTCTCTGATCTCAGCTTCTTCAGTTTGGCTTAATGATTTACCAATCATAAGCTTCTAAGCTCTGTTATTGAAAGTTATTTGCTTAACCTGCTCAGTAGGTTGAATCACACTGGCGTGTTCTCTAAAGTCATCAATCTCTCCTGTTGATTCTGCTAGCTGACCTGCTTCATGAACCTTCTTTAATTTCTATAAAGAAGGGCTTTTACCCTTCATAGCTATAGAAAAACACTATCTTGAGAAAGCCTGATCTCCTCTAATGACAGCCACTGAATCTCCTCTAGCATACTTCAAACATTGATGATATGTCGATGCAACATCTCTCATTGCATGCAACCATGGTTGGCCCAAAATGGCATTGTATGGTGATACTGAGTCTATCACCATAAAATCTGTGGCCATCGTATACCCCTGCTCCTCCTTTTTGGAGGTGACTGACAAAGTAATTTTTCCACAAGGGGAAGTAAGCTCTCCATTAAATCCCACAATAACGGTTTGTGTTGAGCTTATATCTGAGCTCGACACTCCCATCTGTTTTAGAATACTGGCAAAAATAATATTTGTTGAGCTTCCATTATCAATCAAAATTTGTCGTACCTGAAAACTCGAGATCCATAATGAAATTACTAAAGCATCTTCATGGGGATGAACAATCTATCTACAATCATCTTCAGAGAAGGTGATGAAAGGTCTCGGCTTTGATACCAACGCTAATGATTTACCATAACAACGATCCATCATCGTTTCACGCACTTTTCTCTTTCGTGCGCGATTGCACTTCCCAGAACTAGGTCCAACTGAGTTTATCATGAAGATCACTTCCCTATTTTCTTTGGGATGCTCTTCCTTCCACTCTCTTTCTCGATGCTCTTCATGTTGGTTATCATTCCTGGGTCTCTTTCTATCCCTGGAGTGATCTTGCATATAATCCTGCAACTGTCCCAAGTCTACAAGCCATTTGATTTCTTTTTGAAGCTCCCAATGGTCATCAGTGTTATGACCATAATCCTTGTGAAAATCGCAAAACTTAGAGAGATTGTTTCGGTTTGACTTAGTATTCTGTCTGGGAGGCCATCGAATTATATCAGACGTATGAATTTCCTGCAAGATTCGCGAGATCGACATGCGTAATTCAGGAAAGCCTGGCTCCTGACGACCTTCCGGCTTGGAATTTGAATTCTTTGTTTGGTCTTTATGACTATTAGGTATACCATCTTTAGCCTTACCAAAGTCTTTCTTGTTTTGTTTGCGATGATCAAACAATTACCCTCTTTTTTCTCTAGCCAACTTCACATCTTCTAGCTTTATATAGGGCTTAGATTTCTCCATCAACTCCGTCATACTTCGAGGGCATTTTTTGGTAAGAGAATCTTGAAATCGGCCAGGTCACAACCCGGACATAAAAGCGTTGATGACCAAGTTTGTATCACAACCTTCAATACAGGTCAGTTATTCATTAAACTGACTCATATATTGGCGCAAAGTTTTTCCTTTTTCCTGACAAAGAGCCAGCAGGAAATCTAGTCCTTTCATTAACCTTTGATAGGTTATGAAGTAGCTGATGAACATATTTCCAAACTCATTAAACGTTGTTATAGAGTTTTCCGGAAGCGTATGCACCCATTCAAGAGCCGATCCTTTCAAAGTTATCGCAAAAGCTCGACAGAGAGTAGCAACGCTGGAATTATACAAATTCATGACATGTCTAAACTGGCAGATATAGTACACCGGATTAGTTCTCCTATCGTACTTTTTAAACTTCGTTACATCGAACTTTTCAGAGAGTGGGACAACCAATATCTCTAGGGATAAATGCATCTCAGTTCCCCTCAACAAGGTGTCCAGTTCGTCTAGAGGTTGAGTTCTCTCTACTTGACTTCTGATCTGCCGATGTGAATCAACAGTCTCAGTCCGCATACTGGTCCTTTGTTCTGATTGATGGTTGGCCTCTCCATGAGCAGGCCGTTCCTCATAAGATTGTGGTTCAGCATATCATGGTGATTCCACCTCATTCCTGTCCTTATAAGTTCCCGAGTTGAACCGCGATCTGCCGTCAACGATGACGCTGGCCAAATGCTTGGCAGTTTCTACCACCTCGGCCATTTTTGCATTCAGAGCATCTATCTTTGCATCCATGTTTACTGCAACAGATGGCCGCTCAGATGGAATTTCTCCACGTTGCTCCTCATGTACATCTAGATTTGATGGTGGTAAACTATTAACCGGACTTGTTGATGGTGCTCTAGCTCGCAAATGCATTATGTCTGCAACGTAAGGATTTATGTCTTTTTCCCACAGACGACATCAAATGATGCTGCCAAAAATTCTCTGTCACGTGCTAATCTCTACACGTATAGAAAACCAATAATCTTTCTTTGAGACCTGCAAAACCTTAAGTTCTAATGAAGGACACCGGTGTGGTGTCAGCCAAAGAAACTCTGGCGTGAGAATAAGTTAATTTGGATATGATCAGAATAAATGCAGGTCAAATTCAGCATATCCCTTACCAATTACCTTTTATCCCTTTTTACACGGTGATGATCCTACTATGACGAAATTATGTCGTTGCATATCATCACCATTACCTCCATAATTACCGAAAATATCTGTAACAGATTTCATTTCTCATGGACCATTACAGTCAGTTCAGAAATGTTGAATATCTGTAACAGCTTCCATTTATCATGGGCTGTTACAGTCAATTCAGATAGAGTCCATAAATTATAACTGTAGGCCTACACCACTTAGATAGGGAAAAGACTATCTTCCTATTTGGGGCCATTAACATACTGGGTTTATGTACACCCAAATATGGGCCTTATATAATGATAACCCATGTATCTATTATACAAGTATGATAGAAATGGCCCATTAGGTAAACGAGTTTACCTGACTTCAGATCGGAACCCAAGAGGTTAAACCCGACCCGTTTGGGGTTTATATTTAGATCAGGCAGGAGCGAGGTTTGGGGTTTATATTTAGATCAAGTAGGAGCGAGGTTTGGGGTTTATATTTAGATTAGGCAGGAGCGAGGGTTTTATATGTATCATATTTCAAAATATTATGAATAATAATAACTTTTCAAAATATATTTTAATTTTCTTGTGCAATATTAAAAAAATATAATTCAAATGAAGAAACTCTTAGAAGATTTTATTTAGATTTTATTTTTACCAACAATTTAAAATTATATTTGTCTTAAAGTAACTAGGGCCTGCCTTTGGTTCGACCATTGAGGCCAATAAAATCATATATGAGTTGTTTACTTTTTTTAATATGTATATATTTTTTTAAATTTTATTTCTGAAAATGAATCTATTTCAACTTATTTACGAAATAATAATAAGTTGGGATTGGATTTATAGAAAATTTAGTTTATATAGCAGCCTGTATGAGAGATGTTTGATAGGTTAGCTCAGCCTTTATGAGGGTTGATGGACAATTCAGAATAGACTTTTTTAGAGATGCTTCAAATTTTATAGCCTTTAATCAAGCTTTTATGATGATTTGTTTTACATTTTCTGACAAACTTTTTTAGGGTTAGGTGACATTTTCAAACAACCTTTTTTAGAGATAATTTTACAACCTTTAATTCAGCTTTGTTATGGTTGATTGACATTTCACAACAGACTTTTTGACAGTTGAGTGACATTTTCAAACATATTTTTTAGAGATACTTTTAAAACCTTTGATTCAACTCTTACAATGGTTGATTGACATTTTGTGGCATACGTTTTCAGGGTTGAGTGACATTTTCCAACAACATTTTTTCGAGATACTTTTACAGTCATTAATTAAGCTTTTATGATGGTTGATTGACATTTTGGGACAAATGTTTTCAGGGTTGAGTGAAATTATAGAACATACTTTTCCAGAGATACTTTTACAGTCTTCAATGAGCGTTGATTGATGTAAAATATTATTTTAATCACTTTGTTGGTTATATATGCATCAAGAATTCTAAATTGGAATATCGATTTCCTTGTGTACTAGGTATTTGTTTGTTCTATATCGAAGTGCTTTATATCAATACTAATTAGAGTGTATTTCCTACCTTGCTAACAAAATGGGAGAGTAGTTTGAGATAGCATGTCAAAGATACTTGCATGAGGTTACAAACTATCGCGAGATGCTGGAGAAATTCATGTGGTTACTTGGTGGTATGAGAACAAGGTGTCAATGGATGAGAGAAGACAAAGAAATAGCAGAAAGACGGTGCAGAGAACTACAATTGGAGAAGAACTACATTGAGAATGAAAACAAACTGTTACGACATTTTCTCTCAGGACATGTCTACCCCATTTGATGAATGAATCTGTGGTAGTTTTTTATCTTTGTTTTTAAGTATGTAATCTCGTTCGACTATTGTAACACGATACTTTTTTTTGTTCGTTTGTAGTTGATCATTTATTATTATTAAATATTACTCAGATTCCTTTATTTTGAAATTATTGCACCGTAAACAACATCGCAAATTAAATTCATATAACTAATATATGTATAATTTGTGAAAAAGAACTGAAATAATAGTCACGTCAATATGACGCCATGTCATTCGTTGTTCGAGTTGATTTGACACATCAATTTGGGCTTTATCGTGGTTGATGTTGAAACCATGGAAACCTATATCAGAGTCAATATGAAAAATTAATTTAGCCTCTATCAGGGCTAATTTGACAAATCAGCTAAGCATTTGTCAAGACTAATTGACAAGTCATGACTTATATATATATACACAAACACATATAGTTACACATATGGGTATATATATATATAAATGCTTGTCTCCATTGCATAACTGAAAAAACACAACAAATCAAAGTTTGAAATTTTCATATCCAGTTTCAACAAAAAAAAAAAAAGTGTATACGGTCACAGATCTATATCGTTCAATAGGACGACACTGGGATTTGGAAGATGATATCTCTTACTCTTTAGATCCAATAGTATGTTACTATCCACAGTGGGTTACAAGAATGAGAGATGAATGGACTTATCGTGTGAATCAAAAAGATATTATCATTGATGGATGTAGGCAATACAACATTCCAAGAGTTCGTTTGGCCAAAACAATGCCAATAGGCACACCTCATGATCTTCAAATGGGGTAGCATCACTACCACGAAGAAAATAGCGGAATGCAACTTTGAATTAGTTGACACAAGATTCAAATGATAGTTCGTAAGTTGGATGATGAAAGTAATGTATAATATCTCTTTGTTAGTGCATTGCAGTTTTACTAACGATTTCTTTTCAAGTCTAATGTATTATTTTCACGTTAAATTATAATAACTCTACATCTACTAATTCAACATTCTTTATATCTTTATTTAAATTCCAAAAATAAACATTTAATAACAAAGGTTTACAATATTAGAGTGTTACATCAAAACAAATAAAGTCTACTACATCCCCAACTACTAGAAAATACGACTTTAAAATACAGTTGTTTAAACGGACAGATCAACAAAGTTTTGTGCTCTGATATCTTCAAGGACACTCATTTACTCCAAGAATATACTACCAGGAAAGTCTACAAACTCGTTCAATTCAAATAAATAGTCTCGACCCTTTGAAGCCATTCGAACTGCCAAGTTGTTCATCGATTTCAGTAAGTACTTTACCGTGCTACCTTTCTTATTTAGTGTTTTTGTGTACACACTCGTGTTTATCACTTCCTCAATAAAAGACTTACAGTAATAGTAAATTATGCACGGTGAGAACGGTATTTCCCGCAACATGTAAAGGGTTTGGTGAATGCTTCTTATGTTAGTGTTTGTTTAACGCTCTGTTAAAGTGTTGACGCAACTCTTTCTAATAAGTCCTCCTAATGCACCATCATGCTGACCAGTTATTTGACCATTAACATTCACTAAGAAGCTGCTTAAAAAACAACCGACAATCAAACTATAAATGAAAACAAAACAATAGTAATAAATATATATTTCAAAACATTCATTATAGTCTTCTTTATAAATTTTATTTATTCTCTTCTGGTACAGACTGAAACAAGGTCTATACTACTATACAATGTTTGATGTTAACAATACACGTTACTAATAATGAACTCAGGGGACCAAAATAAGAACTCAGATTGTTTCTATTTATACGAAAGTTAGGCAGGAAATGGGTAACGAATTGGTGGGAAATGGGGAGTAAAATGGTGGGAAATTGGTTGGCGGGAAAAAATGACAAAAATACGGAGGAACATTTTTGGCGGGATATTTATTGGCGGGATATGAGGGCATCAATTGGATGTAATTTTTTGGTCAAGAAAGTGGTTTGGCACCAAAATTTACCTACATATACATTAAACCATGCTAAACTCACATTCATCTCTCTTGCCCATTCTCATTACTATAACAAACATAAGTTCAAATGGAAAATGTGTTAGGAATTGATAAGAGTAAGGGTAAGTATTGGCCCAGTGAGCTACCTAAGAGAGGGGGTGAATTGGGTAATTATGAAAAATTTAAACCAATAATATCAATTAATCAATTTCCTTACATTAATTATTATCTTCGTTACATAGTGGATAAGTATTTAATTTTAGGTACACACCCAAACACATTATAATAAAAATAAAGAATACAACATACTAAGATATATTCTGGTTTAGCAAGTTAGCCTTGCCTAATCTAGTCCCCTGAGCTCCACGAAAATTCAAAACCTTTAAACTGCTGATTCCTTTAACGGTAGGATCCAAACCCTTACAACGATTTTTTTACTAGGCTCAGAATCAACTTTTATAAATATCCTTTTCCCCAGCTAAGGAAGAACCTTATCTTTTTATCAAGTTAAAGACTAAATTAATTCTATTACAAAAAGAATCAAAACCTAATCCTGTTAACAGACCAAAGATCAAACCTCACCACACTCACAAGTATCATTTTACCAAGTAAGGATGGAACCTTTACAATCCACTCAAATCAATTCAATTGTAGTGAGAATCAAGACCTAGTTCTTTTCAAGCGAAAAGAATAACCTAACCTTTTTACTTAGGACAAAGATCAAACTCTAATTTTTTTCACAAGAAAAAGATCAAAACCTAACTACCTTGACTAGACACCGACCCAACCATATCTAATCTGCTCAAACTCACAAAAACAGAAAAATATGAGTTTCTTCCCACAAGCAGCTTCTATCACCTCAATACATATATGCTCAATTAATATCCTAAAATTTACTATGTGATAGATATAATGTGAGACAAATTAATATCTAATTAATAACAATATGGGTAGTAGAATTTATAGCACATAATCAGATAAACAAGCAAAATCATTTTAAAAAGTTTTTCTGGTTTTTACGTTTGGAAACAATTTTCTAATGATCTTAACATCAGGAAAATAATAATAATATGAAACCAAGATAAAGAATAATAGATTGGAAAGATCTCACTAGGAAAATACCGAAGATTGAAATAGAATCACAATATAACACAAGTCAGTGAGACCAAATCAACAAAGCTTTAGATCAAGAATGTATATATAATCTTTCACAAAAATCTTAGCATAAATATCACTCTTAGAATAGCTCAAAGCTGATGTTCTTGATGTATTTCATCTAATTTTGGCAGATCTATATATATAGATTGATATCAAGCCCTCCAGCGGCTACTTTTCAATAGATATGCCTCTAAAAGGCACCTTTAGACCCCATATAATATATTCTTTCAATTCTAGTGTAATTCATTTAAAAAATAACTTTTAACTCTCTCAAATAAGTCCATAAAATATTTCTCAATTATCAATCGCAAAGATATAAAGTATTTAATTGCTAAAATTGGGAAATCTTTAATTAAGTGGACCAAACCAATAAGGATATCAAAATAAATGTACCATATCTTCAATAATTTCAAATCCCACAAAATTCTTCCTTGGAATCATAAAAAACGGCTAGTTTTTTTTACCAAAATCCCAAATTTCTCAAAATCTCAATCGAAACTGTCGGTTGACCGAACCTTGTCCTGTCAGGTAACTAATTGATTCATCTTGCAAACCAGGACAAAACCGAACACCAAGTCAATTGACTAATCTCACCTTGGTCAATTGACCAATTGGTTAAGGGAGTTTTCCCAACCAACTTCCAGCACAGCCGGTTAACCGATTGGCTCCTAATTGGTTGATTGATTGGTTCAAAGACTTCCAATTTTTCACCCTTAAGCCAATGGGTCGACTGATTGCTTCAGGATTTTCGCATTTTGCTCCGACAACCTTACTGTTTCAAATGATTGACCGATCCTTTTTGATCAGTTGACCGATTGATGCTGTTTGGTCAATTTCTTCTCCATTTTCTACTCGACAGTCCATTATTTTAATTCAGTTAACCGATTGCTTTTCTCGGTTGACTAATTTTACCCTTAACTTTACTTTTTATACTTTAATCATGGTTTTCAATTATTTCACATAAGGAGCATATAATTAATCAATAATTAGGATCCTAAACTCTAATATTTCAACACACAAAAACATAACTCATTTAATAGTGTCATGTGTGATCCTAATTCGGGTTGCATTAAGAGTATAAAAGAGTATTGGGTTGTTTTCACTTAATTTCTTCAATGTCTTCAATACTCTTCATTTATTCACTTTGTCCATCATTGCACCCTTAATATTTTCTTCATGAAATCTTCAACACAATCAATAAATGGAACTCTTTATTTGAAACAGTCAACAAACACATTAGTTACATCAAAACATCAACACTTAATTGTCCATAAAAACTTAGGGATCAACAATCTCCCCCTTTTTTATGATGACAACTATCTTCGATATTTTCTTCAAAACAAAAATATAACCACGCTCTCCCTAAATTCGAGGATGGGTATTTAACTCATTTAAGCACAATGATGAAGATAAATTCAAACAATTCAATAGATATTCAATATAAGCCCAAAAATCAATATAACGTTTAAGATTTTCAATAAAGCATGAATTAAGCAATTCAACATAGATCTATCTTTAATCAATGCAATACTTAGGTAAACAAATTCCTAAACATCAACTAACTTGTTTAAAGTTCAATTTTACCATGATCTCCCCCTTTATCAAACAAATTTCTCATTTAAACATCAAACATATTCTAGGCAAATATCGTTATGCTTAGCCATACATAAACCTCGAATAATTTTCACAAATTGATCTTTCGCTAGAAGTTTGATAAAGATATCGGTAAGCTGATCGGAGGTATCCATATACTCAATAGTAACATCCCTCTTTCTGAATGTGATCACGAATAAAATGGTGTCTAATCTCTATGTGTTTAGTTTATGAGTGTTTTGTCGGATTCTTACTTCAACATATAGCACTTTTATTATCACAATAAATAGGAACTTCCTCCATACATATTCCAAAATCATTTAATTGTTGCTTAATATGTAAAATTTGAGCGCAACAATTACCAAGTACCATATATTCAGCCTCAGTAGTGGATAAGACAAGAGTTATGTTTCTTGCTAAACTAAGAAACCAAAGCATGTCCTAAAAAGTGACATGACCTACTTATGCTTTTACGCTCAATTTTGCATCTGGTAAAGTCAGCATCGGAGTAACTAGTTAACTTGAAATCACTCCCCCTAGGATGCCAAAATCCTAGGTTACCTGTCCCTTTCAAATATCGTAAGATCTGCTTAACCGCAGTTAAATGTGATTCTTTAGGACAAGATTGAAATCTAGCACGCAAGCAAACACAAAACATAATATCTGGTCTACTAGCAGTAAGATACAACAAGCTACCAATCATACATCGATACATTTTCTCATTTACGTTTTTGCCTGTATCATCTTTATTTATTTTTGTAATTGTTGCCATGGGAGTTTTATATTCTTTAGTGCCATCCAAGCCATACTTTTTCAACAACACTTTGGTGTACTTGGATTGATTAATAAAAATATCTTCTTTGCCTTGCTTGATTTGAAACCCAAGAAAGAAGGTCAACTCCCCCATCATATTAATTTCAAATTTGACCTGCATTATCTTGCCAAAAATCCTCATTAGTAGAATTGAAAATAATATCGTCAACATAAATTTGTACTAATAGGATGTCAATATCAGTTTTCTTGATAAATAATGCTATATTGCTAAGACCTAGTCGAAATGTTGTTTCGATTAAATATCGGCTAAGTCTTTCATACCAAACTCTCGACGCTTATTTGAGCCTATACGAAACCTTTAGAAATTTAAACACATGATCAGGAAGCTTATCATTCACCGATCTCGGTGGTTGTTCGGCATAAACGTTTTCTATAAGAAGACCATTCAAGAATGCACTCTTTACATCCATTTGATATAATTTAAAATTATGTGAACATACAAATGCGAGTAATATTCTAATAGTTTCTAATCTAGCAACAAGTGTATAAGTGTCATCATAATCAATTATCTCTTCTTGATTATAGCCATGTGCTAGTAATCTTGCTCATAGGATGAAAATCCGGTCTAGGAACTAAAGACCATATTTTATTACACTCAAATTGAACTAATTCTTCTTGCATCGCGAAGATCTAAGATTCATAAATTAACACCTCATTCACATTCTTAGGCTCAATTTGAGATAGGAAAGAAAGATTTATTATATCTCTAAGGGAGCAACGTGTACTTGCACCTCTTTTAAAATTTTTGATAATTTTTTTTACCGAGTGCCCTGGCATTATCGTTATAGGTCGTGGTAAAGTCGTGTTCTCTCTTTTTGGTTTTTCATTCCGTGGCTCATTTGTCGTATCACCTCCTTGGTTTTGGTTATCTTGTGTACCTGCATCATTATCATCCAAAACCTTTTTCGACAAAAATGGATGAGATTCCTCAAATACAACATGTATAGATTCTTCTACTACTAATGTACGTTTATTATAAACTCTATAAGCTTTACTTTTAGTAGCATACCCAAGAAGAATTCCATCATCAGATTTAGCATCAAATTTACCCAAATTATCCTTATACTTCAAAATAAAATATTTGCAACCAAAAACTTTAAAATAAAAAGGATATGTATATCTCCGCTCTATATTTATTTAGGAAGATGATTCAGTTATGTCCATTTCCTTAAGTTTTCTTTGGAATATTCTTCATCATTCATATGACTATCGTCTTTAGGTGTAAAAGACGTAATTTTAACATTTATCTCTTGTCACGTGCGGAGAACAGCCTTGTCCTAGGAATAATTTGTCCTTACACATAAATGTTTATTGATAACCTGGAACTCTTTGAAACATACATGGAAAAAAATCATTAGTAGAGATCAAGTGAACATATATTTATCAATTATTCTCAAAATCATGCATGATCACTAACTAATTTCAAGCAATTTTGATCCTATAAACCAATTGATTCAGATTAAGTTATCTCAAATAACATGTTTCTTATAATCATATTATCGATTTCAAAAAATATAAATAGATGCATGATATGAGTAATATAAGCAATTTTGAAACAAACATGTTACTACACTTTAAGTAAATGTGATTATCTGAATTACCATGCAATATTTCTAAGATAACAAATAAGCACATCATTTAGTATAAGTTTTAGAAATCATTGCCAACTTACCTATTTGGAAATTCGGACACCTCTCCCTTTAGCAAATTTAATGAATTTAAGCTAGGAAGGGTTAAGAGTACCTCTAATGTTCTTAGGGACGACTTTACTTTTTACATTATTTGTACCAACAATTGATTTGGATGCACAATTTATATTGGTCTATCCGTATCCTCTAAGCCTTTGATCGTTGTCATTTGATTCAAATATATTTCTATTTTCACGTGTCACTTTTGGCTTCGTCGTGATACACCATCTTGGCTTTGATACTTCTTTTCTATTTGCACGTGTCTCTTGTGGCTTCTTTGTAACCTCCCATTTTGGCTTTGGTACATCTTTCTGATTTGTACGTATTGCTTGTGGATTCTTGGTCACTTCATGTCTTGGTTTTGATATATCATTTTTTATTGTTCCTTTTGTTCCAGTCTCTATATTATGTAGCTCTGCACAAGACATTTGCATAGCGCTCTTTGGTATCCATTTCATTTTGAATCCATTCATGTTAGAAATTAACTTAGGGTTCCTGAACAGACATGATACTTTAAAATGTCCAACCCTATTGTAATAATAACATCTAAACTTCGATTGATTATCATAGATAGCACAAGAAACAAAGCATGAATAATTTCTAACAATAGAAAAATTACAATCATTGGCTTGTGATAAAGGATGAGACAATTAAATATATCTATTTCCATAGATTGCTTTAAAAGATAAATAAGCAGTTTCAGAAGCTCTTGCAATAGACTTGAGGTCAGATTTTGAGTTTTCAAAATTTTTCTTAAGTAAATCAATATTTAATTCAAGATCTGACCTTTTCCTGGAAACCACGTCTATATCCCTTTTTAAAACTCTATTTTTATTTTCAAGAAAATCTACTTTAGAGAGCAAATTATTTATTTCAAAAATAACATCTGAAAACTCTTTTGTTCCATATTAGTCATCCATATGCACTTTAGATTTTCGAACACTTTTTCTTCCATTTTCAAAAGAATTAATTTGTTTTTAAACTCAAGTTTTTTTTAGCAAAAAGAAGTGTGAGATAGAGTAATTTTTCCATAACAATATGGACATTTTCATTATCATCATCTCCATCACTACCACTAATACTATAAAAATCATAAATAACATTATCATATACATATCTATCACCTTCAAGAGAGGATACACAAAAAATATTTTTCATGGTGTGTGCTACATGATCAGTTTAGCTAGGATGTTAAGCCTAACGAGTTAAAACCAGCTCTGATGTCAATTATTGGCCCAGTGAGCTACCCAAGAAGGGAGGTGAATTGGGAAGTTAATTTTATTTTTATTTTTAAAATAAATCTTTAACATTTAATTATCAATTAATCAATTTTCCTACATTAATTATTATCTTCATTACTGTATAACAAACGTTTGTTACGCGCTCATGTATTGACTACTCGCAAGTGCACGAGGTCTAGTTTTAATATAGTGGATCTTTCAGATCGGATATCGTTCCCACAAGGACGGTGTGAATAATTGAATACTGCAATTTACATAGTCTCAAATTATCCAGACGGTTCAATAAATGTTTTAAAATTAAACTAATTAAAACTAAGCTAAATTACAATTAGTGGGTTAATCCTAACTAAATTAATTACCTAGGGATTGATTTCGTTCACTTAATACATGTTTGATTTTGTTTAGTTAACAATAACAGTGTTTAGGTATCCAACAATCTCAGTTCATAAACTCACTCACCACCTCTTTCGAGTGTAAGACAAGTGAATACGTGACTTCGTGTCAATGAAGAAGTCTCTCACAACGTATTAACGATGCTAGATCATGTGAGTCGTGCCCCAACGTCATCGATTGCACACTCACTAACGTCCTCCCGGGTCATTAGATCGTAACAATGTGTTTACCCTAATCCGAATTCGGGGTTACCTCTTCCGAGTGTTAAACCCCGTATTCTCAAATCTAACCCTAATACCTTAACAAGCATATTAAAGTTGTAATAAAATGATAAACATAATCAGAATTAAAAGCAAACAACCCTTAAAGAAGCATATATTTCATCGAACTAGTAGTTATACAACTACATCGATCCCTAGCTAATATTTATCTAATCTAACATGATCTTGGACATTAGAACATTAAACCAAGAGGGATTCATCATCATTTACAATAAAACATTAAATTACAAATAGAGAAACAAAAAGAAAAAGATCAAAATTTAAAATGGAGTGATCTACTGTTGCCAAAGACCGATCCGCCAATGTTTCCTCTTCTTCGGATGATGAATATCCTCTTCAAGAATGGCCAGGGATCACCTCCTAAGGTTAGGGGCATCCAAGAGTGTTCATCATTTCTTAAGAGAAGTGGGAGAATGGGTATTTATAGGTGCAAGGTTTCAAAATATCTAAAAATATCTATTTTGATGTGTAGAGCCCACCGCCGCAGCCGTGGGATTCACCACCGCGGCTGTGGGTAAGTCGGTTAACTCATAGATTTTTTACCACCGCGACGGTGGAACAGCATCTAAACTTTCTGATCTTTCACCATCGCAGCAGTGGCCTTGCATTGCAGCGGTGGGACTTGTTCAAATTCAACAGTCTCTGCAATCTCACCGCTATCGCGATGGATTTCTCGCCACGGCGGTAGCTCTTGTGATCTTGAAACCTTATTTCTTCATCATTTCTTCACTGTTTTCCCTCTGTTTTTACTTGTTTGCATCCCTACACCTGAATTACATAAAAAACTACAAAAATGCAATTAAATATTACTAATTCACTTGAAAACTACCAAATTTAGCTTAGAAGTAGATAGATATTTTCTACCTATCAAAATACCCCCAAACTTGAAATTTTGCTAGTCCTCGAGCAAAACACCCTAACACTAAATTAAACTAACTACTCTAATTAACTTACGACTAATCTAAAAATGAAAAACTTTAACAAATAAGAAGTACAAACATGTGAGTTCCAAATTCAATTAAAGAAAACCAAGTTGGTCCTCCCTCAACATTCCTCAATCTTATCAAGTTCGGGAAATAATATACACCAAGTGGTGTTCTAGAATTTCAACACTCTATTTCAATAAAAACCATTCTAAATCCATCTTAAATGGGTGTGTGTGAGAGCTCAAAAGTATAACTAACCAAACTCTAGATTGGATTATGCAGTAGACAAGCTCATGACTTAAACCTTAAAGGATTCAGGCAAACCATACACATTGTTGATCCCAAGATTTTGATGAACAATTAAGTATTGATGTTTTAGTGGAACTAATGTTTGATCAAGTATTTCAGTGATTTAAAGTTCCAATAATGAAGATGTCAAAGTGAATGGATGCTAAATGAAGATATCAAGAAGAAGTATTAAGAGTTTGAAAACATTAGGGAAAACAACTCAGGTAAATATAAACTTTTAATATCCCATTTAGGAACACAGACGACACAAAATGAATTTCATCTTTTATATGTGTTTTGGTTGAGTATATTTATTTGCTCCTATGTGAAGTAAAAAGAAATATTTTTGAATGAATAAAATAGAATATAAGCGTATTAGTGGAGTTCATTTGAATATAAATATGGATAAAGGGGAAAAATTGTAAAAGAAAGTAAGTTAAAAACGAGATCAGATAAGAGATTCAAAAGAGGGCAGTCGACTGAGGAGTCGACCGGATAAAGAAGATGAACTCTCTGCGACTGAGGAGTCGACCAGAGAAAGAAGATGAACTCTCTGAATCTGCGAGTTAAGTGAGAGGTCGATCGATGGAAGTTTCGAAAAAGTCTCTGAATCTGCGAGTCGATTGAGGAGTCGACCGATAAAGTACACGGACTACTTCCAGTATCCTTTAGTTGACTGGGCAGTCAACTGAACACTCAGTTTATCGATATTGGTTGATCCAATTTTAAATCCAAATGTAGCCATTTTTGGTTAAGATTTGAAAGAGATTTCGGGGATATTCTTGACATTTGAGATACGGTTCATATACAAATTAAATCCTTTCAATATGGTCCATTAATTATTAAAATTTCTCGATTTGGTACATAAAATGGATTCTATACTTATTTGTTTTAATTGAGAAATACTTTAGGGATTTAATTGAGAGTTTTAAAAGTTGTTATTAAGTGACATTGAACCTAAATAAAGTCCTCATGTTATGAAGGGTCTATAAGAGTATTTTATTATCATGACACTTGTAAACTAGCCGTTAGGAGGCTGATTACATGTGCCCTTATATAGACCTGCGAATTTTTTAAGAGAGATAATCATTCTATTCATTCTAAGAGATAAAATCAGTTTATATTTTTTAGAGAGCCTTTATAAGAGTTATCATTCAACTATATTGTGAGTTGTTTTAAGAGTGATTCTGATAATCAATTGCAATCAATTTGTGCTGATACCGGAATTGAAGCTACATTGTTTTCATCATTAATTCTGTGGATTTTGGGTGAGATATTTCCATATTAATTATTACTTGTTTATTATTGTATTCAAGAAATTGATCTTGGAAATTATTTTTCATTTTTTAAAGAAAATATTATTTCAAACAATTTCTTGAATCTGATTACAGGCTCCAATTTGCTATCCATATATTGTTAAAATCAAATTTTTGCATCTCACATAATTCTATCACTAGTTGGGATATTAATTGAGTTTATATAAATCTGGGGTGGTAGAAGTTCCGAGTGAGATTTACTTATCAATTTTTGTATTGGTGAGTTCTGACGGATTAAATATCATTGGGGATATTTAATCAAGGGTAGCTGGGTCTCAGTCTTTTCCTGTAAAGAGATTGAGGTAGTGATTCTTCCTGAATAAGAATTGCGTGTTTGTGAGTGATTTTGTAACGATTCAATCCTTACCGAATAAAAGGATATTTGGAGTGTTTTTGTGAGGTTTTTATTCTTGAGCCTAAGTGTTAAAAAGAATTAAGTTATTCTTTAGCCTATAAAAAATAGAGGTTTTTCCTTTGCCTTTGAAAAGGAAATTGTAAAGGTTGATTCTGAGCCTATAAAAGAATCATTGTTCGGGTTTGGTTTCTGCCTTTAAAGGAATCTTGGTTTTAGTGAGTGTGACCTCCATGGAGCTCGGGGGACTGGATTAGCCAAGAGTAGCCTAGTGAACTAGTATAAATCTCTGTTGTGCTGCTTTCTTAATTTGTTTATTTTTGCTGTTTGTGTGTGCACCTAGTTGATTGATTAATTCCACTGTGTGATAAAGATAATAATTAATTTAGGCTTAAAATTAATTATTTGATATATTAATTTTTATTCTGATTATTTTTTAATTACCCAATTCACCCCCTCTTGGGTATTCTTCTGGGCCAACAATTGGCATCAGAGTTGGTTTAGCTTGAATCTATTTTGCTATCAAAGATCACATGGCACACATAGTAGGTACACTAGGTAAGGGGCAGTCTATGCACCAAGTACCTTTGTTTGCAGGTGAAAGTTACTCGTTTTGGAAAGATAGGATGATAGCCTTTCTCCAGGCTACAAATTATGATGTGTGGCTAACAATTGAGGATGGTCCATTTATTCTAATGGAAAATGGAGTTGAGAAGAAGAAGGAACAACTCACTGCTTCCGATAAGCAGAAACTCTCTATTAATTCTCAAGCTATCAATATTCTCTTTTGTTATTTAGATGCTAATGAGTATTCTAGAGTTTTAGGTTGTAAGTCCGCAAAGGAGATGTGGGATAAGCTACAAGTCACCCACGAAGGGACAAGTCAAGTGAAGCAGTCAAAAATCAATGCACTTATGAGAAAATTTGAGATGTTCAGGATGGAAGAAAATAAATCAATTCATTAGAAGTACACTCGTCTCAACAACATATGCAATAGTATGAATCAACTAGGAAAACCATACTCTATGGAGGATAGAGTACGAAAGGTCCTAAGATCCTTGACGAAAATATGGGAGTCAAAAGTGACGACAATCGAGGAAGCCAAGGATCTTAGCAAATACGACATCGATGATCTAATTGGTAATTTGATGACTCATGAATCAGCGATCAAAGGTTATGAGGATGATACCTGAAAAAGCAAGAGGAAATCCTTGGCACTAAAAGTTAAAAAAAAATTGAAGAAGAGGATGACAGTGATGATGAAAACCTTGATAGTGAGTAATAGAAGAATGTATCACTTCTCACAAATAATTTTAAAAGAATGACTCAGTGCACATTCCGTGGAAAAAGAAATCTCAACATGTCCAAAGTGGAATGCTACAACTATCATAAAATCGGTCATTTTCAAAATAATTGCCCCGAACCGAAGAATGATAAAGAAAATGAGAAAAAGAAGAAAGAAAAAAAGAACGCAAAGAAGAGTAAGAAGAAATTGATGAAGGCTACTTGGGATGATACCGATTCATGTAGCTCGAAAGAATCAAATAGTGAGGATTCGTCAATACTTGCTTTAATGGCCACTGGTGGTGAGGTAACCGATTGTTCAAGTTCTTGTCCTTTAAATTTTGATGAATTATTTAATGTTTATCAAGAATTTTCACATGATTATAAAAACTAGTGTTCAAAAATAAATGCCCTTCAAAGTACAATTAACACATTAAACAAGCGAGTAGTGGATTATGAATTTGAAAACAATGACTTGAAATCTAAATTGATGGATTTGCAATCAATTGTTCTCAAATTTACCGGCGGTGAAAACAATTTGAAAATGCTTTTGGGAAGTTCAGAAGGAGTTTTTGATACGGTCGGTGTTGGATTTCAGAAAAATCTTAAACAAAAATGCTTTCATAAATTCTTTTCTGAAACCAAGGATTTTGTTAGATGTTTTAAATGTAACGTTGTGGGGCATACTATTCGAAGATGTTTTGCAAAACTATCTAACTGTAGACAAGTTTGGGTTCCAAAAGGAACAAAAGTTGTCCCGACTAACAAGATCGGACCCACGTAGGCTGGGTACCACTTAGGAACTATTTGAGGTGCTCCTTGTAGGTTATTCTAAAAGCATCAAGAAGCAAGGATAAATGGTTCTTGGATACTGGTTGTTCTTGACACATGACGGGAGATAAAAGTAAATTTACATTTTTAACACCTAAAGATGGAGGTCATGTGACTTTCGGAGAAACGCAAAGGGTAAAATTATCAGTATAGGTAATCTTGGTAATGGTACTACTATGATTAAAGATGTGTTACTAGTTGATGGACTTAAACATAATTTTTTTAGTATTAGTCAACTGTGTGACAAGGGATACAATGTTATATTTGATTATGATAGATGCATCATTAAGAATAGTCATGATAGTAGTATTTTGTTAGTTGCATCACGTTTTGATAATGTTTATACTTGTTCTTTTGATGATTTTAACTCTCAAAATTTATCTTGTTTGAATGCATTATCTGAGAATAGTTGGTTATGGCATAGAAGACTTGGGCATCCTAGTATGGAGTTAATTTCTAACTTATCTAAGAAGAGGCTTGTACGTGACCTACCTAATTTGAAATATGTGAAGGATAAAGTATGTGATGCATGTCAATTAGGCAAGCAAGTTAGATTATCATTTAAGAAAAAGATGCACACGTACACGTCTAGATGTCTTGAATTATTGCATCTTGATTTATTTGGGCCTAACTCTGTTGCTAGTTTTGGTAGTAAGTTCTATGCATTTGTTATTGTTGATGATTATTCTAGACTTACCTGGGTATACTTTCTTGCTAAGAAAAGTAAAGTTGCTTCTGTTCTTGCTAAATTTTGTAAACGTGTTCAAAATGAGAAGCAATGTTCTATTATTAATATTCATAGTGACAGAGGAAGAGAATTTAAGAATGATGAAGTGATAAGTTACTGTGATGAGCATGGTTATGCTCACAACTTTTCTGTACCAAGATGACCGCAACAAAATGGTGTAGTGGAAAGAAAAGAATAGAACTCTTCAAGAGATGGCCAGAACAATGCTAAATAAAAATCGTTTACCAACCTACTTCTGGAACGAAGCAGTAAGTACCGCTTGTCACGTGGTAAATCGGGTATCACTTCGTAGAGGGTTTAACAAAACTCCATATGAAATCTGGAATGGTAAGACTCTTAATATCTCATATTTTAAAGTTTTTGGATGCAAATGTTTTATTTTGAATGACAAGGATAATCTTGGTAAATTTGATGCTAAATCCGATTATGGGATTTTCCTTGAATATGCTACTAACAGTAAGGCTTATAGAGTCTATAATAAACATACTTTAGTAGTAGAAGAAACTATGCATGTAGTTTTTGAGGAAGTAAATCCATACTTGTCGAGAAAGGTTTTGGATGATGATGATGCAGGTATCTTAAATAACCAAAACCAAGGAAATGATGCAACAAAGGAGTCTCAACAAGAGGAGGAACTTGAGGAGAAGGATTCGACTTTACCAAGAGCTATAAAGAAAGTACCAGGGCATTCAATTAAAGAAATCATCGGTAATTTCAAAAAAGGTGTAAGTACTCGATCTTCTCTTAGAGATATAATTAATCTTGCTTTCTTATCTCAAATTGAGCCTAAAAATATAAATGAGGTGCTAATTGATGAATCTTGGATTTCCGCAATGCAAGATGAATTAGTTCAATTTAAGCGGAACAAAGTATGGTGTCTTGTTCCGAGACCAGATTTTTATCCAATTATTAGTACTAAATGGGTATTTAGAAACAAAAAGGATGAATTTGGTATGGTAATTAGAAATAAAGCAAGATTAGTGGCACAGGGCTATAATTAAGAGGAAATAATTGATTACGATGAAACTTATGCTCCTGTTGCTAGACTAGAAACAATTAGAATGCTACTCGCCTTTGCATGTTCACGTAATTTTAAGTTATATCAAATGGATGTAAAGAGTGCATTTCTAAATGGCTTTCTAGCTAAAGAAGTATATGTGGAACAACCCCTGGGATTTGAAAGTGACAAATTTCCCGATCATGTATTTAAACTTCGTAAGGCTTTGTACGGGCTCAAACAAGCTTCAAGAGCTTGGTATGAGAGACTTAACCGATATTTGATCGAAAATGGTTTTCAAATGGGTATTTGTAATATAACACTATTTATAAAGCAAAGTGATTCTGATATTTTATTAATACAAGTATATGTTGATGATATTATTTTTGAATCTACTAATGAGGATCTTTACCAAGAGTTTGCTAAGATAATGCAGGTTGAATTTAAAATAAGTATGATGGGAGAGTTGAATTTCTTTCTTGGATTGCAAATTAAGTAAACCAAAGAAGGGATATATAAACCAAGCTAAATACACCAAGGAGCTGTTAAAAAAATATGGCTTGGAAGGAGCTAAAGAGTACAAAACTCCCATGGCAATGGCTACAAAAATTGAAAAAGAAGATACGGTCAAAAGTGTTAACAAAAAGATGTATCGAGGTATGATTGGTAGCTTGTTTTATTTAACTGCTAGTAGACCTAACATTATGTATAGTATTTGTCTTTGTGCTAGATGATAGGTGTAAAATACTTACGTATTTCCAAACCAGTTTTGTTAGTTTTCGAGTACGTTTATAGTTATTTTTATGTGTTTTAATATGTTTTTATTCTTTTTATACTAAAACAGGTGCGTAGTATGAAAAGGTATGAAATCGGAGTGAAAATAATGTGATCGAACCAAAGTGAACGAAGTTATGGTGGATAAATGAGCAAGGAGGCAACATTATGAAAGAAGCCCACCGCCTAGGCATCCAGACCTCTGCCGAGGCTGTGAAGATGCTGCGAACATTTCCAAGTCTACTACCTACTTCTTCGCCTATGCGGTCACCAAACCTACAAAGCTGGTACAGGCGCTGTAACTTTAAGGCTATTTTGGACTATGATTCAATCCGATTTTGGAAACACTCAAAAAATGGAAGTTGTATATCTTTCTCTTATCTTTCCATAGGTTTTTGAATTACCTCAATCGCAGTTCGGAAACAAAATGCAAACCTGTAGTAACTTCGCCCAGGCGAAAATTCGGCAGAAAGCTAACCAACCTAACTTCACCTAGGCGAAGTTTCCTTCGCCTAGGCGAAAACCTCTGTGCAGAATAGATATTTTGTAGATATTGTTTGGTCTATTTAAACCCTTCTCTCTTCCTCTTTTCATTCTTCTTGAGCTCCCAAGGCCTTAGGCCATATTTTAGGGTTAGGATAAAGGATTTTTTAGGTAGAGCTTTCAACCCGAGGTGGAGGATCAATGAGGAAGCGATCAATCGACGTTTCTAGCGGTAAATCTTCGGATATCAGCTAAGTCGCTCATTTCTTCTCTCTTTTTTTTCTTCATTTTGGTAGTTGTTGAGCATGTTTAGCTCGTTTTACATTGTATAAATGGTTAGGGCCATGAGTTAAACATGGATTGTAATAGGGATTAACGTATTATTTATGAAAATATAGTTTTGATTGAATTTGTGTTTCGTTTATGGTTGTTCCTTATAATTTTGATTGTGTTGCTGTGTTTTCTATGATTATATACTAGTTTAGATATATTAAGAATATGGGGTTTGACACTCGAGAGAGGTAACCTCGGATTCGGACTAGGGTTAACACAACACGATAATCTAACGACCTGGGAGGGTGTTAGAAAGTGTGCAATCGATGACATTGGGGTGAGACTAACGTGACCTAGAGTCGTTAAGACATTGAGGGGGATTTTGACGTTGACACGAAGTCATGTATTCCCCCATCTTACACTCAGAAGAGGTGGCGAGAGAGTTTACGAACCAAGATTATCGGATACGCAGAACGCCGTTAATGTTAACTAAAACGAAATCAAACTCATTTAAGTAAATAAGGTAAATCCCTAGGCAATCTACTTCCCTAAAAAATCTCAAATTAATATTTATAGTATAGTTAACTTAATTAGTATTTTAGTTTAGTATTAGTATTAAATTAAATTCCATTTTTAGTGCCTAGATAAAATTAGGTTATGACAATCACGATACTCGATAGTAATCTCAACCAATCCCTGTGGATACGATATCCGACCGAAAGATCCACTATACTAAAACTTGATCCGTATGCTTGCGGTGAAAGTGGCAGTGCTTATTTAGCGGCCACCAAGTTTTTGGCGCTGTTGCCGGGGATTGGTTGTAGTCAAATTTTGTTCCCAGCCTCGTCACCAAGTTTTTGGCGCCATTACCGAAGACTAGTTGTAGTCAAATTCTCTTCCCGCCCTCGTCACCAAGTTTTTGGCGCTGTTGCCGAGGATTGTCTTATTGATTGCTATCGATATTGGAAGTAAATAACTTGATTTTAATCTAGGCATTTTTGTATATAATTTTTGTTTGTAGTTTTGTTTTTGTTTTCGACAGGATGCTTGCAGATGTTAGATCGACAGGTGCTCTTGCGGTTCGATCATTGAATATCTCGCCAATCTTGAGGACATGTGTCGAGCCGAGGACATTAAACCAAGCGCTTCTTGGAAGGCAACCCGGGGTCACAAATAAGTTAGATACATCTCTATCAATTTGAGTCGGAGACGAGATCCTCTCGCCTCCCAGGTATGTGTTATAAACCCCTGTCTTCAATATCATGCTATATACTATCATTGGGATCGTTGACGGCTCATTTTAGACAACACCTGTGTTGAGTTGGTGGTGATATGTAGTATGTTTTAGTATGTGTATATGTTTTTAGCATGTTTTACTGTTTTTATTGTATGTATGCTCGTTTAGGATTAGTTTGTTAGTTTAGATGTTGTTTCGTGCTATGTTTTGACGTCATCTGGGCCTATACCCGATGATCCCCTGATTGTTTTGAGGTCGAGCGTAAATATCATTCATGTGTGTTCTGTGTGCTTAACGTATCGTCTTAGTAAAAGTTATTGTGGATCCTAAATGCATGAGTACATAAACTCAGTATAGCACTATCTAATTGATTTGAAACCAATTATCCTTCACTCAATTTTATGACAATAGGGATTCTAGAACTTGATTTGGGGGAAATTCAAGGCGAAATCCTAGGCGAGGTTGTTTAGGAGATATGATTTAGGCATTCATTTGATTGCTTGAGCCTTTTAAGCTTACATTGATATATATTTATCCCTCGTTACCCTGTTGAAGCCTAATAGTCGTTTCAATTCTGAACACTTAACAAATACCCTAGCCGATTGAACTTTTTCCAAACCTACATCTCTAAACTGAAGGCACAATTCGAGTAAATCAAGTCAGCATTTTTCTACTTGATGTGAGCGGTTGGATTTATGCCGAAATTCTAATTAGTTCGGTATTCGAGTACTCGCTTGTCGTTTGTCGTTCATATTGTTTGCACATTCCTAAGGTTATAAGAATTCGAATACGTTTTGGGGTGTGTTACTTAATCCTTTTTGCACACTCTTAAAATTGTAGAAATTTGAATGAGTTTAGGGGTGTGTTGAAAAAAATAAAAAAAAATAGTTTCTTTTTTACATGACAAGTGAGTACGACGTTCTTAAATGTTTGTTCAGAGTTGTTTCTAATTAAACTATGGGGTTTGAAGTGTGAGAGTTCCAAGCGATATGCCTCGGGTAACGTTAAGTTAACTACATTAACCTATTTTCTATTCCAAAATACCCTTGGCCATTATTCCAAAACCGAACCAAGCCCTACTGATCTTCATGAACCTCCGAGCCTACATTAGTGGAGAATAGATCCCAGGTCAGGCGTATGGATTCCCTATACCTTAAAGGTTTTAGTCATGATCTTTATTTAGGGATAATCCCATCTAATGAATGGATAGTAGTATATTTGAGTTTAATCAGACACACTTAAATAGGATCTAGAATGGCGCTTACTATTTTTAAATGTTGAAATTTTGGAACACCACATGGTGTGATTTAGGCTTGAACTTGATAGGATTAGGGGTTGATGGGGGGAAAATCTTTCTCCCTGTAGATGATATTCAAAACTTCCACATTTTTGTTTTTAGTGATTTTCGTTTGTAGTTTTTAATATCGTAATTAGTTTTTATATTTTCTTGTATTGTGTTGATGTTTTGCTTGAGAACTCGCAAAATTATGAGTTTGGGAGTATTTGATAGGTGTAAAATACTTACGTATTTCCAAACCATTTTTGTTAGTTTTTTAGTATGTTTATAGTTATTTTTATGTGTTTTAATATGTTTTTATTTTTTTTGTATTAAAACAGGTGCGTGGGGTGAAAAAGTATGAAATCAGAGCGAAAACGATGTGATCGAACCAAAGCGGATGAAGTTACGGTGGATAAATGAGCAAGGAGGCAACATTGTGAAAGAAGCCCACTGCCTAGGTTGTGAAGATCCTGAGAACATTTCCAAGTCCACCACCTACTTCTTCGCCTAGGTGGTCACCAAACCTGCAAAGTTGGTATAGGTGTTGTAACTTCAAGGCTATTTTGGACTATGATTCAATCCGATTTTGGAAACACTCAAAACATAGACGTATATATTTTTCTTATCTTTCTACAGGTTTTTGAATCATGTCAATTGGAGTTCGAATAAATAAGTTACAGTCAAAATAAAATACCAATCTGCAGTAACTTCGCCTAAGCAAAAATCCAGCAGAAAGCTAACCGACCTAACTTTGCCTAGGGGAAAACCTCTACGCAGAATAGATATTTTGTAGATATGTTTTGGCCTATTTAAACCCTTCTCTCATCATCTTTTACTTCTTCTTGAGCTCCCAAGGCCTTAGGCCATATTTTAGGGTTAGGATAAGGGATTTTTTAGGGAGAGCTCTCAACCTGAGGTGGAGGATCAACGAGGAGGCGATCGATCGAAGTTTCTAGCAGCAAATCTTCGGATATCGGCTAAGTCTCTCATTTATTATCTTTATTTTCTTCATTTTGCTAGTTGTTGAGCATGTTTAGCTCATTTTACATTGTATAAATGGTTAGGGCCATGAGTTAAACATGGATTGTAATAGGGATTAACATATTATTTATGAAAATGTAGTTTTTGTTGAATTTGTGTTTCGTTTATGGTTGTTCCTTATAGTTTCGATTGTGTTTCCGTGTTTTCTATGATTATATGCTAGTTTAGATATATTAAGAATACGGAGTTTGACACTCAGGAGAGATAACCCCGGATTTGGACTAGGGTTAATATAACACGACAATCTAACGACCCGGGAGGGCGTTAGAAAGTGTACAATCGATGATGTTGGGGCGAGACTCACGTGACCTAGAGTCGTTAAGACGTTGAGGGTGACTTCAACATTGACACGAAGTCACGTATTCCCCCGTCTTACACTCAGAAGAGATGGCGAGGGAGTTTTACGAACCAAAATTGTCGGATACGCCGAGCGCCGTTAATGTTAACTAAAATGAAATCAAACGCATTTAAATAAATAAGGTTAATCCCTAGGCAATATACTCCCCTATAAATAATTTCAAATTAGTATTTGTAGTATAATTAACTTAATTATTATTTTAGTTTAATATTATTATTAAATTAAATTCCATTCTTAGCGCCTAGATAAAATTAGGTTATGACAATCGCGATACTCGATAGTAATCTCAACCAACCCTATGGATACGATACCCGACCAAAAGGTCCACTATACTAAAACTTGATCGATACACTTGCGGTGAAAGTGGCAGCGCTTTATTTAGCGGCCACCACTAGATTTCAGTCTTGTCCTAAAGAATCGCACTTGACTGCGGTTAAGCGAATTTTTCGTTATTTAAAGGGTATGACTAACCTAGGATTATGGTTTCCTAGGGGAAGTAATTTTAAATTGGTAAGTTACTCCGACGCTGACTTTGCCAGTTGCAAAAATGAGCAAAAAAGTACAAGCGAATCATGTCATTTGTTAGGACATGTTTTGGTTTCTTGGTCAAGTAAGAAAACGAATTCGATAGCCTTATCCACTACTGTGACTGAATACATGGCAGCTGGTAATTGTTGTGCTCAAATTCTATATATTAAGCAACTGTTAAATGATTTTGGAGTTTGTATGGAGGAGGTTCTGATCTTTTGTGGTAATAAAAGTGCTATATGTCTAAGTAAGAATCCAACACAGCACTCACGAACTAATCACATAGAGATTAGACATCACTTTATTCGTGATCACATTCAGAAGAGGGATATTATTATTGAGTATATTGATACCTCTAACCAGCTTGCGGATGTTTTTACCAAACCACTAGCGGAAGATCAGTTTGTGAAAATCATTCGTGGTTTGGGAATGGCAAGGCACAATGATGTTTGCCTAGAATGACTTACATAATTGTTGTTTTCTCCTTCCCAATCTAAATTGTTTTTGAAGATGATAAAGGGGGAGAAATGAGTGATGTTTTATTTAGGGGGAGAATTCTAATACTGTGTTTTAATCAAAAGGGAGATAAATTTAAAAGTTATGCTTTATTGAGTATTTTTAAATTGTGAATTATTGAAATCTTCATTATGATGTTTAAATGAGGTAAAGAACCCGTCCTTGGATTCAGAGAGAGTGTGGTTATATTTTATTTTTAAAGAAAACATCAAAGTTAATTGCAATCATCAAAAAAGGGGAGATTATTGATCCAAGATTTTGATGAACAATTAAGCATTGATGTTTTGGTGGAACTAATGTTTGATTAAGTGTTTCAATGATTTAAAGTTCCAATAATGAAGATGTCAAAGTGAATAGATGCTAAATAAAATATCAAGAAGAATAATTATAAGTTTGAAGACATTAAGGGAAACAACTCAGGTAAATATAAACTTTTAATATCCCATTTAGGAACACACACGGGGCACAAAACGAATTTCATCTTTTATGTGTGTTTTGGTTGAGTATATTTATTTTCTCCTATGTGAATTAAAAAGAAATATTTTTGAATGACTAAAATAGAATATAAGAGTACTAGTGGAGTTCATTTGAATATAAATATGGATAAAGGGACAAAATTGTAAAAGAAAGTAAGTTAAAAATGAGATCAGAGAAGAGATTCAGGAGAGGACAGTCGACTGAGGAGTCAACTGGAGAAAGAAAATGAACTCTCTGAATCTACGAGTTGAGTGAGAGGTCGATCGATAGAAGCTTCAAAAACTCTTTGAATCTGCGAGTCGACTGAGGAGTCAACCGATAAAGTGCATGGGCTACTTCCAATATCCTTCAGTTGACTGGGCAGTTGACTGAACTCGCAGTTTCTGGATATTGGTTGATCCAATTTTAAATCCAAAAGTAGCCGTTTTTGGTGAAGATTTGAGAGAGATTTCAGGGATATTCTTAACATTTGAGATACGGTTCACATAAAAATTAAATTCTTTCAATATGGTTTATTAATTTTTAAAGTTTCTCGATTTGGTACATAAAATGGATTCTATACTTATTTGTTTTGATTGAGAAATACTTTGGGGATTTAATTGAGAGTTTTAAAAGTTGTTATTAAGTGAAATTGAACCTAAATGAAGTCATCATGTTATGAAGAGTCTATAAGAGTATTTTATTGTCATGACACTTGTAAACTAACTGTTAGGAGGCTGATTACATGTGCCCTTATATAGATCTACGAATTTTCTAAGAGAGATAATCATTCTATTCATTCTAAGAGATAAAATCAGTCTATAGTTTTGAGAGAGCATTTATTAGAGTTATCATTCAACTATACTGTGACCTGTTCTAAGAGTGATTCTGATAATCAGTTGCGATCAATTTGTGCTGATACCGGAATTGAAGCTATATTGTTTTCATCATTAATTCTGTGGATTCCGAGTGACATCTTTCCATATTGATTATTACTTGTTTATTATTATATTCTGGAAATTGATCTTAGAAATTGTTTTTGATTTTTTAAAGAAAATAGTCTTTCAAATAATTTCTTGAATCTGATTACGTGCTCCAATTTGCTATCCATATATTGTTAAAATTAAATTTTTGCATCTCACATAATTCTGTTACTAGTTGGGATATTAATTGAGTTTATATATATATGGGGTGGTAGAAGCTCTGAGTGAGATTTATTTATCAATTTTTGTATTGATAAGTTGTGACGGGTGAAATATCATTGGGAATATTTAATCAAGGGTAGTTGGGTTTCAGTCTCTTCCTGCAAAGAGATTGAGGTAGTGATTCTTCCTAAATAAGAATTGCATGTTTGTGAGTGATTTTGTAATGGTTCAATCATTACTAGGTAAAAGGATATTTGAAGTGATTTTGTGAGGTTTTGATTCTTGAGCCTAAGTGTTAAAAAGAATTAGATTATTCTTTAGCCTGTAAAAAGTAGAGGTTATTCCTTAGTCTTTGAAAAGGAAATTGTAAAGGTTGATTCTGAGCCTGTAAAAAAATCATTGTGTGGGTTTAGTTCCTACCTTTAAAGGAATCTTGATTTTAGTGGGTGCGACCTCTATGGAGCTCGGGGGATTGGATTAGCCAAGAATAACTTGATGAACCAGTATAAATCTCTATTGTGTTGCTTTCTTAATTTGTCTATTTTTGCTGTTTGTGTGTGCACCTAGTTGATTGGTTAATTCCGTTGTGTTATAAAGATAATAATTAATTTATGCTTAAAATTAATTATTTGATTTATTGATTTTTATTCTGATTATTTTTTAATTACCCAATTTACCCCCCCCCCTCTTGGGTATTCTACTGGGCCAACACGCTTGACTGGGCTCAATTATCCACTAATGTAGGTTCGGACATTCATATAGATCAATAGGGCTTGGTTTGGCTTTGGAGAACGACCAAAGGTATCGCAGGAATAGAAAACAGAAAATCGTTAAGATTGAATGAAACCCGAGACAGAAACGCTTGTCGCTATCTCTCTCTCATAACCCTACATGTTTAAAATACAACCCTGAATAAGAATTTAAGAATGTTCTATTCACTTGTCGAAAGAAATGAAAATAAAAACTATATTCACATAGTTTTTTTTTTTAAACATTGTCACACCCCCAAACTTATTCGAATTTGTACAATTTTAGGGGGGGTGCAAAAAAGAATGACAAATGAATACATTAATACTGAACCAATACCAATTCGTCCAAAACTCCAATCGCTCACTTCAAGTCAGCATTAGTCTATGCTACTTGATTTCATTCAATTTTGACTTTTAGGCTTAGCAACAATGGTTTGGAAAAAATTTAATTGGAAAAAGTATTGAAATGAGTTCAGAGTTGAAAAGATTGTTGGTTTCGATAGGGGAACGAGGGACAAAAAATTTCAAGTTAGCTTCAAAAGGTTCAAGCGATAAAAGTGAAGGCCTAAATCCTGTCTCCTGAGTTACCTTACCTAGGATTTCATCTCAAGTCTACCCCAAATCAAGTTCTAGATTTCTCTTTTCTGTCATGAACTTATTACCGAATAATTAATGTCAAATCATTCAAATAATTATACACTAAGTCCATGCGATTGTGCAATTAAAGGATCATAATACTTTTTACCTAATCGACATGCTAAGCACACAAAACATACATGAATGGCATTATCCCCAACCTCGATATACAATTAAGATATAATTTTCATCATTGGGAAATGGCCCTAGACGAATTCAACAACTCATTAAGCATATACGACTTCATACATACACAAAACTATATTAAATCTAAATACTAACATACATAAACTAACTAAGCATTTAACATGCAAAAACTTGAAAATTAAACTACAATGTAACTAAAAATTAAAGTTTTACATACAAAAAATATTTTCATCCTTCACATATTTCTTTAACAACACAAAACGTGATATACATTCCCCCCAAACTTAAAAAACAGGTAGTGCCCTTACTGACTAAGCAGCGAACCCAATAACAGTTTATAGCAATGATAAGTAAAATTGGGTACGAACACATACCTAGGGGCTAAGACGTAAAAGTCTCACCACCTACTGTTCGCCGGAAGGAAAGTCATTGCCACCACTATCACGTCGGAATGGAAATTGTGGCGGTTGCAAAAGGTGCGGCAACATGCGGCACAAGTGGATAAACACTCATGTCAATGCCGAAGCGCACGCCAAAGAGCCATTGGATTTGATCTTGTGCACACACTAATTGCAATGTTTCAACAAAATATGAAGAATATAGCATGCAATTTTGTTTCACACAATTTAACAATCCATAGAAACTTAGTTTATCACCAAAAATAAAACCAAAATCCCATAGAAATTGAAAATCGCAAAAATGGGGTTGAAAATTGATTTTTGGAATTTGATTTGTGGTGGAAATCACAAATTTTGTAAAGGGAATGATGAATTTGGGAGTTGGAAACGGTTTGGGAGGATGAAAATTGAGAGATTTTGGAGTTTTTGAAGTGGTTGTGGTGTTTTTGAATTAGCGTGACGGATTTAATCAAATAGAGGCCTCACCGCCGTGAAGGTGAGAATCACTGTTGGGGCGGTGTGAGCGCCTTTTTAAAACCAATATATTTTTTTGTTTCATCGCCTAGGCGGTGGGAATCACCGCCTCGGTTGTGTAGTACCTTTTCAAAAACTTAATTCTCTATTGTTTCACCGCTGCGGCGGTGAAGCGTTTTTCCAGAAAACTTGACATCCTGCATTTTCAGTGCCGCGGCAGTGCATCCAGCATTGCAGCGGTGAGCTTGCTGCTAGATTTTTATTTTTTCTTCAAGTTTTCACATAAAGGCTCCACTCCATGCATTTCCACTTCGCTTGTTCAATGTTTTTAAGTGCGAAACATATCTCCGATTATCCTCACTCCTTAATTTACCACCAAACACGCTCCGAGACCAATCGAGACTCCAAAAAATAAATAATAGAAAAAATCAAGTAAAATTTGATGATACCCTCGGTTTTAGATCAAAAAATGTGACTTGCTTGATTTAACGTCCCTAGCTGGACTTGGTTGAGCATTTTTCACTAAAATCCCTCATAGACAAAGAATTAGGGTTAGTATGCTCCATTGGATCACAATTCATAGTGTTGAAGTTGGCTACTTCTTTCTTTCTTTATCCTTTTCAACGTACACTCGATCTCGGTATCAAGAGTCAAGAATTTCAAATCCTTCTTCGTTGTACGCACTGTTTAATCACACCAAATGAAACAAAAAAGTTTAAAAGAAAATAAAACAAAAGAATTATTTGGATTAATATTCAACTACTTCGTTGCAATATCAATTCTACGCATTCAATACTATCCTAGGGCAACGGTGCCAAAAACTTATACGACGAACGTTTGTTACGCGCTTACGTATTGACTACTCGCAAGTGCACGAAGTCCAGTTTTAATATATTGGATCTTTAATATCAGATATCATTCCCACAGGAACGGTGTGAATAATTGAATACTGCAATTTGCATAGTCTCATATTATTCAAATGGTTCAATAAATGTTTTAAAATTAAACTAATTAAAACTAAGATAAACTACAATTAGTGGGTTAATCCTAACTAAGTTGATTACCTAGGGATTGATTTCGTTTACTTAATACATGTTTGATTTCGTTTAGTTAACAATAACGGTGTTTAGGTATCCGATAATCTCAGTTCGTAAACTCACTCACCACCTTTTCCGAGTGTAAGACCAGTGAATACGTGACTTCACATCAACAAAGAGGTCCCCCTCAATGTCTTAACGATGTTAGGTCACATGAGTCTTGCCCAAATGTCATCGATTGCACACTCACTAACACCCTCACGGGTTGTTAGATCGTAACGATGTGTTTACCCTAGTTCGAATTCGGGGTTACCTCTTCCGAGTGTCAAACCCCGTATTCTCAAATCTAACCCTAATACCTTAACAAGCATATTAAAGTTAATAAAATGATAAACACAATCGAAATTAAAAGCAAACAACCTTTAAGGAAACATATATTTCGTCAAACTAGTATTTACACAACTACATCAATTCCGAGCTAATATTTATCTAATCTAACATGATCTTGGCCATTAGAATATTAAACCAAGAGGGATTCATCATCATTTACAATAAAACATTAAATTACAAAGAAAGAAACAAAGAGAGAAAGTTCAAATCTTAAAGTGGAGTGATCCACTGTCGCCAAACACCGATCCGCCAATGTTTTCTCTTCTACGGATGATGAATATCCTCTTCAAGAATGGCCAAGGCTCACCTCCTAAGGTTAGGGGCATCCAAGAGTGTCCAACCTTTCTTAAGAGAAGTGGGAGAATGTGTATTTATAGGTGCAAGGTTTCAAGATATCTAAAAATATCTATTTTACTGTATAGAGCCCACCGCCGCGGCGGTGGGTAAGTCGGTTAGCTCATAGATTTTTTACCACCGCGACAGTAGAACAATATCCAAACTCTCTGATCTTTCACCGCCGTGGCGGTGAGACTTGTTCAAATTCAGCACTTTCTGCAATCTCACCGTTGCGGCGGTGGATTTCTCGCCGCGACGGTGGCTCTTGTGATATTGAAATCTTGTTTCTTCACCATTTTTGCTTGTTTGTCACTTGTTTGCATCCCTACACCTGAATTACATAAAAAACTACAAAAACACAATTAAATATTACTAATTCACTTGAAAACTACAAAATCCGACTTAGAAGTATATATGTATTTTCTACCTATCAATTACACAGCGAATAAGTGTTTAATTCTAGGTGCATACCCAGACACAATATAATAAAAATAAAGAATGCGGCACACCAAGATATATCATGGTTCAATAAGTTAGCCTTGCCTATTCTAGTCTACGAGCTCCACGGATATTTGCAACCTCCAAACCCTTGATTCCTTTAACAGTAGAAACTAAACCCTTACAACAATTCTTTTACCAGATTCAAAATCAACCTTTACAAATATCATATTTTCAGGCTAAGAATGAACCTTATATTTTTACTAGCCTAAGATTAACCTAATTCTATTACATGAAGAATCAAAACATAATCCTTTTAATAGGCTAAAGATCAAACCCCACCATACTCACAAGTATCTTTTTACCAGGTAAGGATGGAAACTTTACAATTCACTCTAAACAATTCAATTGCAATGAGAATAAAGACCTAGTTCTTTTCAAGTGAAACGAATAACCTAACCTTGTTACTTAGGACAAAGATCAAACTCTAATTTTTTTTTACAAGAATAAGATCACAACCTAACTACTCTGACAAGACATCGGCTCAACCATGTCTAATCTGCTCAAACTCACAAATACAGAAAAATATAATTTTCTTCCCACAAGGATCTTCTACCACCTCAATACAGATATATACAATTAATGTCCCAAAATTTACTATGTCATAGATACACTGTGAGGCAAATTAATATTTGATTAATTACAATGTGGTAACACAATTTATAACACATAATCAGATAAACAAGCAAAATTATTTTAAAACGATTTCTGGTTTTTACTTTTGAAAATGATTTTATAATGATCTTAACACCAAGAAAATAATAATAATATGAAATCATGATAAAGAATAATAGCTTCTAAAGATCTCACCGGGAAAACACCTAAGATTGAAACAAAATTGGAATATAGCACAAGTTAGTGACGCTAAATCAATTGCGCGTTAGATCAAGAACGTATATATAATCTCTCACAAAAATCTCAGCATAAATATCACTCTTAGAATAGCTCAAAGCTGATGTTCTTGATGTATTTCATCTAATTTTCGTAGGTCTATATATATATATTAATATCAAGCCCTCCAACGGCTATATTTCAAAAGATATGCCTCCAAAAGGCATATTTAGACCCCATATAACATATTCATTCATTTCCGGTGTAATTTATTTAAAAAAATAACTTTTAAAATTCTCAAATAAGTCCATAAAATATTCTCAATTATCAATCCCAAAGGTAGGTAGTATTTAGTTGCTAAAATTGAGAGAAACTTTAATTTAGTGGACCACATCAATAGAGATTTCAACATACATGTACCATATCTTCAATAGTTTGAAATCCCCCAAAATTCTCCTTTGGAATCATAAAAACGGCTAGATTTTTACCAAAATTCCAAATTCCTCGAAATCTCAACTGAAATAATCAGTTGATCGAACCCTGGCCTATTAGTTGATCAATTGATTCAGCGTGCAAACCTAGCCAAAACCAAACACCCAGTTGGTTGATCGATCTCCCCTTGGTCGGTTAACCGATTGGTTCAAAGAGTTTTCCCAGCCAATTTTCAGCACAGTCGGTTGACCGATTGCCTCCTAATCGGTTGATTAATTAGTTATGAGACTACTACTTTTTCACCCTTAAGCTAATCAGTTGACCGATCACCTTTGGTCGGTTGACCAATTGGTTCAGAATCTTGATATTTTGCTTTAAAAATCTCACTGTTTCAAACGGTTGACTGATCCTTTCTGATCAGTTGACCGATTAATGCTGGTTGGTCAATTTCTTCCCCATTGTTTTTCCACAATCCACTGCTTTAATTCAGTTAACTGATTGTTTTTCTCGGTTGACTAATTTGACCCTAAACTTTAACTTTTTATACTTTAATCATGATTTTTAATTATTTCACATAAGGAGCACATAATTAATCAATAATTATGATCCTAAACTCTAATATTTTAACACACAAAAACATAACTCATTTAATAGTGTCGTGTGTGATCATAATTCGGGGTTGCATTAAGAGTATAAGAGTATTGAGTTGTTTTCACCTAATTTCTTCAATGTCTTCAACACTCTTCATTTATTCACTTTGTCCATCATTGAACCCTTAACATTTTCGTCAGGAAATCTTCAACACAATCAATAAATAGAACTTTTTCTCTGAAACACTCAACAAACACATTATTTTCATTTAATCATCAACACTTAATTGTCCATCAAAACCTAGGGATCAATAGTAAGGGTAAGGGTAAGGAATCAACGAAAATTCATGCACTAGGGAGAGTTCGAGGAAGAGTGACCATACTAAGTACAAAGATAAGATTGGTACAAGGTATGTAATCCAGATATGTTGATTAAAGGTCGTACATTGGAGAGAAGACGAATTGTGACGCCCACTAGTATGGTATAATGCTTGAGATAAGCTATGTTATCCCAATTCATTGCGCATTCCATCGGATGTTGTTACCTCAGAACAAGGTTTTCAACGACAACTCAATCTCTCTATCGTATGGTTGAATCCCATCACACGAAAACAAACTTTCTTAGTATACAGTGATCCTTTAAACACACTATTCGTTGGGTCAATCGTCATTACCATTAGAGCTATAACTATATCAAATGAAGTAAGGATAGTGAAGAGGCAAAGATTTTATGATAGCCAACGCTAATGGCAAAAAGAAACCTATAAGAGGCAAGGTCTCACTCGTAGCATCTCAATATTATGAAATTATGATCTCCCAAAATTTTGGAAAACGAACCCGGCATCATCGACAAAATTTGTCACGCATTCAAATGAGAAATAAAACAAATGGGGAAACAGATTCATGTGAAACAACAACTTCACAAGATTTAGAAGAGTAATGCTCCAGATGCAAATGAGCAGATGTCAAAATTCTTGACCGATCCGTGATACAGGGATGATCCAGAACTATCCGATTATGAAGATGGAGATATTCATTACGAATGGTTTGTTCAAACAATTTAGTTATCTCGCTACAAAATTTCAATGTTGGGTTATGTATTTTCTAATTTATGTATTTTTTTCTATGATTACTTTTAATTGTTATCGCCTTTAATTTCAATATGCTTTTTTGCTTTAAGTTTGTTATTGTAATGTTATTTTTAAAAATTAATTACTTATTACAATTAGAAAAAATCAAAAACAATTTTCAAAGAAACCAAACAGACCCTAAAAATCTATTATATGAAAAAAAAAATTAATAATAATAATTAAAAAAATAAAAAAAAATGGACAAAATAAAAAAATGGTCACAGTCAAATCAATTCCAAATTCACTTTCTCCTCCAGTCAACAAAACTAAAATAGAGTAAAAAACGAAGATTTTTATTTCAATTTGGCCACGCCCGATTGCTTTACTCTAAAACGGTAAATAGGATGGAAATGACACCATAAGTCATATTTTTTAAACAAGTAAATGGAAGAAAAATTTATACAGACTCTAAAGTCTATTATATGCCAAAAAAAAAAAGGATAAAATAAAATGAAAATGGTTATTATTGTTGTTGTTGTTGTTTTTTATTTTTAAAGTAAACATGTAAAAAAAAAAAAAAAAAGATTTTGGGTCTTGGGCCAGAGGTGTTACCTTGGGCCCATCTAGTATAAAGCAGGAGTTGTATACTATGGCTTTAACAAGGTTAAAGTCGGAGGTCACACCTCTGGCTTTTCTCTGCAAAAGTCGGGACTTTTAACCCCTGCCTTTAAAAATAAAAAAAAAATGGACCATATAACTGGGATTACTTATCCCCATTAAAAAAAAAAAAAAAAAAAAAATCCTGGTAAAGTCGGAGTTGCTAATCCCATCTTTAAATAGCCTTGTAATTATTTGGTAAATAAGATATATTAGGGTATTTTTTGCAAATTAAATTAAAAAAAAAAAAAAATTATTTCATAAACAACTCAATCATATCATGTATTATAACATCAAATAATAACACATTATTAAAAATTGGTATTTTTAAAAATATATATTAACTACGTTTAATTTATTAGCAATTAATAACACATTATAGAGAAGTATTAAAAAATTAAAAAAAAATCTCAATTTAATATTTTAGCAATTAAACTAGTAAAAAAAGAGGGAAAAAAAAAAGGAATATAGTAAAAACTTAATAGTTAAACTGGGTTTTTGAGTAGGCTTATTTTAAATAAAGCGCACCGGGGCCGACCTGAAATTTGCGGGACCTAGACGAACTTTTGAAATAGGACCATATTGTTTATTTTTATTTTTCAACCACTTAATGAATGATAATTATATTTTTGTTACTTAAAATATGGGTTGGGGTGGGGCCTTTGTAAATTCTGAATTTTTTTCAAATTGTACATTTAGTTTTTTAAGTTTTATAATTATTTCAACCTCATTGTTAATAGTTTTAGATGAATATTTGGTTCTACAGCTTTTTAATGGGAATATATATATATATATATATATATATATATATATATTAATTTATCTGAAGAGTGAAAGAGAAGAGAGAATGAAGTCGAAATTGATAATTGATACAGATGGAGAACAATGGAGTTCACCGAAGTCCAGCAACGACAAATCTGAAACGGCGAATTTTGGAAATGCTTTCCGAACCCATTTCCCAATAGAAAGAATTTCAACATAATTAAACATTTTCCTCAACAACTAACAGCTAAATTTATTTTCTAGCCATGGGACCTCAAAAGGTAAATAACAGGAAACCATACTATTGATTGAAGAATGCCACGGCATGGCTCATAAGCGTTAATCTCACTTGCCATATAAACACCGGTGGGAGATAAACATAATTAAACAACAAAAACACAAATACATAGAACTCCGGTCTCTTATTTAAACTTAAATAAAAACTAATCTAGAAGCATTAATCTCGAATTAAACTCATCATTTTGACTAGGAATGGTGATTGAGTGCTTGTAAGGTGGAGGTTGTGTTGCATCAACTTTCGGGATGGGCGGTGGTAGTACTCGATGTTTACTACTTGAGTGTTTCCTGGATAGTTGTTGTATCGAGGCGGCGACTTGTATTCTGGTGGTGGATTTTCTAGTGGAGGTGGTTTGTTCTCCGGTGGAGGATTTTCAACTGGCGGTGGCTTGGTTTCTGGTGGAGGCTTGGAAATAGGTTCAGGTGACTGGCCCTCTGGCGGTGGTTTCTCAGTCGGTGGTGGCTTTTCCACTGGAGGTGGCTTCTCAATTGGTGGTGGCTTTTCCATTGGAGGGTTCTCAACAGGTGGAGGCTTCTCTATTGGTGGTGGCTTTTCTACTGGAGGAGGTTTCTTAACTGGTGGTGGTTTAGTCTCTGGTGATGGATTCTCTACATGAGGTGGCTTGTAAATGGGTTGCAGTGGATTACCCTTTGGTGGTGGTTTTTCCATTGGAAGAGGCTTCTCTACTAGAGAGGGCTTCTCAATAGGGAGGGGCTTTTCTACCAGAGAAGGCTTCTCCACAAGTGGTGGCTTCTCTACTAGAGGAGATTTCTCAACTGGTGGTGGTTTAGTCTCAAGCAGTGGATTTTGTAGAGAAGGTGTCTTGTAAATGGGTTGCAATGGATTACCCTTCGGTGGTGGTTTTTCTACTAGAAGAGGCTTCTCTACTAGAGGGGGCTTCTCAGTAGGTGGGAGTTTCTCTATTAAAGGAGGCTTCTCTATAGGCGGTGGCTTCTCTACCGGATGAGGTTTCTCAACTGGTGGTGGTTTAGTCTGTGGTGGTGGCTTCTCTATAGGAGATGGCTTGTAAATAGGTTTTGGTGGATTACCTTTCGGTGGTGGTTTTTCCACTGGAGGAGGCTTCTCTACTAGAGGGGGTTTCTCAATAGGTGGGGCTTTTTTTATCAGAGATGGCTTCTCAATAGGTGGGGGCTTCTCTAGTGGAGGCGGTGGTGGCTTTTTTATTGGAGATGGTTTTTCAATTGGTGGTGGCTTCTCTATTGTTGGCGGGTTTTCCATTGGAGGAGGTTTCTCAACTGGTGGTGGTTTTTCCACTGGATGAGGGTTCTCAACTGGTGGAGGCTTCTCCATCGGAGGAGGCTTCTTCACTAGTGGTGGCTTTTCTACTGGAGGAGGTTTCTCAACTAGTGGTAGTTTAGTCTCTGGTGGTGAGTTCTCTACAGGAGGTGGCTTGTAAATGGGCTGTGGTGGATTACCTTTCGATGGTGGTTTTTCCACTGGAGGAGACTTCTCTACTGGAGGGGGTTTCTCAAGAGGTGGGGGTTTTTCTACCGGAGGCGACTTCTCAACAGGTGGGGGCTTTTCTAGTGGAGGCGGCTTCTCAACAGGTGGCGGCTTCTCTATTGGAGGAGGTTTCTCAATTGGTGGCTTCTCTATTGGTGGTGGCTTCTCTATTGGTGATGGCTTGGTAATTGGTGGTGGCTTGGTCTCTGGCGGTGGCTTCTCCACAGGAGGTGGCTGATAAATGGGATATGGTGGTTTGCCCTCTGGTGGAGGTTTTTCAATTGGTGGTGGTTTTTCAATTGGAGGAGGTTTTTTAATTAGTGGGGGCTTTTCCAGTGGAGGCGGCTTTTCTATTGGAGGCGGCTTCTCAATTGGTGGTGTTTTTTCCACTGGAGGAGGTTTTTTAATTGGTGGTGGTTTTTCAATTGGAGGAGGTTTCTCAATTGGTGGGGGCTTTTCCACTGGAGGTGGTTTTTCTATGGGAGGCGGCTTCTCAATTGGTGGATTTTTTTCCACTGGAGGAGATTTCTCAAATGGTGGGGGCTTTTCCACTGGAGGTGGCTTCTCAATTGGTGGTGGTTTCTCAACTGGAGGTGCCTTGTAAATGGGATGTGGTGGTTTACCCTTTGGTGGAGGTTTTTCAATTAGTGGCGGCTTTTCCACTGGAGGTGGTTTTGTTATTGGAGGCGGCTTCTCAATTGGTGGTGGTTTTTTAACTAGAGGAGGTTTCTCAAGTGGTGGGGGTTTTTCCACTGGAGGAGGTTTCTCAAATGGTGGGGGCTTTTCCACTGGAGGTGGCTTCTCTATTGGTTGGGGCTTCTCCACTGGAGGTGGCTTGTAAATGAGATGTGGTGGTTTACCCTCTGATGGAGGTTTTTCAATTGGTGGGGGCTTTTCCACCGGAGATGGCGTTTCTATTGGAGGCGGTTTTTGAATTGGTGATGGTTTTTCCACCGGAGGAGGTTTCTCAACTGGTGGGGGTGTTTCTACTAGAGGTGGCTTCTCTATCGGAGGTGGTTTCTCTATCGGTGGTGGCTTTTCCACCGGAGGTGGTTTCTCCACTGGAGATGGCTTATAAATAGGTTCTGGTGGCTTGCTTATTGGGGGTGGTTTTGTCTCTGGTGGGGGCTTTTCCACTGGTGGAGGATTCTCAATTGATGGTGGTTTTATTTCTGGTGGGGGGTTTTTAACTGACGGTGGATTCTCCACAGGAGGCGGTTTCTCAATGGGTGATGGTTTGGTCTCCGGTGGAGGGTTTTCAATTGGTGGAGGCTTCACCTCAGGTGGTGGTTTCTCCACCGGAGGAATGGGTGGCTGCTCATAGGGAGGTGGCAATGTAGAGTAATTGGCAAGAGAGGGAGTGGAGAGAGCAACCACCCCAAGTAACAACACTAGAGAATATGTTGTAGACAACATGTTCATGCTCTCGTGGCTCGAAATCTCTACTAACATGGGGGTGGTCCTTTATAGTACCAATAAACAAGTGACTGCTGGACACGTGTCATAACCACATTTATACAGAGAAATTGCAGTAGGTAGGTTGGTAGGATTTTGAACAAAATATTTTGGTGCGATTGTTTGGGTATTAAAGGGTGCGGGGTCAACCTTGGAAAAGTGAGATGTGTTTTTTTTTTTTTTTTTTTTTAATTAAAATTCAATTTATCTTAAAAAAAATTAAAAATTAAATTTTAAATTTAATTCTGAATGTACCACACTAATATATGAGAGTGAACTCTTAAGATCGTCCGGAAAAATAATTAATCGAGACGTACCTAAATTGATCTAGATATATATTTTATGGTAAAATTTAAAAAAAAAAATAAAAATGTGGGCCGTTTTGGCCAAATTGAGTTAAAAATTTGAACAATAGGGAGTAAGATTCGTGTTAGTTTGGGAGAAAATATGGCAAAGTTGCCAGTTCATCTTTTTGTCTTCTTATCCTTTGTCCTTATTATAATTTCAAAATTTAAATGTGTTCACATCCATAATGGATTACAATTTAATTAGAAATTAAAAATTAATCCACATAATTTTTTAGTATTTTTTTTAAAGTGGATATAGCAGTAGTGAGATTATATATTATCTCAATTTTTTTTTATTTAATTTTTTTCTTTTTATTGTTTTTTATCATCTTGGATTCCTCTTTCTATAACAAGAACAATAAATATTGGATATAAATAGCACCAACAAACTCTCTTATCGGCAATTAATTTTAAACTTATTGTTTTAATTGAGTTCTAACCATATCAATTATGGCCCAGATAAGGCAGACCGAAGTTGACTTCTTACTACACATCACTGGGTCCTGCATAGACACGTCTTTCATTTGGGGCTAATGGCCAGTTTGGGTTGGGCTAAATTATGGAATGACGGCCCAAATAATTTGCTCTTGATCTAGGCCCAGTCAGCTTTCCTTTTTTTGGTCCGAAAACTTCCTTAGACAACCAGCAAACACTAAAAATTAAGGTGAGTTTGATAAGGCAATTAAATTCTTGAAATTGAATGGATTAAGTATTTATTAAATTAAGTATATTTGATTACAAAATTAAATAATTACTTTAAAACTCAAAAAATTGTTTAAAATTTTAAGTAATATGTGATTTACTTAATTTTTTAACACTTATCATTTAATACCATAAATTATCTAACTGTCATAACCAATATTTTATTCCAATATTATAAAATCTTTAAAAAAAAAAGTTACATGCAAAAAATCATAGATGGAAGAAAATATTAAATTAAAAAAAAATTGTAGAAAAAGAATATTTTAGAAAAATCAAGTTGTAAAAATTATTTTAGTAATAAAAATTTGTTAAAAAAAATAATCTTTTTGAAGTTAAAAGCATTGAAAAATTGAATACTTAATATATTTAGCATTTAATGAATTGAGGAGTTATAATTTTAATACATCACTTACTTTTGAGTATTTAAGTGGTTATCAAATCAAGAGATAATGAACAAGATTGGAACGATCGGTTAAAGGCCTTTGAAGCGAGATAATGGGCTACCTTGTTGTAATTCTTATTCACTGTAACAAAAATGAAGGAATGATAAGATTCAGAGGAGGAGATAATGTCCTTCAAGTTTGTCCGACGGATGAGGTTCTTTTGTTGATGTGTTGGATCAAAGTAGAGCAATCTGATTCAACGATTGATGGCCGAGATTACAGCAATATGAAGCATCCACGCTTTAGCTTGGAAAGAAAACACCAGATTTTCCCGGCTTAGAAAATAAGATTTTGTCCTTCTTGATTACTGGCGATCATATCAAATGCTCTCTTCTGTGTGAGAGGGGTGAAGCCTCAATCGGTATTAAACTTTACCCAATTTGGGAGAGGAGGGGACAAAGAGAGTGAAGGGACCAGACATTAAAATTGTTAGATTAAGGCAGAGGAATGTGAAAATTTTAAATCACATTTAATATTTTGTTCCTATAAGTCGGATCTATCCGTATTAACATTAAAACAATATTAGACAAAAATAATTTTAAAATAATGAGAAAATGAACGTGAAATATTGGTTTGTCAAAAATATTTGAGATGTGAATGAAAAATTGTTTTTCAATGTAGTTTCATGAAGTTAATTGAAATATGTAAAATAAATAATCTCACATTGATTAATGAAAAACACTTAAAATACTTCTATAATCCATTTTAGATTGCAGACCCCGAGTCGGGCCGTGGGTTTGGGTTGATCTAAGTAGGGATAATTATTTCAAGAATTTTCTTTAAATTGATTCTAACAATTTTTTTAACAAAACAAGACTTATTTTTTCATATTTATAACTCATTTTTAATAAATAGTTATATGTGATAATTGTTAGTGTCTTAAAGTGTTCTTAGTAACTTTAAAGTGAGACTTTTAATGTGTTAGAGTTATTCATTTGTTTATTCTACACATCAAGAAGTTTATATTATTATTTAAGTATGAAACTTATGACATCTTGCACTGCGACTTTGAGTCTATATTAGTTTATTCTTGAAAAAAAGAGTTCAACACATGTTTTGTTCGCCAGATCTTTTGATTTCGAGTTCTAGTATTGGAAGATTATAATCATTGTATCTTGGAAAGGCTTGAGTAACCGTAAGCACTTGAGCGGAGGTGAAATTTGCTTTGTGGAGGCGAAATTTGTTTTAAGGAAATATCATTAAACGATACCCTCGATCAGTATTGTTGATCCCTAGGTTTTGATGAACAATTAAGTATTGATATTTTTTATGGGACTAATGTGTTTGTTGAGTATTTCAGAAAAGAGTTCCTTATTGTTGTTTAAGAAGAAGACATCATAAAGAAAATATAAAGGGTGAAAAGATAGACGCAATGAAGAAATGAAGAGTGTTGAAGACTTTGAAGAAAATTAGGTGAAAACAACTCTCTACTCATATACTCTTAATGCAATCCGAATTATGATAATACACGACACTATTAATCGAGTTATCTTTACGTGTGTTTTGATATTGATATCACAAAATTTAAGATCCCAATTATTGATTTTATATGTGCTCTTTTTGTGAATTGAAAATGATAAGTGACCTAATTGAAAAACGAAATTTTAAAATACAAACAGTTGTATTTTTGGATCAATTCGGTCAACCGAGAAAAACAATCAGTTAACTGAATCAATCAGTGTGTTTTAGAGTAGAATTGGTGAAGGAATTAGACTATTATGAAGCTGTCGGTCAACTGATTGGGAAAAATCAATCAACCAATTGAGTCAGTGAATTTGTGAAGTAAAAATGGACTAACATGTATCATTCGATTAACCGATTTGAAAAAATTGGTCAACCATTTGCGTTAGTGTTTTTTTCGGAGCAATATTGGACTACCCTATATCATTCATTCAACCGAATAGTGAAATTTGGTCAACCGATTGGGCTTAAAGTTTGGCCAAGGTTTGGCTCTGAAGCATTCAATCAACCGAATGAGGAATTTCAGTAAACCAAATGGCCTATGAGCTTTAGCTTGGTTTCGGCTCTAAATCATTCAGTTAACCAAAATTTGGGTTTAGTCAACTGACTGTTTTGATTATGATTTTGAGGAACTTGGTTTCTTCGTAAAAAACTATCCATTTTTTATGATTCCAAGGGAGAGACTTGGGGGATTTGAATTTATTAAAAATATTGTACATCTATTTGATTATCCCTATTTATTTGGTCCACATAATTTATAATTCTCTTAATTTAAGTTGATTAATACTTCCGATCTTTGTGATTGTAAATTAAGAAATATTTCATAGACTTATTTGAGAGATTTAAAAGATATTTTTAAGTGAAATATCCCAGAAATGAAAGAAATATAATATTATATGGGGCCTAAGAGTGCCTTTTAGAGACATATCTTTTGAAAAGTAGCCGCCAAAGGGCTTGATATATGTTTATAAAAATAGACCTGCGGGATTGAGAGAAGATAGATCAAGAACAATCAATTTTGAGCTATTCTAAGAGTAATTTTTATGTTGTTCTGTGAAATATTTTTGCTAAATTCTTGTTCTAAAACACTGTTGATTTGTCGTCACTGATTTGTTCTCTATTGCGATTCTCTTTCCATCTTCGGTGTTTTCCCTGTGAGATCTTTTCAAGCTTGTGTTCTTTATTTTGAATTCATATTATTATTGATTCCTTGGTTATTAGATTGTTAGAAAATCGTTTTCAAACTTACAAGGCTAAAAAAAATCCCTTTTAAACGATTTTGTTTAATTATCTGATTACGTACTCTAAATTAGGCTACCTACTTATTTATTAATCAGATATTGTTTACCTCACTGTATATATCACATAGTAATTTTCACGATATTAATCGAGTATATCTATATTGAGGTAGTAGAAGCTCCTTGTGGGAAGAAACTCATATTTTTCTGTGTTTGTGAGTTTGAGTGGTTTAGATACGTTTGGGACAATACGTAATACCTTGGAAAATTTATATTTTGAAAATATTGTTTTCAATATTTTTGAGATTGTTTTGTAAATTTATAGTATAAATAATATTTGATAATTTTTGGGGATAAATGTTAATTTTATTTTGACTTTTAATTTGTTTTGGGACTATTATGTTACTTAAAATATATTTTTAAGAGTTTTGGGATATAATTAATATTTTTTTATTTTAAGAAGGGCATTGTGTAAATAAATAAATTAATTAATTCACGGCTGAAAATGAATTCCTTCATTAAGAAGGAAATCAAATTCATAATATGTATATATATATATATAGTTTAATGAAAGACATGTGTAATGTTATGTTTATATAATAATAATAATAATAATGGTAAATAAATGAATAAGAATTGTTGATTTCATGGGGATGATGTCACTCAATTGCTTTTAGAATGATTTTAATACCTTGGTTCAGACAGTGTGGTAGGAAAAGATTTTTGCATTCAAGCATTATAACATTCAAGCTTGATTGTGGGTTTTATGGATTTTCGAGAGACAGTAGCTTTAAAAAAAAAAAAAAAAAAGAGTTGATTTTTATATTTTTCATTTTAGCCAAAAAGAAACAGTGCGTTGGGGGAGTCCATATCATCTTATTTATTCTTTCGGCAGAGGGTTCTAGGCCATCGTCTTCATTTGATTTATTTTATCTTCTTCGATTGACAATGAAGAACACCACCTCCATGATCGGCTAAGTTCAGATTTTGGCTTCGGATTTCAGGTAGAATTTTTAACTCTTCTAATATATGTATTTAATTTCTCTATTGTGAGATTTATGTTGTTATTGTCGTCGAAATATAGTTGTTAATTTCCATGAAATAATTGTGATTATGTGAAAATTATGTGAAAATTATGCCTATGTGTTTTATTTGTTGTATTAATTAGATACTAGTATTAGGAGGTTGAAATTCTACAAAGCATTGACTCACAACTCCACAGTTTTTATTGTAGGGCCGGTGAGAACGAAACGGCGAGAAGAATTTCATTTGAATTTTTATTTAATTTGTAATAGTTATATTTATTATTTACGGTTATAAATTTGACGCGATAAATTATTTATTAGAATTATCGCCGTTTATTTTGTCGGTAACATTTGTATAAAAATCGTCACTATTAAATATTATCCATTGATTTCACGATTTAGGAATCAATTACAGTTGAAATGTATAACAATAATGACGATTTAGGATGAAATAATAATCACAAGCATTATGGTGGCCCGATCTGAAAATTTTTCATCCATTGATATTTGATATTTGATAATTTGACTCCATGATATTTCAAAGTGTTAATTATATTTGATAACTTAATTCCATGATATTGGATAATTTTATTTGAATATAATTATCATTATCATATTGTAAAATTTCTTGAATATCTATAGAATGAAATATTGGATATTGGAATATTTCATTGGTAATATTGGTAATATATAGGAATTTATTTGTAAAATTGTAATATAAGAATTATATAGGAATTTCTATGGGTAATAATTGTAATTATTATTTATTGTTGTAAAATTGAATCAATGAATTCAATAACTATAATTATCGGTGTTGTTTGTAAAAATTCTAAGATTTATGAAATGAAAAATTGGTCGTTCGAGTTTATCGTTATTTCTCCAAGGGAAGAAACCGTGTGGTAGTCCACGGAAACTAGGTAGATTGTAATACCCTAAGAATTTATATTTTTGAAAATATTATTTTATATAAGTTTAATAATTTTGGGATTGTTTTACAAATTTATGATATAAATAATATTCGATAATTTTGCGGGATTGAATGTTAATTTTAAATTGATTTTAAAAGTTTTAAGATTATTGTATTATTTAAAAAATACTTTTAAGAGTTTTGGGATATAGTTAATATTTTATTTATTTCAAGATGGATGTTTATGTAAATAAATAAATGAACTGCTGAGAATGATTTCCTTCTCACATAAGGAAACCAAATTCTACCAAAATATGAATATAGGGTGTATATATGTACACGTGTGCATGTCAATTATTATTATTAATAATAATAATAATACTACTAATAATAATATTACTTATTATATATATCAGCATGAGTGTGATCATTAGCCTTGGTCATTCACATACATACACAGTGTGTGTGTGTGTTATGTAAGTAAAGAAACAAGGTGGCTGAAGGTTATTCCTAGGAAAAAAAAGAAGGGACTATAGTATAAAGTTTTGTATATGTATATTATACATGGTTTTTTTAGCGAGAAAAACTATTCCGGTTCGGATTTCGGCTTTGGATTTCAGGATGAATTTCTAAATATTTTAATATACGTATTTAATTTCTCCATGTATTGTGTAATTTATGTTAGTACTGTTATAATTGTTGTTTTCATGAAATATTTATAACTACGTCCTATGTAAAAATTATGTGAGATACACGTTTATGTGTTTATTTGAGATTTGATTGTTATGTGTTTATTTTGGGATGGATTGGATACACGTATTAGAGGGGTTGAAATTCTACTGAGTATTGATTCAAAATCTCTCAGTTTTGATTGTAGGGCCGGTGAAAATAAATATGCGCCCAAATTTTTGTTTGAATTTTTTAAAATTTGTAATAGTTGTATTTATATATAAAAATTCTTTAATAAATTATTGTTGTATTGAATTGATTATTGTTGTATTCAAGAATTTTATTACAGTGGTATTAAAGAATTATATTAAAAAATTGTATTAAATTATTGTTGTAAGTAAAGAATTAAATTACTTAATAAACTACAGTAATTTAATAAGTTACTGTTATAATAATTCATTAAAGAATTGAGGTATTGGAACTAGAACAGATTTATTATTTACCGTTGTAATTAGTGAATTCTATAATTATAATTATCGCCGTCGTATTTGTAAAAATTCTTCGCTTTATTAATAATTAAATATTGTTATATTCGGTTTTAGAATTGAAGGAATTTCTAAGATTTATAATATAAAATAAAATATTGGTTATTTCATTGGAATTATAATGGAAACGCCACTGTTGGGAGTATAATGGAAATGTCACTAGTTGGATGATTGGTGGTGTTTGGTAGCAAGGATTTGGAGGCATTCAATTAGAATTTGGAAATTCTTTAATAAATTAAAATTGAATTTATAATTGTATTTCAATTAGAGTTGTATTTGAATTTTAAAAAAAATTGTATCTAATATTTATTGTGTTAGAATTGACTCGATAAATTGAATATAATTAGCGACATCACATTGTAAAATTTTCTCAGACTTGTAATTAAGATAAATGTTGATTACTTGGTTTTAGTGTTAATTTCTACAAGAGGAAAAACCGCGTGACGGTCTTGGAAAATCAGGTCGTTACTCTGTAACTGCCCCGTTTCCAAGTGCCACCACTAGGTTTCTCCTATAGAGAATTCTATCCCAAATACTCCACAATTTATAAACAAATTAGTATTACTAATAATTCAGCTCCGATACTACTTTGTAATGGCCCAGTTTCCCAATTATATGTTCAATTTATGAAGTCAATTTTTAACACAATAAATATTAGATACAATTATGTTAAATTCAAGTACAACTATAATTGAAATACAATTATAAATTCAATTATAATTTATTAAATAATTTCCAAATTCCAATTGCATCTGATTTCACAATGTCCCACAATTAATTTTTAAATGTAAAAGTATATCGTTCGGAATATCATCCATATGAAGGATATAATCAAGGAAATAAATTCAAATAATACATATATCTACGGTTTTGATAATCCATAGTTGGTGGGGCGTAAATACGCCGCTACTTACACTCACAAGTATATGAGGTCTAAGTTTTAATATAGTGTGATCGTTAAGATCAGGTTATCGTATCCACAGGGATTGTTGTCGTTACTATCGAATCCCGCGTTTGTCGTGACTTAACTTTATCTAGGCGAAAAATAAATGTATTTAATTAATTAAACTAATACTAATATATCCTAAATTAACTACACTATTATGTTAATATGTTTTAGGGTGAAGAATTTCATAGGGATTAACGTTTTTACAAATACGTGTTCGATTCTGATTTACTTACGTTTACGCTGTTTGACCTATTTGACAACCTCGGTACGTAAACTCCACCGCCACCTCTTCCGAGTGTAAGACGGGAGAATACATGACTTTGAGTCAACGAAGAAGTCATCCTCAACGTCTTAACGACCATAGGTCATGTGAGTCTCGCCCAGCGTCATTGATTGCACACAATCCAACTCCCTCCCGGGTTATTGGATCGTCGCGTTGTATTTACTCTATCGATAATCTCCGTTCTAAAACTCCCTCGCCACCTCTTCCGAGTATTAGATGAGGAATATAACGTATCTTCGAGCCAACGAAGAGGTCCCCCTCAACATCTTAACGACCCTAGGTAGCGTGTGTCTAGCCCCACGTCATCGATTGTCCACGATTCAAATCCCGACCGGGTTATAGAATCGTGGCATTTGTTTACCCTAATCCGAATCCGGGGTTTTGTCAAAATCCCGTATTCTCCATTTATCAATTCAATCATAATAAACAAACAATAAGATAAATACAATCAAACTACGAAGAACAATCACAAACGAAACACCGAAAGCATCCAAACAACGTATGTATAAATATTAGGTTAATCCCTACTACAATCCATATTTAACTCGGGTCCATAGCCGCATATACAAGAAAATAACGAGCTAAATATGCTCACATAATCCTAAGATAAATAAATAAGGAAAAACGATCGAAGAACTTAGCCTCGTCCGAAGATAAACCGCTAAGAACGCTCCACGATCGATTCGCCACCTTCTTCACTTCGGGATGCGAGTTGCACCACTAAAATTCCTAACCCTTGGCTTAAATATAGCCTAAGGGGCTCAAAAATGCAAGAGAGGGAAGAGAGATACCTGCCAAGGGGGAGGAGAGGGGATATTTATAGCAAAAATATCCTAAAAATATCTAAAAGCTGTGCAGGGCAAATCCGCCTAGGCGGTGTAATTTCCGCCTAGGCGGAGTAATGTCGATTAAGTCTGATCGTCTGGGCGGTGAAGTAGGCAGTGGACTGGAGAACATTCTATTGGATTTTCGCCTAGGAGGTAGAATTTCTGCCTAGGCGAGCGGCTGTCAGTAGCCCATTTGCGTCTTCTGTTGGATTTCCGCTTAGGCGGTGGAAATTTTGCCTAGGCGGTCGTCCGTCAGTAACATTTTGCTCTTCTCAGCATTTTCACCACTTAGGCGGTGGTCTGGACGCCTAAGCGGTGGGCCTGTTTCATCTTTTAGCCTCCGAGCTTGTTTATCCACTGTAACTTTGAACCGTTTTGGTTCGATCTCATCGTTTTAGCTCCAGTTTCCTATCTTTTTGCCCGACACACCTGATTTATACAAAAAGTATGAAAACTAATTAAAACATAATAAAATACTATATAAACATATTCAAAAACTAATAAATTCGGATTGGAAATAGATAGGTTTTTCACACCTATCAATACCCCAAACTCAAAATTTGGCTAGTCCTCGAGCCAAACACACACACTAAAATGAAAAAAATACAAAACAACAAATTGAATTAAATAACGAACAACCTAAAAACAATCTAAACATAGCAACATGCGAGTTTTAAATTCTTCTAACGGCCTATTTATTTTTCCTTCAACAACTGCCAATAATATCGAGTTCAGGCGGTAACACACAGCATGTAATGTTCTAGAATTTCGACATACAATAATGTTGAACACTATTCTAGATCCTGTGAATGTGTTAGTGCGAGACTCAATAATATGGTTATACAACGATCGGATTGGATTATCCACCAACGAAATTCATGAGTTAAGGAGTACCATAAGCTAGATTGGGGTCCACTCTCCACTAATGTAGGTTTAGTAGTTCATGAAGATCATTAGGACTTGGTTCGGTTAAGGTTAATTTGGCTAAGGGTAATTTCGGAATAGAAAAACGGGTTAATGTTACCCAAGGCTCAACGCTTGACACATTCACTCTCGAATCCCCATAAAAAGATTGGAAAACAATCTCGAACATGTATTTAAGATAGACGTACTCACTTGTCAAAAGAAACGGAAATAAAAACCGTATTTACATTTGATTTTTTTTTCTCTCTTTTTTTTTTCTTTTTTTTTTTTCAATGAACACACCCCCAAACTTATTTTATTGTTACAATTGAAGGGGTGTGTGAAATACAAATGAAAACAACAAGTGCGTACTCAAATACCGAACTAATTAGAAGTTCGCTCTAAACCCAACCGCTCACATCAAGAAGCCTTTGCAACGGCTAACTTGATTCACTCAAATTGTGCCTTTGGTTTAGCGATAAAAGACTAGAAGGAATTCAATTGGCCGTGGTATTAGTTTATATGTTCAGAATTGAATATGTATTTAGGCTTCGACAGGGTAACGAGGGATAAACATATATCAAGGTAGGCTTATAAAGGCTCAAGCAACAAAGAGAATGCCTAAATCACGTCTCCTGAACTACCTCGCCTAGGATTTCGCCTCAAGATTCCCCTCAATTAAGTTCTAGAATCCTTAATATGTCATGAATTTGGTTAGTCGATAATTGTCCTCAAATCCATTGAATAGAAATACATTGAGTCTATGTGCCCGTGCAAATTAGGATCTACAATAATTTTGACCAAAACGCATAGTCAAGCACACAGAATCACACAAACATGGGTATTACACATGACTTCGAAAATAACTAGGGGTAATTTTCATTATTGGGTGATGGCCGAGATGAATGCAAAACTCAACATATAAACAACAACACAAAAACATAAACACATTCTAACCTAAACACACATGCAATACGGAAAACAATAACATATAAACTAACATACTACATACTACACATCATCCCCAAACTCAAAGTGGACAGTGTCTTTAGCGAACCCAATCGTCATTCTCAACATATGAAATTTAAAGCATGTTGACGAAGGGTGTTTAGAACACTTACCTGGGAGGCGAGAGGATCTCGCCTCCGAATCAAGTCGGATGGGATGGATAAAAAAGAATTGCTTGGGTTGCCTCCCACGAAGCACGTGGTTTAATGTCCTCGGCCCGACATTTTCAGAACGCCCTCAAGTTTGGCAAGGTTTTACTTTGGATGGCTCAATCTCTCAACGAAACGCCTCACCATCTTATGTGCTTGGCCAAGCACAATAAACGGCTTGGAATCCCATCAAAAGGGATGCATCAATACCCGTCGATACCCTGCAGTAGAAATAAAAACAAAACTACAAACAAAAATTATATACAAAGAAATGCCTAAAATAAAATTAGGTCATTTACACACAATATCGACGATGAACGACATCGCCAATATCAATAATACGAAACACTTGCTTTTCCTATCTAAAATTTAAGTCCTGAGCCGTTACCACGTTTTTCCAACAATAACATCAAAATAATCCCCGGCAACGGCGCCAAAAACTTAGTAGGGCGTAAATACGCCGCTACTTACGCTCGCAAGTATACGAGGTCTACGTTTTAGTATAGTGTGATCGTTAAGATCGGGTTATCGTATCCACAGGGATTGTTGTCGTTACTAAAGAATACCGCGTTTGTCTTGACCTAACTTTATCTAGGCGAAAAATAAATGTATTTAATTAATTAAACTAATACTAATATATCCTAAATTAACTACACTATTATGTTAATATGTTTTAGGGTGAAGAATTGCATAGGGATTAATGTGTTTACAAATACGTGTTCAATTCTGATTTACTTACATTTACATTGTTCTACCTATTTGACAACCTCGGTACGTAAACTCCACCACCACCTCTTCCGAGTGTAAGACGGGAAAATACATGACTTCGAGTCAACGAAGAAGTCTCCCTCAACATCTTAACGACCCTAGGTCATGTGAGTCTCGCCCAACGTCATTGATTGCACACAATCCAACTCCCTCCCGGGTTATTGGATCGTTGCGTTTTATTTACCCTATCGACAATTTCCGTTCTAAAACTCCCTTTCCACCTCTTCCCAGTGTAAGATGAGGAATATAATGCATCTTCGAGCTAACAAAGAAGTCCCCCTCAACGTCTTAACGACCCTAGGTAGCGTGTGTCTAGCCCCACGTCATCGATTGTCCACGATTCAAACCCCGACCGGGTTATAGAATCGTGGCATTTGTTTACCCTAATCCGAATCCGGGGTTTTGTCAAAACCCCGTATTCTCCATTTATCAATTCAAGCATAATAAACAAAAAATACGATAAATACAATCAAACTACGAAGAACAATCACAAACGAAACACCGAAATCATCCAAACAATGTATTTATAAATATTAGGTTAATCCCTACTACAATCCATATTTAACTCGGGTCCATAGCCGCATATACAAGAAAATAACGAGCTAAATATGCTCACATGCTCCTAAAATAAAGAAATAAGGAAAAACGGTCGAAGAACTTAGCCTCGTCCGAAGATAAACCACTAAGAACGCTCCACGATCGATTCGCCGCCTTCTCTACTTCGGGATGCGAGCTCCACCACTAAAATTCCTAACCCTTGGCTTAAATATAGCCTTAGGGGCTCAAAAATGCAAGAGAGAGAAGAGAGATCCTGGCCAAGGGGGAGGAGAGGGGATATTTATAGCAAAAATATCCTAAAAATATCTAAAGGCTGTGCAGGGCAAATCCACCTAGACGGTGTAATTTCCGCCTAGGCGAAGTAATGTCGATTAAGTCTGATCGCTTGGGCGGTGAAGTAGGCGGTGGACTGGAGAACATTCTATTGGATTTTTGCCTAGGCGGTAGAATTTTCGCCTAAGCGAGGGGCTGTCAGTAGCCCATTTGCGTCCTTTGCTGGATTTCTACTTAGGCGGTGGAAATTTCGCCTAGGCGGTCGTCCGTCAGTAAAATTTTGCTCTTCTCAGCATTTTCACCGCTTAGGCGGTTGTTTGGACACCTAAGTGGTGGGCCTGTTTTATCTTTTAGCCTCTGAGCTTGTTTATCCATCGTAACTTTGAGCTGCTTTGGTTCGATCTCATCGTTTTAGCTCTAGTTTCCTATCTTTTTACTCGACACACCTGATTTATACAAAAAGTATGAAAACTAATTAAAACATAATAAAATACTATATAAACATATTCGAAAACTAACAAATTCGGATTGGAAATAGATAGGTTTTTCACACCTATCAATAGTCCCAATAGGTTTTGATAATCTATAGTCGGGTTGGGTTGGCCGGTCCGACTAGTGGGAAATAGCCATTGTATTATAATTGTGGCCGCCTATATTGTGATATTTGGTAATTGTATTGCATTTAACTATCTATTGGTTTATAAATATCAATTCTACATATATGCAAATCAATATTTGATTTTATAAAATCGGAGAATTTTACAAATACGATAATTATTATTATTGATTTATCGAATCAATTTTACAACCGTAAATAATAAATTCGACTATTACAAATTGAATAAAAATTCAAATAAAATTCTCGTCGTCATTTCATTCTCGTCGGCTCTGTAATCAAAACTGTGGGATTGTGAGTCAGGACTCAGTAAAACTTTAACCCCTATAATACGTGCATTTAATCAATACAACAAATAAATACATAAACACATATCTCACATAATCATAATTATTTTATGAAAATTAACAGTAATAGTTCATCCACAATAATTACAAAAATTAGATTAAATACATATATTAAAAGAGTTAAAAATTCTACCTGTAATCCAAAGCCAAAATACTAAAAAACATTCCAAACTCATTATAGTTAAATAAATAAACTATAATTATCATTTGGATTCAAAATCTATGGTTTTATTTCAAACTCCTGTTCAGTAGCTCCAATCTTTTTTTTTTTTTTTTTTAATTACTCCTAATGACTTTTCCTAATCCCACGCGGTTTATTAATATGTATATAGCTTCATCCCTAGTTAATATCACAATCTCTCTCTCTCTCTCTCTCTATATATATATATATATATATATAGAGAGAGAGAGAGAGAGAGAGAGAGAGAGAGAATGATGTATATAGAATTAATTACCATGATCAATTCCCCACGTGTCTATGTTTGACACCACCTATATCTATTTGTGGTTAATATTAGTTTCCTTATTTAAGAAGGAAACTAGTTTAACCTTTATTTATTTATTTATACTATAAGGAAACTAGTTTAACCTTTATTTATTTATTTATACTATGTCCCCACTTCAAATAAAAAAAAAATATTAATTATATTCCAAAATTCTTAAAAGTATATTTTAAATAACATAATAGTCCCAAACTTTTAAGAATCAATTCGAAATTAACATTCAACTCCAAAAATTATCAAATATGATTTATACCATAAATTTACAAAACAATCCCAAAAATATTAAACTTTTATAATCTTAGAAAATACAAATTTTAGGGGTATTACAATCTACCCCCCTTAAATAAATTTAGTCTTCAAAATTTTGTTGAAAAAATAATAATTCAAAATCGCATCGTACTAGTTACTCTCGGTTAATCAATAATAACCGAAATGTCACCACCATGCTCCCGTTGTGCTATTCTGATAAAATGACAATAAATAACAATATATATTTAAAATATCACGGTAGGTTCACTAGATTGGATTTATCTCAATTCTAACAGGTTTACGACCTCAATAATTTTTCAATTGGCATGACTTTTCAAGTTCACTGCCATATCCCATAACTAGCGTTTATCCATTTTATCCAACATTTTAAGCCAACATATCGCAACAACCAACATTTTAACTAATAGATAGCCTGAATTCTTTGTGGACTATCCCGTGTGACTAAAAGTAATCAATTCTAATATCCGTATTAAAATTCTAATAATCTCACTTTTCCATAAATATCAACAAAATCAAAACTTCAATAATAAATTTTTTGCAATACATCTGAAAACACATAAATACTCCTAAAATACATAAGTACGTTCCAAACGCTTAAGTACGTCTTAATCACATAAATACATCTCAAATATAAAAATATGTCTTAAAACATTCAAATATCTCTCAATCATATAAATACATCTCAAACACATAAATATATCTCAACCACAAAAGTTCATAACACATAAGTACGTATTAAAGTCACACAACATAACGAGTTCAATACTCACGTAATAGGTATATAAGAGAATATTACATAAATCCCCCAATTGAATAGATATAGGTCGTGTCAATACCCTCAACTCTTATAAAATAACGAGTTCAATACCCTCACAAAACTGTGGGGTTGTGAGCCAAGAAATTAAATAGAAATTCCAATGGTAGAATTGTCTATAGGGTTTTATATGACTACGCATTTTATGTGAGTATTGAACTCAGTATTGAAATCGTTATATTACATGACTTTGGAAGCGTAATTATGTGGTTGACGTATTTATGTATTTCGATACGTATTTATATGATTAACACATATTTATATGTTTTGACATGGATTTATGTAGTTAAAATGTACTTACGTGTTTTAGGACGTACTTATGTATTTTAGGGTTATTTATGTGTTTTCAGACGTATTTCAGAAAATTCGTTACTGGAAGTGTGGATTGTGTTGATATTTATGGAGAAAGTTGACGAGATTATTGGACATTTTAATGTGGATATTAAAATTGATATTAGTCTCACGGGACCATCTATAAGGAATTGGGTTATCCACTGATTATGATGTTGGTTGTTTCTATATGTTAGCTTAAAATATTGGATGAAATTGATAAATTCTGATATGGGATATGGCAGTGGACTTGAAAGTCATGCCCAATGAGAGAATTATTAAGGTCGTGGACTTGTTGGAATTGAGATAAACCCAATCTAAGTGAGACTATCGTTATTTTTTGAAAATATATTTATTTGTTGTATATGGATATTATTACTATTTTTATTAGAATAGTACAACGGGAACGTGATGGTGACTTTCAGTTAATATTGTTTAACCTAGAGTGACTAGTACGGTGCGATTCTCAAGTATTATTGCTTGAACAAAATTTCAAGGACGAAATTTATTTAAGGGGGGGAGATTGTAATACCCCTAGAAATTTATATTTTGACAATATTATTTTCAATATTTTTGCGATTGTTTTGTAAATTTATAGTGTAAATAATATTTGATACTTTTTAGGGATAAATGTTAACTTTAATTTGTTTTGGAACTATTGTGTTAATTAAAATATACTTTTAAGAGTTTTGGGATATAATTAATATTTTTTTATTTTAAGAGGGGCATTGTGTAAATTAATTAATTAATTAATTAATTCACGGCTGAAAATGAAATCCTTCATTAAGAAGGGAACCAAATTCATAATATATATATATATATATATATATATATAGGTTAATGAAAGACATGTGTAATGTTATGTTTATATAATAATAATAATAATAATAATAATAATAATAATAATAATGGTAAATAAAGGGATAAGAATTGTTGATTTCATGGGGATGATGTCACTCAATTGTTTTTAGAATGGTTTTAATGCCTTGGTTCAGACAGTGAGGTAGGAAGAGATTTTTGAATTCAAGTATTACAACATTCAAGCTTGATTGTAGGTTTATGGATTTTCGGAGGACAGTAGCTTAAAAAAAAAAAAGGTTTATTTTCATATTTTTCATTTTAGCCGAAAAGAAATTGTGGGTTGAGGGAGTTCATATCTTTTTATTTTATTCTTTCGGGAGAGGGTTCTGGGTCATCGTCTTCATTTGATTTATTTTATCTTCTTCGACTGACAATAAAGAGCACCACTTCCATGATCGACTAAGTTAAGATTTCGGCTTCGGATTTCAGGTAGAATTTCTAACTCTTCTAATATATGCATTTAGTTTCTCTATTGTGATATTTATGTTATTATTATCGTTGAAATATAGTTGTTAATTTCCATGAAATAATTGTGATTCTGTGAAAAATTATATATAAATCATGCCTATATGTTTTATTTGATGTATTAATTAGATACTCGTATTAGGGGGTTAAAATTCTACTGAGTGTTGACTCACAACCCTACAGTTTTGATTGCAAGGCCAGTGAGAACGAAACGACGTCCAAAATTTTATTTGAATTTCTATTTCTATATATAAAAATCGTTACTATTGGTTTGGGTAGTACTTGGTCAATTTAGTGTCGTGGAATTGAAGCCAGGAAATCGAATTGAATTTACGAATGGAACCAAACATTATGATATTAATATTCAATTACAAATGAAATCAAATATTGTGATATTATTAATATTATTTATCCACTATTAAATATTATTTATAAACATAATATATCAACTTTTAACATTATCAAATCGGATGCAATTGGAATTTTCAAATTCTTTAATAAATTATAATTGAATTTATAATTGTATTCCAATTATAGTTGTATTTGAATTTAAAATATTTATAACCAATATTTACTGTGTTAAAAATTAACTCAATAAATTAAATATAATTATAAACGTTGGATTGTAAAATTTCTCAGACTTTTAATTAAGAAAAATGTTGATTATTTGGTTTTAGCGTTTGATGAGGGTATTTTTGGGCACATCTGAGTCAGCACTTGGGACCCGGCCACATGTCAACCCTCGCAATGACAGAGATGTATTCTGGAATCCACAACGCCACGCTAGAGTATACACCGACTACGGCTCCTCCTTGGAATCCCATTTGCACCCAGGGAAGAGCGAGGAGCCCCGTAGGGACGTGCCGCTCTAAGCTCTGCGCCGTGCCCTCGGCAGTCAGTTTTAGGGACTCAACCATTCACCTTGACCAGCTCCCTTTTTCACCTTATTTCTTCTCCAAGACTCTACATATCTCTGTGCTCATTCACCAGCTCACCGCCGCGGGCTGGACAAAATCTCGCGGGCTTCGGCAAATGGGCCCAAAAGCCCAAGCCCAACGATTATCTCCTAAATATCCTAGATTATCGGCTAAACACAGGGTTTCGACTAATTAATCCTGTTTAGGCTCGATTAATCATCTCCAATGCCTATATATATCAGGGGCTATGTAAGCCCGATGTACATTTTAATGACTTACATAACGCACGAGTTCATTTGTTTGCTTACTATATTCTGTACCTTTTCTCTCTTAGCATTGATTACCACGCCGAAGGGGCTTCACGGGGACAAACCCCTGTCTGAGCCTTCTGCAGGTACACTCCCTGAGGAGCAAGACTCTGACATAGCAGGTTAGTCTTCCCAGGACCTAGCACAACTCACGCAAAGACTTTCAACTGATGACTCCACCTTAGTAGGAGAACCCACCCGCCATCTGACTAGACCACACTCAAGGTGTGTACCAGTTTTATGCACCAATAGTTTGGCTTCGTCTATGGAAACCAAGCAAAAAGTCTTCCCCTGATCACTGCTCTCTACTCAACTGAGCTTGAGTGATCACAAGGTCTAGTTAGATAGACACAAAACAGAAGAACGAGAAGATTTATCAAAAAATTCACGCGCATACCTTTCAGCTCCCACCAACGAGGATAACTGCCTCCCCATGATCAGGTAGGACCATCCACTCTGCCACTTGGGGCTGCGGGACAGACCTCAAGAGCTATGGAGGCATCTCAGGTAGATCTCCTTGAACGCCAAATGCAAGAGTTCAAGTTGAATGTATAACTCATCCTCGCGCGCTTGCCTCCGCCCTCTGCTCAGGCTGGATCGACCCTCTAGCCCGCAAAGCTCGAGGGGTCACCTCAAGACCGCAGTGTTTTCGTGGACACTCTGAATAGGCAGGAGCCCAAAGGCCGTCCTCTGCCTCACAATCCTGAGGTTGTAGGCTAAGAGAGGTCCCCCTGCAATGTCAAGATCTCCACCTCTACCACCACATAAATTTGTGCCAAGCAATATGTCGGTGTCCCCTAATGGTCGAGCTCTTAATTGACCTACCAGGTCCGATCATAGGGGTCAGCATGAGCGTCAAGTTGACTCCTACTCACCTTCCTCCTATCACCCTGCGGCCCGAGCAATGGACAGTCAAATCTAGAGAGAGCCTCGAGTAGGGGAGGTTGTGGAGTGCCACCTGGCTGACGTGAAAGCCAGCCTCCAAGAGGTGCAAGGAGGCCGGGTGGGACCGAGTGTTATCCTGAAGGTGAATTCTTCTTTTGTGGATGAGCTTCTAGAAGAAATAGCGTCGAGGCACTTCACCCAACCCCAGATGAGTTCGTATGATGGGACTTCACATCGCACTGACCACTTGTGTATGTTCAAGTCTTATATAGACATACAGGTGGCCTCTGTAGCTTTAAGATGCAGAGCCTTTCCCATCACCCTTATAGGTATTACAAGATCGTGGTTCCAGAGTTTGAGGCCAACGTCCATCTCCATCCTTAGAGAAGTTGAACAGTTATACCTGGCTCGGTTTAGCCGTTCCCGACGTATGCCAAGGACTGTGCCTCATATCATCGCTCTTCGACAAGGGCCCACTAAATCTTTGGGTGATTACATTGAGTGTTTCAACCGAGAAGCAAATTTATGCGATGACCTTCTTGACCTTGTTGTTCTAAATGCCTTTGTTGACGGGCTCCGACATCAGAAATTATCCTACAATCTCTACTCCAACCCTGCTCTCACACTCGATCAAGCTCTAGATCGTGGGACTAGATTCCATGGTGCTGACCTCTGTGCTGCAACCAGGAGAGGGAAGGAAGGAGCAAACAAGCTGAGAGAACTAGGAAATGGAGGTTCGAATCAAGCCCAAGGCTCGAGAAGATTACGAGCTGAAGAGAGGTTCAGAACCCAGCCCGGAGATAGGAGGCCACTTCCTCTCCCAGGGCGTCACCAACCAGAGTTTACCCTGCTCACGGCCTTAGTGGCCACCGTATTCATAGAAAACTCAGGGTAACACTTTTTTCCTCCTTCGTTGCCCTTGAGGAGAAGGCTGGTCGGGAGATTGATGACCCAATACTGTGAGTTCCACCAAGACCGAGGTCATTCCATAGAGAACTGTTTCCAGCTCTGACAGGAGATTGAAACTCTTGTACAAAGAGGCTATCTTCGGAACTACATCCGGATAGAAAATTAGGAGCAGCCTGATGGGGATGAACCCCAGGGAGAGCCCTGGGCCCAAAGAAAAAGGAGAAACCGCAACTATCCACTACGCTAAGGGGTTGAGGCTGGAGAGGATCGCCAACGCGTGGATGGTGAAATCAACCACATCCACGACGGATTCAACTCTGGGGATGTACAGATCCACCAGTGTCATACGTTCGGGCACATATGATCTTGAAACAAAAGAAAATGTTCCGCTCAGGCACCTACAGAATGTTGACTAGTTGAAGTGCAACTTCTGCAGTAATGATCCACTTTTGTGAACAACTTCCAGTTTGTACAAAGTGTTGTAGTTTTGCTTATCAAAATAAAGAATGTGTTTTGTGCCATATGCCTTGTGTTTTCTCTAGTCAACGGCATTTCGACCCCTGAGTCACGTCCCGGCTCCTAGCGTCTTGAGTGACTCTCCATGGTTGCATTCCGACCTCTTGAGTTGTATCTTAGCTCTTGGTGTCGCGAGTAATTCTCCACGGTTACATTCTGACCCCCTGAGTCGTATCTTGGCCCTCGGTGCCGCGAGTGATTCTCCACGGTTATATTTCGACCCCCTGAGTTGTATCTTGTCTCTCAGTGTCACGAGTGATTCTCCACGATTACATTTCGACCCCTTGAGTCATATCTTGGCTCTCGGCATCGTGAATGATTCTCCACGGTTGTATTCCAACCCCTTGAGTCGCGGATAATTCTCCACCCAATATCTCGACTCTCGGCGCCGTGAGTAACTCTCCACAAGTCTCATCCCGGCGCTCAGCGTCGAGGGTCACAACCATACCCTCTCTGGAAGTCAATAGTCTGTAGCTGAGGATAGACTAAGGTCATCCACCAAGAGCGGGGCATTGATCGGGTCTGAGGGCCTGTAGCCAAGTACTTCTCCCCACCAATTGACTATAAGTCCGACGTTCTAAAGGGGAAGGTGCTCCTGCATGGACTACATAGAGATAACCTGAAAGGGTTCTTAAATGAGCCTAATTACGGAGAACTCCCCGATGACTGGCCATGGGGGTCCAACCATCGCGTTGCACCCCTGTGGACCGAGAGAACCAGGCACCCTAGGAAACCCTTCTCCTAAGTCCACGACACGATTTTCTCACGATCAACATGTATCCCGGACTGGGGGGTAGTGGTCTAAGGCCCTGGACAGAGAATAGAAGCTCTTGAAGTTTCTGTAAACTTTTCAAAATTTTACAACTCTAAAAACCATGCTAGGAAAAGAATGACCTGGCAAAAACATCGAGAGAAATGAGTAGACTCTGAAGTACTATGACTATGCCGCTTAAAATCTTGCATACTTGAACGTAGAAAAATAGGAATAAGTGAAAAAGAGTCTACAAAATCCTAAGTCCTGAAAAAGTAATAGTCCGAGCTCAGTCCTCTCTGCCTTTGTCGCGAGGGGCGTCCGTTCGAGGAGAAGTGGGGTCAATCTCACCTTCCTCGGGGGGGCCCTCGTTAGGATTATCTTCCTCGTTGCCCTTATGCATGTCACCATCTAGGGGTTCAGCCTCAATGCCCCATAACCAGAACTATCAATTTTGACAAGCATCTTCCTGTCGCGCTACTCCTGGCCGGTATGGTCCAAATGGCAACAGGCACCTTGCTCTGCCCTCCAAGTGTCTAAACTCGTACATGGAAAAAAAACTCTCCAACTATACAAAATTGTGCGAGGGGAAAATTTCCTTTTAAGTGTTCAAAATATTATCCGCAGAATTTTAGAGGTGTGAGGTGAGTGGAGCTCAAACTCCAAGAAAGTGCAAAATAAAAAATAAACCAAAAACTCCACAAATTTATGAGAAGTATGCCCAGGCTGTGTTGCTTTATACTTAAACAAAAAAAAAAAGGGAGGAGGAGGTAACAAGGGCGAATTTGCTCTTCAAAAAAAAAAAAAAAAAAAATTAAAAAGTTGCCCCCCTCCCCGCAAAGGGGCCAGCACCTACTAGCCCCAGCTGGCCTTCTCTACGCTGGTCAAGGGACCAGCCAGGTCTGCTCGCCCCTCCCCTTGGGGCTCGCCTCTATTTTCTCCGCGGTGCAGGTCAGTCCGTGCTCAGGACCTGTTCACGGTGAATATGTGTCTCCCTGAAAATTGAAAAAATTCGGGACCGCCCTACCGTGCTACCTGACCCCGGACCTCGGCGATATAGGAGCCTATTTCAAATTAGCTTCACTAAAAAAGTTTAACTGTTGAAAAATTATCGCCGTGAAATTGAAAAAATTCGAGGTCGCCCTGCCGTGCTACCTGACCTCGGACCTCGGCGATATGGGAGCCTATTTCAAATTTACTCCCCTAAAAAAGTTCAACTCTTGAAAAACTATCATCTTAAAAATCGAAGAAATTCGGGACCGCCCTACCGTGCTACCTGACCCCAACCCCCGACCCTTGACCATATGGAGGCCTATTTTGAATAAGCTCCTCAAGAAAAAGCTAACTATTGAAAAAATGTCGATCAGAGGTGTTTCTCGCGCTTCGAAGTCTCCAGGATGCCCGTTTTAGCCAAGAATTGATATCCTTGACCATCTCGCTTCCCTTGCCGCACAGGGCTAGGGGGCAACTGATGAGGGTATTTTTGGGTACCTCTGAGTCAGCACTTATAACCCGGCCACGTGTCAACCCTCGCAATGACAGGGATGTATTCTGGAATCCACAACGCCACGCTGGAGCATACATCGACTATGGCTCCCCCTTGGAATACTATTTGCACCCAGGAAAGAGTGAGGAGCCCTGCAGGGATGTGTCGCTCTAAGCCCTACGCCGTGCCCTCGGTGGTTAGTTTCAGGGACTCACCCGTTCACCTTGACCAACTTCCTTTTTTACCTTATTTCTTTTCCAGGACTCCACTGATCTCCGCGCTCCTTCACCAGCTCACTGCCGCAGGCCTGACAAAAGCCCACAGGCTTCGCCAAATGGGCCCAAAAGCCCAAACCCAACGATTATCTCCTAAACGCCCCAAATTATCGGCTAAACACAGGGTTTCGAATAATTAATCATGTTTACACTCGACTAATCATCTCCAATGCCTATATATAGGGGTCTATATAAGTCCGAGGTACGCTTTAATGACTTACATAATGCACGAGTTCATTTGTTTGCTTGCTATATTCTATATTTTTTCTCTCTGAGCATTGATTACCACGTCGGAGGGGCTTCATCGGGACAAACTCCGGTCTGAGCCTTCTACTGGAACACTCATTGAGGAGCAGGACTCTGGACACAGCAGGTCAGTCTTCCCAGGACCAAGCACAACTCACGTGAGGACTTTTCAACCAACGACTCCACCTCAGCAAGAGGACCCACCCGCTATCTAATTGGACCATACTTAAATTATACTTTTAAGAGTTTTAAGATATAATTAATATTTTTATTATTTTAAGGGGGTATTGTGTAAATAATAAAAATATTAATATGGAAAGTGGTCAAATCACTTAGATCTTACTTGTTAGTGGTTAGGGTCACTGGGCATGATATCTAATGCTACTAGTTTGATGTATAAGCTGGTTTAATTGGCGGAGCTTTAAAGAGGGATCTAAGTTTCATAAACACCTTTTGTCATATTTGGACGGTGTGGATTTTATGTGAGTTATGAAGAGTTAAATGCTCATGTCTTTTTAATTATGTTAAGCCTTCTTTTCAGTATACAAGTCAAAAGGGTTATGGTATCGTTAATCATAATTAAATGATTAATATATGATGATAATAATAATGCTTTGTGCTTTTATTTTTCTTTTAAGTTTTATTAAGCTCTTTTATTAATCACCATATATATGATGATTAATATATGGTACACTGTTATCCTTCAATCTATTTGTTTTCTCTTTGATACTCCAATACCAATTTAGTACTTTTCCCTCTTGACGTGTAGAACCCGAAGTTTTAGCCAGTCCTCTTGTGAAATTCAGTTTAGCCATCTATATGTGTGTGTGTTCCATTGATCCTTTTTTTATCTTTCAATTTGAATTTTAGTTGACCTTCTTTGAATTGATACTTCAAATTTAAATTAGTTAAAAGCAGGGTATCAAAAAATTCCTACTATTTGTTAAATGCAAAGTGTGACTTCCTTTAAATTGTTTTTTTTTCTAGTAGGTGACAGAAAGTAATTTTATTATATTAATAGAAATTACGTATTTAAAATTATATATATGCATATTATAAATATTTTTGGATACTTTTTCACTGGATAAATTTGTTTTGTTATTGAGATTAGGTTATAGATTCTACAAAATTGGTAAGTGTCGTGTTAGTCGTGGATCAGAAGATTTGCCGTTGAATTGAAAGTACCAATTTAAAGGGTTTTTATTATCTTCTATATAATTTATCAAAATATATTTTTGTATTAAATTATGAAAAAAGAAGTGTTGATGAAAATTGACAATTTTATGATATTAAATGGATCAAGAAAAATTTTAAAATGTGGAAAATAATTTTTATTATTCCGATATACCATAGTCGTCTCATCAGGAGGGTATGTCCTACGCAATGTGGTTGGTTCTTATAAGAGGGTATGTCTTGTAGGACGTATGTCTTGTGAGGGCAAGTCCTGTAGGGTGGTTGATATTTGTTGTTGTTGTTGTCATTGTTGTTGATGATGATGATTATCATTATGATATGGTGGTTTATACCATGTGCTGGCTCATACCATTGGAGATATTAAATAGCCCTAACACTGATTGTCATATTAGATTGCACAAATGAACATGTTATAGTCCCGTTATAATTCCCGATCATGAGGCAAATGATCATTTGGCTAGCAAGAAAGTATGGTATTTTATTATATACAAGTGACTTGCCTAGTTGATTTAAATTCTAATATTCTATTTTGATGATATTTTGTTGGGATTTTGATATTAACAAGTGAGTGGTTATATTTGGTTGGGATTTTGATATTGCCAAATGAATGGTTATATTTTGTTGGGATTTGAATATTGTCTAGTGTGGTTATATTCTATTTTGGAAACTGGATTTTGATGAAAATACTTGATCTATAAAATATTTTTATATTATGAAGACAGTACATCAATAAAATATTCAGATAGATATTAGTCCACTACTAACAATAAGTGGAGTCGGAGTGTGGGGTAATTGTTAAAAATTTTGGGGGCTATGTGTAATATTTTCATTTACATGTTACGTGAGTATTGACCATTTGTAACATATTTGATTTTTGTAATTTGACACGTATTTATGGGTTTTGAGATATATTTACGTGGTTGAGATGTATTTATATTGTTTATATAAATAAATAAATGAATAGTTGAGAATGATTTCCTTCTCACGTAAAGAAACCAAACTTTACCTAAATATATATAAAGGGTGTATACATGTACACGTGTACATGCCTAATAATAATAATAATAATAATAATAATATATGAGTATGAGTTTGATCATTAGCCTTGGTCATTCACACACACACACACACATATACATATGTGTAAAGAAACAAGGTGACTGAAGGTTATCCTTAGGAATAAAAAAAAGGGGCAACAGTATAAAGTTTTGTATATGTATATTATGTGAGATACACGTTTATGTGTTTATTTAGGATTTGATTGTTATGTATTTATTTTGGGATGGATTGGATACACGTATTAGAAGGGTTAAAATTTTATTGAGTATTGGTTCACAATCCCAGAGTTTTGATTGTTGGGTCGGTGAGAATAAATCTGCCCCTAGGATTATATTTGAATTTTTATTAAATTTTTAATATTTGTATTTATATATAAAAATTCTTTAATAAATTACTGTTGTATTGAATTGATTATTGTTTTATTAAAGAATTAAATTCCTTAATAAACTACAATAATTTAATAAGTTACTGTTGTAATAATTCATTAAAGAATTGAGGTGCATATATATATATAGGAATTTTGATTTATAATAAATGTATCTATTATTTACTATTAAAAACAACAAATAGGAATTTGAAATTAGAACTTGGAACTGGAACAGATTTAAGAATAAATTATATTTATTATTTACCGTTGTAATCGGTGAATTCTATAATTATAATTATCACTGTCGTATTTGTAAAAAAATTCAGTTTTATTAATAATTAGATATTGTTATATTCGGTTTTAGAATTGAAGGAATTTCTCATATTTATAATATAAAAATAAAATATTGGTTATTTTATTGAAATTATAATGAAAACGCCACTGTTGGGAATATAATATAAATGCCACTGGTTGGATGGTTGGTGATGTTTGGTAGCAAGGATTTGGAGTCATGCAATTGGAATTTAGAAATTCTTTAATAAATTATAATTGAATTTATAATTGTATTTGAATTAAAAAAAATTGTATCTAATATTTACTATGTTAAAATTGACTCGATAAATTGAATATAATTATTGACGTCGCATTGTAAAATTTCTTAGACTTTTAATTAAGAAAAATATTGATTACTCAGTTTTAGCATGAATTTCTCCAAGGGGAGAAACTGCGTGCCGACCCTTAGAAAACTGGGTTGTTACAAAGTGGTATCAGAGCACTCTGTAACGACTATGTTTGAATTTCGGTTTCTAATTTCAGGTAGAATTTTTAACTCTTTTAATATATGTTTTTAATTTCCTTATTGTGAGATTTATGTTGTTATTGTCGTCGGAATATAGTCGTTAATTTCTATGAAATAATTGTAATTATGTGAAAATTATGTAGAAATCATGTCTATGTATTTTATTTATTGTATTAATTAGATACTCATATTAGGTGAGTCAAAATTCTATTGAGCGTTAACTCACAACCCCACAGTTTTGATTGCAGGGCTGGTGAGAACGAAATGGCGCCTGAAATTTTATTTAAATTTTTATTTCTATTTGTAGTAATTATATTTATTATTTACAATTTCAAAATCGACGCGATAATTCAATAATTATAATTATCATTGTAGCTATAAAAATTTTCAGAAATATAAAAATTGTCACTGTTTTTTGGGCAGTGCTTGGTTAATTTAGTGTTGTGGAATTAGAGCCAGGTTGTCTTCTTTGACTGAATTTCTCGCAGAAAAAAGTACTGGGGCTTCCAGTTTTTCATTAACTTTTATAAACTCGAAAGGAATTGCCGCCGAGAAGCTACATAGCACCCCCCTTTCCCAGAGGGCATGGATTTTGGGAAAAAAAAAGATTTGAACAGATCTAGGGACGGTTCCAGTCCCTCGGCTTTGAAAATAATGAAAAAACCCATAAAGGCCCGAATGCAATTAGGAGCAAATTGTGACGGACACAACTTGTACTTTGTGTAAACGGTCTGAATCCAATGATGGATTGGGAATCTCAAACCTCCATGCAAATGATCCATGTAAACCATGATGAAGCCCTCAGGAGGGCACAAACCCTGTCCTCTGGGCGGGGGAGACAAGTCTCTACCCTTTCCGGGATGGTATATGTGCTACGGGCATTTCTGATTTTCTTCTCTGTCATCGCTGTCTCGATCTTCCAAATGGGACTATCTCCTAGGATAGCCTCCTCCCATATCTCAACCTCATCACCTAGGCTTAGAGCCACCTCCATGGTGGGGCCGTTGCTGGATTTCAGCTAAGTTCAGATATTGGCTAAGTTCGGATTTCGGCTTCGGATTTTAGGTAGAATTTCTAACTCTTCTACAATATGTATTTAATTTCTCTATTGTGAGATTTATGTTGTTATTGTCGTCGGAATATAGTATTTAATTTCTATGAAATAATTGTGATTATATGAAAATTATGTAAAAACCATGCCTATGTGTTTTATTTGTTGTATTAATTAGATAATGGTATTAGGGGGTTGAAATTCTATTAAGCGTTGGCTCACAACACCATAGTTTTTATTGCAGGGTTGGTGAGAATGAAATGGTGCCCGAAATTTTATTTGAATTTCTATATATATTTGTAATAATTGTATTTATTATTTACGATTGTAAAATCGACATGATAATTCAATAATTATGATTATCGTCATAATTGTAAAATTTGTCCGAAATATAAAAATCGTTATTGTTTGTTTAGGCAGTGCTTGGTCAATTTAGTGTCATGGAATTGTATCCAGGAAATTGAATTGAAGTTATGAATGGAACCAAACATTGTGATATTAGTATTCAATTAAAAATGAAATCAAATATTGTGATATTATTAATATTATTTATCCAGTATAAAATATTATTTATAATCATAATATATCTAGTTTAACGTTGTGAAATCGGATGCATTTGGAATTTGAAAATTCTTTAATAAATTATAATGGAATTTATAATTGTATTCCAATTATAGTTGTATTTGAATTTAAAATAATTGTAACTAATATTTATTGTGTTAAAAATTAACTCACTAAATTGAATATAATTATCAACGTCGCATTGCAAAATTTTCCAAATTTTTATAGTCCAAAACATTATTGTCCAAATTCCCAAAAAAGAAAAGAAAATAAAAGGCTTGAAAAATAAATATTGTCGTTTACTATTCAAACAAAAAAAATAAAATAAATTAAAATGTGAAGAAAAAAAGGGTCGGGAAATAAAAGCATGATTAACAAAACAATTAGAAATGTGGAGTACTAAATTTGAGTCTTCATTTACGCTTTGCACTCCTGAAGTTTGATAGGAATTTCGCTTCGGTCCCTTTGGTTTCAATTTGGTTATATTAACATGTTAGCATTAAAATTAACTTGATAATTTGGGATTAGATATTAAGTTATCCTTTGTAATATTTTTATAAACTGTTGTTGTAGTAAAATTTATTCGATTAATTCATAAACTTATCGGATTTTTATAAACAAAATATTGGGCACGATTTGGTATTAATTCTCCAAGAAAGAAACAATATGGTGGCCCTGGGAAACTGGGTCGTTACACAGTGTCTAGTAAGTTTAGTTAGGTTTCGATCTTTTCTCTATGAAAAATATTAGGGTTTGATTTTTGGCTTGCAAAAAAGTTGGGTTATTCTTTTTGTTGGCCCAGTGAGCTACCTAAGATGGGACGTGAATTGGGTAAATAAAACATTTAATCCAAATAATAATACTTCAAAAATCAAATAATTAATTTTACCCTAAATTAATTATTATCTATATAGCAGCTGATAAGTATTATCAACTAGGTGCACATAAAACAACAAAATATAAATAAAGTAAATAAAGCAACACACCAGAAATTTATACTGCTTCACCAAGCTATTCTTGGCTAATCCAGTCCCCCGAGCTCTACGGATAGTCGCACCCACCAATCACTAAGATTCTTTTAAACAAGTAGGAACCAAACCTTTACATAATGATTCTTTTTCCCAAGCTTAGAATTAACCTTTACAACTTCATTTTCCCGGGCTCAAGAATAACCTTTTATTTTTCCTAGACTCAAGAATAACCTTATCTTTTTTAGGCTTAAGACTAACCTAATCCATTCACAAGCTACGGATCAAACCTAATTCTTTCATACCTTAGGCTAAGAATTAAACCTCATAATCACTTTAAGTATCCTTTTCCTAGGTAAAGATAAAACCTTTACAATTCACTCATAATTGATCCTAATCAGGAAGAATCACACCTAACTCTTTTCAAGGAAAAAGAGTAACTTAACATTTTTTTAACTTAGGCAAATATCAAACCTCAATCTCTTTACCGGAAGAGATTGAAACCCAAAGGTACCCCTGATTAGACACTCCCAATAGTATCTAATCCAACACACAACTCACCAATTACAATAAAATTGATAAGTTCTTCTTATTCAGAGCTTCTACCACCTCAAATCAATTTGAACTCAATTAATGTTTCAATAATTACTAGTGATAGAATTAAGTAAGGAAACAAAAAATTTGATTATGAAAATAATACGTGTAGCACAAAATTGAGTACATAATCAGATTACCACTAAAATCGTTTTAAAATATTTTTATACTTTTGAAGTTCAAAAACGATTTCTAAAAAAGATCAATTCACCAAGCAAGTAATAATAATAAAATACTCGATTAAAGAATAATCTTGTAATGATCTCACCAGGAAAACACCAAATAGATTGCACGTAGTATTGCAAGACAACTTAGATCGGTGACACTAACTCAAATAGCGCTTTAGCTTAAGAATTTCAGGAACAAAATAATCTCACAATAATCTCTCAATATAATATCAGACTGATCTCTCTCAGAATAGCTCAGGAACTGATTGTTCTTGATGTTATATTTTTATTATGTGAAATCCGCAGGTCTATATGTAGAGAATTGAAACAAATCCTTCAACGGCTAATTTTCAAACGATAAGCATCTAAAAAGCACCTACAGACCCCACATATCATTATATTTCATTTTAGGTATAATTTACTTAAATATTGCTTTCAAAACATTCAATTGAGTCCCTAAAAAAATAAATTCAAACTCAAATCAATAAGATAGAAAGTATTAAAAATACCAATTTGAGAAGCACTTTAATTTCATGTACCAGATATTCAAATAGGAGTATTATATCTTTAATATATCCATATCCCTAAGATCTCTCAATCAAGTAAACAAATAACGGCTAGTTTTTGAATAAATTCCAAAATTCCACAAATCCTGAAACCCAACCATAGGTTAACCTACCAGAAGGCATAGGTAGACCTCCCGATTTAGGATGTAGCCCAAGCCAAAAACTCTTCGCACATAGGTCAACCTACGATCCTTTGTCTGTCGACCTGGCGATTCAGAGAGTTTGACAAGTCGACCTTTTTGTCGACTTAACGATTCAGAGAGTTTATTTTTTTCCATAGGTCAACCTATCTATCAACCTAATGATTTAGAGAGTTTATTTTTGGCCATAGGTCGACCTATCTGTCAATCGAATGATTCAGAGACTACTCAATCCTTTTACCTTCTTATCGATTGACCGACCTCCTATGTAGGTCGACCGATCGAGTTGTGCTTCCTCCTTAATTCATTTTTAATTTCAATTTCTTCGACGTTTTGGCCCCTTTAACTGATTTATTTTCTCGGTTAACTCCTTAAATTAATTTTTAATTTCTAATCTTTCTTAAAATAATCTTTCTTCTTCAATTTCACATAGGAGCTAGTATGTTAGCTAATTAGGATCCTATTAAAAAGCACACATAATTGTAAATTCATTTTGTGTCGCGTGTGATCCTAATCGAGATACCTTAAGAGTAAAAATTTAACTTGAGTTGTTTTTCCCTAGGTTTTTCAAGATCTCCAGTCTCTTAATATCCATCATCTTTGTTAGTCTCTTTAGCATCCGTTTAGCATTCATCTTAACTTCTTCATGATAATATCTTCAATGAAACTTATAAACTGAAACACTCAACAAATCCGTTAGTTCCACAAAAAATATCAAAATTTAATTGTTCATTAAAATCTTAGGATCAACACTTTTTCCTTGAAAAGAATTAGGTTTTGATTTCTCCCTATAGTTGAATTGTATTTTTGAGTGAATTGTAAGGTTCAATCCTTACTTGTAAAAATGATACTTGTGAGAGTTGTGAGGTTAATCTTTAGCCTGATAAAAAGATAGGGTTTATCATTGGCTTGGGAAAAGGGTAAAATTGTAAAGGTTAATTTTGTGCCTGTAAAATAATCATTGTAAAAGTTTGATTCTTACTTGGTAAAGGAATCAGGGGTTCAATGGTCGCGAATCTCTGTGGAGCTCGAGGGACTAGATTTGGCAAAGTTAACTTGCTGAACCAGGATATATATTGGTATGCTGCATTGTTTACTTTTCTTTATATTGTATTTGGGTGTGCACACTACAAGAAAAAATACTTTCTATCACGCTTAATAAGTATAATTTATCTTATTTTTGGAATAAACTGTAATTATAAAATTATACATGACATATAATCTCGCTTAAAAAAATTAATGTGATAAAAACTATTTTTTATCTCATAATTTTAATTAAATGTGATAATAACTAATCATTTTTTATCACATTTTTTATTTTAAATGAGATAAAAAGTAATTACTCTTCTCCATTCCATTTTTTTATTCGCTCTTAAATATTCTCTCATGATTCACGATCTCTTCCTTATCTATTTTCCCTACTATCGAGATCTAACCTAAACCAAAACGAGACCTCATACCGCTGCTCTTCTCATGTCACTGTGCATCTCTCTGGTTGCAATCCTGTGCATCCATCAAACCTCTCTCCAGCCCTAGCAGCTGACCTGCAATATCGTGCACTCAGCATCGATTCAATTCTTCTTCATCGACCCTCTCATGCCTTCAATGAGAGACAAAGCGGTTGGCGGATTGAGCAAGAGAGCAGTGGCATGAGACGAAGAATAATTGAAGCTTGATCTATATCGAAAGCGTATAGATCTACATCGAGCAACACCGAAATTCGTATGGTAAATATTCCATTCATCTTTCCCGTATTTTCTTGGGTATGTTTTTCTTAAATTAGGGATTGTGTAATTCTTTTGGAATTAGGGATTTTGGAAGTAGTTGGCAATCTCATGTTTTAGTTTTGTGATTGAGATGTTGAAATTGATAAGATTGTGGGTAACATATTGTTTTCATTCTCGTAAGTAAGGTTTCAATTGGTTTTGAACATGCTCCTTGCAAAAGCTTCTCTTGGCAAAGCAAAATATATTGAGGAATGAGACAATTCTGAGTTGGAAACAAATATTCATGTGGATGCTTCCAAATTAAAAGGAAATAACTTGATTGATGGAATCCCTAATAAAATGCTAGAATCTGAATGAGGGCATATGGGTTTAAAATATACAGCTGAAATTTTTATACTGACTTTGTAGCTTAAAAGAAATTGGTGGTATCCTGCCTAATTTTATATGTCTTTCACTGTCCAAGATAATAGAACCAATATTAAGCTCTATACATCCAAATTTGATTGAAGGAATTCATATGCATATCAGAATGACCATTTCTTTCTAATTTGAAATTGAATCGGCGATGGAGGAAGCCCTAATCGCAACTACGATGGAGGTGACGTCTGGGAAATTCGGAGTTTCTCTCTCTTTCCATTGTTGTAACTTTTGGTTTCCTTGATTTGTGATTATTTGTTGTTTTGATTTATAATTTTATCTATGAACATCAAGAATCTGTGGACATTCTTTCTTCATATTTGGACATTCCTTCTTCAATTTGCTTATGAACATTGAGTTTGAGCTTGATGTTTTTAGTTGCCAGTAGATGAAGCTGGTTTTCAATTATAGTTGTATATATCTTTTACGGCTGTCAGGGGAGAGTTTCTCCTTTGCATATATGAAAATAGTCCATTTGGAAAAATCATCACTTCAGAGCTTGATTTTTTCTTTGTGGAATTTTTATTAGTTGCCATTGTGGAATTTATTCTTTGTGTAGAGTTTTCTAATTTGTGTTTTGGTTTCCAAACATCCAGATGCTGCTCTGCCTGCCCAGGTTGCTAAGTAATTTAAACTTGTCTTCTCTTGTGGCAGCTCTCTTATTATTTATTTAAACTGTATTGATGCAGACAACTTATGATACATGTCTGCAATAGCTCTATTGTTGTGCGAACCATTCATTCTTGAATGATTGTTTTGGAGTTTGTTATTTCTGTTATGGATTTTTTAGCAGCAAGTTTGCCATTTCCCCCAGCATTCTCATTTTGGAGTTTGTTATTTCTGTTCTGCTCCCTTGTTAATTCTGGATAATTTTCATTCATCATTGTTAACTGCATTCTCATTAATGGTGCTTTATATTTCCTTGTTTATTTGTTCCATATTGTCATCTCATTAGATGGCTCAATGTTAACTTATCAATCAGGAAGATCCAAGGGTAGTGGTGAAAAATCAGGAATGCTTGCACGAAGATTAGAGTCTTCAAGACCTAACCAATTATTCATCATTCCATTTGATATTAGGTAGGTCTTATAAGTTAGACGTATGGAGTTTTTAGTTTTAGGATATTCATGAGTTGTGAATCTCATTGTTTGTACTTGTCATTTTCAAATTTTCAAGGAATGCTGGATATTGTTGGCTATTGACCTATAAACTCTAACAGTATTCTATTTTGATCCATGTTGTTCAGGTGAAGTGAACACAACTCTTGAATTCATAATAAACATGTAAGTGTCATTTTATTCTATTCCGTGTTTCTTTACACGACCTTTTACGTAGAAAACTATTTAAGAGTTGTTTTCTCACAAAATTTTGTGTTTATAATTGTCTAATTATTTTATATATATGTTTTCACATAATGTTTATCTAGTGGTCTTCGAACATTAGAAAGGACTGAAAGGAGGACAAAAAGAACTCTATCTTGGAAGTGTATTTAGGTGATAAATATGTTCTTCAATATATATATATATATAGCACAATTGTTAACACCAATTCTCATCAAAGTTTTGTTATATTTTGTGTCCTCGACAATCTTCGGCTTTGGAATCTTGTTTCTACGTAATGAGATTCATGAAAGATATTATTAGAGATAAGATCATCATTTTCTGAAAAAATGTGAGATAAGTTGTTTATTTTTCATTGATTTTTCACTTTGTATCTTTCAAAAATATTATTCTCTAACTCATTTGAATGAATTATGTAGTTTAATGGGAAGAATGTCTACTCTGAAGAGGAACTAGACGAATTGCGAGTTGAATGGATTAAATATATTTCAAAACAAATGTGATTGTGGAAAAGGTATGTCATTATCTTGAATATGTAATTTATTTTTAAGATGTCCATTGTTGAACTATGTATGAACTGTTTTGCTGTCCCTTTTTTTTTTTTTTGTCCATTTGTGAGTAGTGTTTTGCTGTCCATTTGCAGTTTGTTTTGCTTGAAAAACAATTGTTTTTGCTGCAAAACATTGTTGTTTTGCTTCTTTTTTTTTTTGCAGCAAAGGTGCTCTATTTTGCTCCAAAAATAGCAAAATTCAGTTGCAAAACAACAAAATTCAGCAAAATAACAAAATTCAGTTGTGGTGGATTTCCTGTTCTCTCTTACTTTTTTTTTTTTTTTCTTCTTGTTATGAGTACTTTCAATTTGAAATTCTCATTGTTGATTTTCTAAATTTCAGCGAATTACATCTCTACAATTGATGAAGAAGAAAATGAAGTTCACGATATGGGTATTGTGCTATCACCTTTTTAGACATTTATGCACAAAAACAACTAAGTTTATGATTTTTGTATTGAAAAACAATGTTATTTGTATTTTATTTGGTGATGTAAAATTCTTGTGATGTTCAGTTTTGGAAATTTATGTATGCCCATTCTTGACAATATCTTTTTATTAAATAGTAGGGTATTGTTATTGTATTTTTTTTTAATAAAATAAGAAAAATAATCACATTTTTTAAATGTGATAAAAGAGGATAAAAATCTCAGTTTGTTTCAAAACTGAGATAAATATCATCTAAATAATCACGGTTTTTCAATTTGATCGCATAAATATGATCTTTTTAATCACATTTGAAAAATAAGATGTTAGATAGAATAACCATCTCGTTTGTTAACTGTGATAAAAGATATACAATCTCGGTTTTTAACTGTGATAAAAAAATCTACTTTTAATCACACTGCATACTATCACGGTTAGATTTTGAGCCAAAAATCGTGATAAAAAGATTTTTATCACGATTTTTAACTGTGACAAAAAACTTTTTTTCTTGTAGTGGCACTTAGCATTAAACACTTATCCGTTGCGTAACTAAGATAATAATCATAGCAAAATTGAATATTTGATAAATAAGTGTTTAAAGAGTGATTTGTTTAAATTTTTGTAATTACTCAATTAACCCCTTGTTGGGTAGCTCTTTGGGCTAAGAATTGACATCAGAGCTGGTTTTCGCTCGTTAGTCTTAAAATCCTAGCTAAACATGATTACATGGAGTGCACTAATAATGATATTCTATGTACTATTATAGAGTCTCACACTTCCTCTGATAGTTAGGGTCTCGTTAGTGAGAATAATAAACTTCATGATATTGAGGCTGCAGATAAAGTTATTGAGACGTTGTTTGCCCTTATGTTTTTGGAAAAGAAAATTTGAAACTCAGGCAAAATATTGCAATTCTTGAAAATAAAAAGTTTAGTACTACTGAATCTCTTAAGAAGAAGATTTTGGACAAATATTTTAAAACTATCAAATTTACAAATGCTTTATCTGAAATTGGTAAGTTCCTTGAAAAAATCGATTCTCTTGAAGAAGAGAACGAAGTTTTGAAAATTAATATTCATGATTTTCAGCAAAAAAAAATTAGAATTTTTTTTTGAAACTTTAAATGAGGTACTGAATATCGAATTGGATAATGCAAGGAGTGAGCTTGATAGAGCTCATGTGAAAATTCATTCTGTTGAAAATGAGTGTCAAATTCTTAAGAATAATCTTGAATTTATGCATGAGAAGACTTTTGTTCTGCAGGTGAACATTAATTTATTGGAGCGATCACTTGAAAAGACTCAAAAGGAGATTAATGAAGTAGTAGATAAATTCAAGGATGTTGAGAGAGCTAAACTTATTGAAAAACCAATAGTTTCTAAAGCAGCTCCTCAATATCACCATCGATATCGTGCTCCCATACGAAATAATGATTATCTAAAGAAATGTGCTAACAATGCTAGAAATTTTTATTGTGGGAAACATTGTCATTTTGAAAAAAATGTATTATTTGTTGCAGGGTTACCTGGTTAGATTAAAAAATAACCGGATACCAAAAAGAGATTTTTTTTTATGCAGGCACAAACAGGTGATTCGATCAATCAAGAGGATACAATAAATATTATATGCCACGAAGGAATCTCAAATTCAATAAACCAATAAGGAAGAATCAGTATATGTAGAGTGGAAAGTTAAAAAAGTAGCAAGTTCAGTACATGAAATCAACTAATACTTATCCTCAAAGAATGGAGAGAAACCAATACTAAAGAAGGACAATGTACAAGGTAGTGAAAAAGCAAAATGAGAAAAACAGCTCAAAGCACCTTACAAAGGCAAGAAAATTGTTACTGAACCAATCCAGAAGAAAGCTAATGTAAGTAAGGAGAAAATCAAAGTGTCAAATCAAGTAAAAGAAAAAATAGCGGATTCAAAGGACAACAAGTTTGAAATTAACAATCCCCCAAAGGTACACACACCAATTGCTCCCAAGGACGATCCAGGTATGTCGAATTCCGTAAAACTCAAATATGTTAATTTTGTTAGGGAGACTGATGCTTCGTATTTCTTGTGTAGATATGTGTGGGTATGTGAAAATGTTTCAAAAAATATGTGTGGATCAAAATAAGAGGTAAATATTGAGCTATTGGATCAAATAGGACAATAAATCACTAAAGGACAAAAATGTCATGTTGGTCAGCCAAAAGAAATAGAGTCTGCAGTGTGTAGACTCTTTCTTGGTCGGTTAACTAACCAAGAACAGTCAGCCAACCAACTGTTGCAAGAAATAATTTCCCTAGAGACCTCATTTCACCCTTATTTCGACTTTGAAGCTTTCTCTCTCTAAAATCCTTCACTTCTAAAGAGTTTTCCTCTCAAATCTAGAAGAGATCTTCACATATTGGCTTGGAATAGAAGATTAAGGGCTTGGATCTATCACTTGGAAGTGAAAAGCTTCATCAAAAGTTGGTTATTCTTCTTCTTCTTCTTCTTCTTCTTCTTCTCTTTAGGGTTTCAGTATATCTACTTCAACTTGTTAGGTTTTGGATCATATATCGGTTGTTTTGTAAACCCGTGGATTTTGTTGGATTTAAAAAAACAAAATATTAATCTTGAGAAGTATGTAAAGAAAATGGGTTGGACTCACTTTCTTACCCAAAACAATGAGTGGATGCCTCATTGGGTAAAAATGTTTTATAGTAATGTTCAAAAGAGGAGATGTTCATCCTTATAATACTACTTTATGGCTCATGGAAATTTTTAGGAGAAATGAGATTGCAAATAAGTTTGGTTTGGTTGAAGGAAGAGCAGGATCACTATTACTTGAGCATCATCTCATTCATTCGACGGTCACTTATTCAATTGTTCCTAGAGGAGGAAGTCATGCAAATGTTAATGATTTTGATTTATATTTTCTAAATGAAATTTTTAAGGGTAGAAATCTTGATTTAGCTCAGATTATGTTTGAGCACATGGAGTATCAAGTAAAGGAAAAAAACAAGAGTGCTACCCTATGGTGATGCACTTCAAAGAATATTTCATTTCTTCGAAGTTATTGGTGATCCTGAAGAAAGTAAACTTCTCACGATGACCCCTGCATGGCGAAATATTAGTAGTTGTATTTTGGTGGGGTTTGAATTTAAGAGAAACAGGTGGGTGAGAAAAAAAGGGAAGAGAAAGAGAGAGAGAGATTATCGATAAAGAAAAAGATGAGGAAGAATTAAGCTCAGATCAGAAAATTGATATGCTTAGGAATTAAGTTCATGATATCCAGCAATACACGAAGGTGCTTGATTCCAGAATGTCCGGGATAAAAAATAATATGGTTGAAATGAGGGTGTCCGTGGATAGCGGACATAGGAGGCTTAATGAAACAATGGAAGCTGGGTTTAGGAGGATCACAAGCCGCATGGAACATACGTTCCAATTCATGAAGAACCAAGAATTCAGTAGCCAACAGCAATACAACGCCCAACAACAATATAGTGGGGATACTACTTTTGGAGGGCATCAGTCCTTTGGAGGACCTACAACAATAGGGTCTTCAGGGGCAGAAGCATCTATATCTTATTATCAACAGATGCTTTCGAGCTAAGGTGTACAGCCTGGTAGTCAATACCCATAGCCGCCGGCCAACAGTCCATTGGGACCATACTATCCATTAATGGGACAAGGCCCCCATTAGATTTCATGCTTTATAATTTTCATTTTGGTTATGTAACTGAACATGTCTCACCGAAGTACACTGATTTGTAATAGTTAATATAAGATTTGTGGTACTTGATCTAGATTTGATAGACAAAGAGGTGATTAGTATATTGTAGTGATTTATTTGCCCAATATGATCCTTTATGCATTAGTATTTAATTCTTATGATGACATAAATTCTAGTGTTGATTTTTTTTATTTTTTTATTTTTTTTATTTTTTATCATTATTATTGAAAATCAAGACTTTTTAAAGAAAAAGTTTTAATCAAAATAAATATTAAGGTGTAAAAAAGAAATGTTTTTGGTTCTCCACCCCCATTTTTTGAGATGATAAAGGGGGAGAAGTTGATGTTTAAATGAGTTAGTTGATACTTTGGAATTTATTCGCCTAAGCATTACATTGATTAAAAGGAGACAATGGTTATATTGGATTTATGTTGAATATCGTTATCATTAAATTGGTTTTTGAGCCTATATTGAATTGTTTTATTATGTCTTCATGTTTTTTCTTACATGAGTTAAATACTCGTCCTTAGAATTAGGGGGAGCGTGGTCACATTCTTTATTGAATAAAACATTAAAGTTAATTGTCATAAAAAAAAAAAAAGATTGTTGATCCTTAGGTTTTGATGAACAATTAAGTTTTGATATTTTTTGTGGAACTAATGTGTTTGTTGAGTACTTCAAAAAAGAGTTCCGTACTGTTGTTGAAAAAAAAGATTGTTGGCCTAGTGTTCTACCCAAGAGGGGGGGTGAATGGAGTAGTTATAAAAATTTATCAAATAAATAATACTTGAAAATTCAAATAATTAATTTTATCCTAAATTAATTATTATATTTATAACAATGGGTGTTATATAAGTTAGGTGCACACCCAGACAACAATAAATAAATAAAGTAATAATGCAGTGCACAAAGATGTATAATGGTTCACCAAGTTATTATTGGCTAATTCAGTCATCCGAGCCCCACGAAGAGCCACACTCACTAAACCACTAAGATTCGTTTAAACATGTAGGATCCAAACCTTTACACAATGATTCTTTTCACAAGCTCAAAATCAACCTTTACAATTTCCTTTCACAGGCTTAGGAATAATCTTTTCTTTTTCCCAAGCGCAAGAATAACATTTTCTTTTACCAGGCCCAAGACTAACCTAATCCTTTCACAGGCTAAGGATCAAACCTAATTCTTTTACACCTTAGGCTAAGAATTATACCTCACAATCACTCAAAGTATCCTTTTCCTAGGTAAAAATGAAACTTTTATAATTTACTCACAATTAATTATAGTAAAGAAGAATTACGCCTATCTCTTTTCACAAAAAAAAAAACAAAAAAAAAAACTAATCTTTTTATACACTAGCTAAAGTTCAAACCTCATTCTCTTTACCGGAAGAAATTGAAACCCTTCAATTAATATCCGGATACTAGTGTTACAAAGTGAGAATTTCAAAATTGGATTTTAATGAAAGTGGGTAGTACACAATTTAGCATGTAATCAAATTTTCACAAGAAATCGTTTTAAAATATTTTTCAGCAATTTAAAGTTTAGAAAAATGATTTCAAAGATCAAATTACCCAGCAATCAATAATAATAATAAAGTTAATAAAAAATAAGCTGGGAATGATGTCACCAGAAAAACGTCGAAAGAATGCAAATCAGATCGCTAGTCAGCTTAAATCAGTGATGCCAAATGAATTAGAGCTTTAACTCAAGTATTCCAACACCAGAATGATCTTACGATAATATCTCAATATAATGTTAGAATGATAACTCTCAGAAAGCTCAGGAACTGAATAGTTCGTGATAGAATTATCTCTTATCTCTAAAAAACACAAGTCTATTTAAATAGATTTGAAATAGGCCCTCCAATGGCTAGTTCTCACATGTCATGACATTTAATTGCTCACATAGACCCTATATATTGATATCACTTAATCCTGATTCAATTTAATAGGGATACATTAAGAGTTAAAATTAACTTGAGTTATTTTCTCCTAAATTCTTTAAAATCTTTGGTCTCTTAATGCTTGTCTCTATGACAGTCTCTTGCATCCTTATCCATCTTCAATAATTTCTTCTTGATAAAATCACCAATGGAACTTTTATACTGAAACACTCAATAAACTTGTTAGTTCCACAAAAAATATCAACATTTAATTGTCCATCAAAATCTTAGGATCAACAAAGACATCATAAAGAAAATATAAAGGGAGCATAGATGGATGCAATGAAGAAATGAAAAGTGTTGAAGACATTGACGAAAATTATATGAAAACAACTCTTTACTCTTATACTCTTGATGCAACCCAAATTAGAATTACACATGACACAATTAGTCGAGTTATCTTTATGTGTGTTTTGATATTGATATGATAAAATTTGAAATCCTAATTATTGATTTTATTTGTGCTCCTTTTGTGAATTGAAAATAATAAGTGACTACCCCCAAACTCAGAATTTTGCTAGTCCTCGAGCAAAACACCCACACAATACGAGAAAGTATATAAACTAATTACGAAATTAAAAACTATAAACGAAAAACATTAAAAACAAAAATGTGTAAGTTTTGATTATCATCTACCGGCTGAAAGATTTTTCCCTCATCGGCCTCTAATCCTATCAAGTTCAAGCATAAATCACACCATGTAGTGTTCTAAAATTTTAACGTTCAAAAATAGTAAGCGTCATTCTAGATCCTATTTAAGTGTGTGTGTGTGTGATTAAACTCAAATATATTACTATCCATTGATTAGAATGGGATTATCCCTAAATAAATATCATGACTAAAACCTTTAAGGGATAGGGAATCCATACGCCTGACTTGGGATCTATTCTCCACTAATGTAGGCTCGGAGGTTCAAAAAGATCAATAGGACTTGGTTCAGTTTTGGAATAATGGCTAAGGGTATTTTGGAATAGAAAATAGGTTAACGTCGTTAACTTAACGTTACCAGAGGCACATCGCTTGGCATTCTCACACTCGAAACCCCATATTGTTTTAGAAACAACCTTGAACAAACGTTTAAGAATGTCATACTCACTTGTCATGTCAAAAAGAAACTATTTTTTTTAACACACCCCCAAACTCATTCGAATTTCTACAATTTTAAGAGTGTGCAAAAATGATTAAGTAACACACCCCAAAACATATTCGAATTCTTATAATCTTAGGAATGTGCAAACAATATGAACGACAAACGACAAGCGAGTACTCGAATACCGAACCAAATTAGAATTTCGGCCTAAACCTAACCGCTCACATCAAGTAGCAAAATGCTAATTTGATTCACTCAAATTGTGCCTTCAGTTTAGTGATAGAGGTTTGGAAAAAGTTCAATCGGCTAGGATATTTGTTAAGTGTTCAGAATTGAAATGGCTATTAGGCTTCGACAGGGTAACGAGGGATAATGATATTGCATGGTAGGCTTCAAAAGGCTCAAGTGATCAAATGACTGCCTAAATCATATCTTCTAAACAACCTTGCCTAGGATTTCGCCTCTAATTTCTCCCAAATCAGGTTTTAGAATCCCTATTGTCATGATATTGATTAATAGATAATTAGTTTCAAATCAATAAGATAGTGCTATATTGAGTTTACGTGCTCGTGCATTTAAGATCCACAATAACTTTTACTAAGACGATACGTCAAGCACACAGAACACACATGAATGACCTTTACGCTCGACCTCAAAATAATCAGGGGACAGAATCATCATCGGGTATAGGCCCAGATGATATCAAAACTCAGTACAAAACAACAACTAAACTAAACAAACTAATCCTAAACAAGCATGCAAACGATAAAAACAGTAAAATTTAACTAAAAACATATACACATACTAAAACATACTACACATCACCACCAACTCAACACAGGTGGTGTCCAAACAAGCCGTCAGCGATCCCAATGACAGTATATAGCATGATATTGAAGATGGGGGTTTAGAACACATACTTGGGAGGCGAGAGGATCTCGCCTCCAACTCAAATTAACGGAGATGTATCTAACTTATTTGTGACCCAGGGTTGCCTCCCAAGAAGCGCTTGGTTTAATGTCCTCGGCCCAACACATGCCCTCAAGACTGGCGAGATTTTCAATGATCGAACCACAAGAACACCTGTCAATCTAAAATCTTCAAGCATCCTGCTGAAAACAAAAACAAAACTACAAACGAAAATTATATACAAAAATGCCTAGATTAAAATCAAGTTATTTACTTCCAATATCGATAGCAATCAACAAGACAATCCCCGACAACGGCGCCAAGAACTTGGTGGCCGCGAAATAAGCGCTGCCACTTTCACCGCAAGCATACGGATCAAGTTTTAGTATAATGGACCTTTCGGTCGGGTATCATATCCACAGGGATTGGTCTTGTTACTATCGAGTATCGCAATTGTCATAACCTAACTTTATCTAGGCGACAAAAAATGAATTTAATTTAATACTAATACTAAACTAAAATACTAATTAAGTTAACTATACTATAAATACTAATTTGAGATTGTTTAGGAGAGTAGATTGCCTAGGTATTAACTTTATTTACTTCAATGCATTTGATTTCATTTTAGTTAACATTAACAGTGTTCGGCGTATCCGACAATCTCGGTTCGTAAACTCCCTCGCCACCTCTTCCGAGTGTAAGACCGGGGAATACGTGACTTCGTGTCAACTTCGAAGTCTCCCTCAACGTTTAATGACTCTAGGTCATGTGAGTCTCGTCCCAACGTCAACGATTGCACACTTTCTAACACCCTCCCGGGTCGTTAGATTGTTGTGTTGTGTTAACCCTAGTCCGAATCCGGGGATTACCTCTCCTGAGTGTCAAACCCCATATTCTCAATATATCTAAACTAGCATATAATCATAGAAAACACAGCAACACAATCGAAATTATAAGGAACAACCATAAACGAAACACAAATTCAACCAAAACTGTATTTTCATAAATAATATGTTAATCCCTATTACAATCCATGTAAACTCATGGACCTAACCGTTTATACAATGTAAAATGAGATAAACATTCTCAATAATTACCAAAATAAAGAAAACAAAGAGAGAAAACGAGCGACTTAGTCGATATCCGAAGATTTGCCGCTAGAAATGTCGATCGATCGCTTTCTCGTTGATCCTCCACCTCAGGTTGAGATCTCTTCCTCAAAAATCCCTAATCCTACTCCTAAAATATGGCCTAATACCTTAAGGGCTGAAGAGAAGGAAGAGAGGAGAAGAGAAGAGAAAAATATCCAAAAGATCTCAAAAGATCTCATAAATATCAAGACTGTGCTGCAGGATTTTCGCCTAGGCGAAGAAAACTTCGCCTAGGCTAAGTTAAGTCAGTTAACTTTCTGCCGGAATTTCGCCTAAGCGAAGTTACTGCAGGTTTGCAATTTTATTTTGGCTGTAACTTATTCATCCGAACTTTGATTGAGGTGATTCAAAAACCTATGGAAATCTAAGAAAACGATATACAACTTACATGTTTTAATAATTTCCAAAATCAGATTGAATCATAGTCCAAAATAGCCTTGAAGTTACAGCACCTAGACCGGCTTCGCAGGTTTGGTGACTGCCTAGGCGAAGAAGTAGGCGGTGGATTTGGAATTATTTCTACTGGGGTTTCCACCTAGGTAGAGGAATTTCCTGCCTAGGCGATGGGCTGTCAGTAGCCTTTTGTCATTCCCAGCATCTTCACTGCCTAGGCGGTGGGCTTCCTTCATATTTTTGCCTCCTTGCTTGTTTATCCACCGTAACTTCGACTCGCCTTCGATTCGATCTCATAGTTTTCGCTCCAGTTTCTTATCTTTTTGCTCCACATACCTGATTTATACAAAAAGTATAAAAACATATTGAAACATATAAAAATAACTATAAACGTACTCGAAAACTAATAAATTCGGATTGGAAATACATAGGTAATTTACACCTATCAGTGACCTAATTGATAAACTAAGTTTTAAAGTATAAATGGTTGTATTTTGTAAGACCTTGATTTTTTAAGTCATATTTTAAAATGTTTCAAAAATAACGGGGTGGATGGTGCTATTAATTATATGATTTAAAATTTAGGGGTTGATTTTTAATTTTCAAAATATTAAATTTGAATTTGGGTTTAATTAAAAACTTAACAAAAATTGACGGGGGGCTTATGTGATTCAAATAAAATAAAATAATAAGAAGATAAGGAATGACTTCAATCCACTGTGTGTGTAGATGGTTTGGTAAGTGGATATATATATATATATATTTATATACAAACGGTGGGATAAACGATCAAACACAAACTGAGAGGAGCTCGGATCAATGTGGCAGTATTTGGGATTAAGTTGATCCACTACTCTCATGCATATAAATATCCCATGCAATCGTGATCTTCAACCTCAAAAGAATGAGATATATGAGAATAGAGAAGAGAGAGAATCAGAGGTGGGTTAGTCGGTGAGTGTTCGGTGGTCGGCGATCGTGTGGGTTTCTGTGTTCTGGGTGTGTGGGGTGTCCAATTGCTATGAATATATGTGTGTATTCTGTTTCCAGTTGGTGCAGCCGTAGGTGTGTATGTGTTCCGACGGTGAAGTGGGTGTGGGTGTTCGGACGTCGATTATAGGGATACCTATTCGGTGTGTGTCTGTATATCCCTCCGCCTTTGTCGTGGTGTATGTGTCCCCGTCGTTCAGCATGTCTGTGGGCGTGAGATTACTCGTCGTTGATTGTCGGAGTTCGCTGGCAGTGAGTTAGAGAGAGAGAAGGTAGGTTCGGCCTGGTGTGTGTGTTCTGTTTTGAGATACTGAGTGGGATGTGTTTAACATTGGGTGTATGTGTGTTCAACAGTATGTATGCATGTATATGTGTGTGTGTATGTTTCAGAGTATGTGTGTGTGTGTGTTGCCGTCGGTTAATTGGGCCAGCGGTAAGTGAGAGATAGAGAGAGAAAAAAGTCGGTATGTGTGTGTTGTTTGATTTCAAGTGGTGTTCTGTTCACCAGTGTGTATATGGGTATGCTCTGTTCTATTATAATGTGTGTGTTATGTGTGTGCAGTTGTTCAGTTGGTCCGACAGTGATTATTTCGGTTGTGGGTGTTGTCAATTTCATAGGGGTGTGAGTGTATAGGTGTGGACCTTAAGTGTGTGGATGTGTGAATTCCACTGTTGTGTGTGTGTGTGTGTGTGTGTGTGTGTGTGTGTGTGTGTGATCGTGTTGTATGGGCTTGGTGTGGACAGCGGCAGGTGTGTGAGTGCAGGCGGTGACGGTGGTGCTGTGTTTGTTTTGTGTGTGTGTGTGCTGCCATTTATGTGTGTGTGTGTGGTAGGTTCAGTTAGTGAATCAGTTGTTTGGTTCGAAGGTGTGAGGTTGCGGGTGTCCAGTGGTCAGAGCAGTGGTCGGCGATGAGTCCCAGAACTGGAAGCAAAAGCGGGAAAATAAAAATGGGAAAAAGCAAACAGAAAAAGAAAAAGGATGAAGAAAGAAAGAAAAAGAAAGAAAAAGGAAGAAAAGGAAAATTGCACAAACAACCCCGATAAAAACTAAAAATCCAATCTTGCAGCTATTGGAAAATTCGGGGAAGGTAGAATTCCTAGGTTCTTTAAATATATGCATTTAAATTTCTCAATGTGACATTTATGTTATTATTGTTGGTGTATTTGGCGTTATCTGTTCGCATGAATATTATATTGATTATATTTTGATTATATAGAATCTAAATGAGAGTTATGTGACAATTATGTGAACAACATGCTAAGGTGTTTTTACGTGGAGGATTTAATTTAAATGCACGTATTAGAGGGGTTGGAGTTGTACTGAGTCTTGACTCACAACCCTATAGTGTTTGGTTGCAGGGTCGGTTCGAAGAAAACGAAGGAAGAGAATTTAATTTGAAATTCTATTTGTAAAAAGTGCGATTATTATTTACTGGTGTAGAAATTGAACCGTTGACCGAAACTGCGCCAGGATTTGATGTTAGAATTTCTATATGTAATAATTGTATCTATTATTCATTATTGTAAAAATTGACGCGATTATTCGATATTAATTCTCAAAATAAATTCTTGGATAAACTAGCAGATTTTAATTATAAAATTTAGTGTTGGAAAATTATTGAATATACGGTTTGAACAAAAATTGTTTTAAGAAAACCGTTTTAATAAAATGTTGGAAATTGGGATTTAAATTATAAATTAGAGACTTTTAAATTGGTCGCCTTTGTGTTATATTTTTGTATTAAATTATAGTAGATGATCAGTTATTTGCAAAATTCGGTTTTAAAGTATGAATTCAGAAATTATTAGTTACTACTGGATCTTATAAAAGTTAAAGGCGATCGTTGGGTTTTAGAAAATCTTTTAATTTTGGAACTATTAAATATACGGTTTTATAAATGATTAAAGAATAAGTTTTGTCGCCGTTATATATAACATTTGCGAATTTATATATAAATAGATGAATGGTTATTTGTTTGTATCTAAATCGGGACTTTTATATCGGCAACGCAACTTATTGCCATTTTTATAGATTTACCGAATGATGTAGATATGGTAATTCAGATTAGTTGATTTTAGGTAGAAATTCTCTATAGGAGAAACCATAACAGTGGCCCTAGGAAACCATCGGTCAACCGAGAAAAATAATCGGTTAATTAAATCAATTAATGTATTTTGGAGCAAAACTGGTGATGGAATTGGACCATCTACAAGCAGTCAGTCAATTAATTCGGAAAAATTAGTCAACCGATAGAGTTAGTGAATTTGTGAAGTAGAAATGGACCAACCTGTATCATTCGATCAACTGATTAGAAAAAATTGGTCAACTGTTTAAGTTAGTGTATTTTTCGGAGCAATATTGGACAACCCTATATCATTCGGTCTACGATTGTCTTTTAGAGGCATGTCGTTTTTGAAAAGTAGCCGTTGCAGAGCTTGATATCTGTCTATAAAAATAGACCTGTGGGATTGAGATAAGATACATCAAGAGCAATCAGTTTTTAACTATTCTAAAAGTGATTTTTACGATGAGATTTCAGTGAGATATTTGTGCTAAGTTCTTGATCTAAAGGGCTGTTGATTTGGCATCACTGATTTTTTCTCTATTGCGATTCTGTTTCCATCTTTGGTGTTTTTCCAGTGAGATCTTATCAAACTTTTGTTCTTTATTTTGAATTCATATTATTATTGATTGATTGGTTATAAGATTGTTAGAAAATGGTTTTCAAATTTAAAAACCTAAAAAATACTTTCAAAATGATTTTGTTTGATTATTTGATTACGTGCTCTAAATTATGCTACACACTTATTTATTAATCAGATATTGTTTGCATCATTTTGTATCTATCACGTAATAATTTTTGGGACATTAATCGAGTATATCTGTATTAAGGTGGTAAAATCTCCTTGTAAGAAGAAATTCATATTTTTCTGTATTCGTGAGTTTGAGCAGATTAGACACGTTTGGGATGGTGTCTAGTTAGGGTAGCTAGGTTTCGATCTTTTCTTGTGAAAAAGATTAAGGTTGATATTTGTCCTGCAAAAAGGTTAGATTATTATTTTCCCTTGAAAAAAATTAGGTTTTGATTCTCCCTGTAGTTGAATGGTGTTTTGAGTTAATTGTAAAGTTTCAATCGTTACTTGTGAAAATGATACTTGCGAGAGTTGTGAGGTTAATCTTTACCCTTGTAAAAAGATAAGGTTCATCCTTGGCTTGGGAAAAGGGTAAAATTGTAATGGTTGGTTCTGTGCTTGTAAAAGAATTATTGTAAGAGTTTTGTACGTACCTAGTAAAAGAATCAGGGGTTTAGTGGTCGCGAATATCCGTAGATCACAGAGATTGGATTAGGCAAGCCTAGCTTGTTGAACTAAGATATATCTTGGTGTGCTGCATTGTTTACTTTTCTTTATATTGTGTTTGAGTGTGCACTTAGCATGAAATGTTTATACGCTACGTAACTAAGATAATAATCAATTTAGAAAAATTAAATATTTGATAATTAAGTGTTTAATGAATTGTTTGTTTAAATTTTTGTAATTACCTAATTCACCCCCTTCTTGGGTAGCTTTTTGGGCCAACAAATATAAATTTTTGAGATTACCATCGGTAAAGGATTGTAAGTATAATTTTATTTATTTATTGATTTCATGTATTTTAATTTATTATTGAAGAATATAATTTTGTAATGTTTATTAATGTTCTAGAATATTCACTTTTATAAATTTTATGTTCTGAAATTTACAGTCACATGTACAGGTTTCTAGAATATTTGTTGTGAATTGTTCTATATTCTATAATATTTACTGTAAGTTACATTCAACAACAAATTTCACTAAGAAATGAATTTTATTGTTTATGAGTATTATTTAATTTTATATGTATTTGTGACATATAAGAAATCTTTATTGAAAAAAATAATTAATAATTAAAATTCGTATTTTCACTATTATTTCCAATAAACAATAAATGGAGGTATAATTAAATCACATTTAATTAAATTTTATCTCTTTCGTCGCTTTGGGCTCAAAGCTAGTTGCTCCTGAGGCATGATCTGAGAAAACTCTTCGAAGAGCGGATGGACATGATGTAGAATAGGTAGATGAGAATGATCCTCTTAGAAGCAACACAAGTGAATCACATGTTATTTTAATCACTTTAAATCACCAAGACAAAACAAATAAAATAAAGCATAGAATAGAGAGAAAAATACATATCTAGTAGATTGAGGTGTGTAAATACTATCCTATGAAAATATACACCTCATCTATGCACATGATTAGTGGCAATCCCTTCCCAAAATACAACCATCCGTGGAGTCAAGGTGCAAGTTGAACATCCTTATATTGAATTGATCGTGAACCCTATTGCCTATATAAAATCATATATGTAAAATAGATAATAATCATCACACTAAACCTCTTGTATGATGTTTTTTTATCTCATTTCACTTTGTTTTCTCACATCTTCACACACCTATATATAGCGTGTGGATTAAGTAACTCTTAATGTAATATTATTTAAAAATTCATAAAATCACAAATTATAAACAAAAACAATTATAATAATAGTATTGTAACATATATATTCATAATGGAATTCACACAAACAATTTACTGAATTTCTTTTTAACATATGCACAATAATAATAACTAATAAACTTGTATTTAGGACACATAATTATAATCACTATAAATATATATTAATAGTATTTTTTTTATTAAGGAAAATAATATAATTTATATAGAATATGGTAAGTAAAATATTTAATTTTAAATTACTCTCCTAACAATTTTTATAATCAAGTTTTCATCATTTTCAACTAAAATAATATCTTTCGTGGAATGAAATTATTGCCTTCACACGTGTGGCAAGCCTTTGATTTTATTTTTATGTTTTTAATTTTTTTTTTCAGTTTTGAATTTATTATATTTACCTCAAGTTCTTTTGGATAAAAAAAATAAAAATACTATTAATATATATTTATAATGGTTATAATTATGTGTCCTAATACTACAACTGCTATAGGCTATAGCAACTAATTTATAATTAGTCTCTAAGATTTAGCCGTGAAATATAAAATATTAAGTGGCTAGTTAGATTTCGTATAATAGCAAATTTATATGCCATGAAAGAAAATGTAATGATAAATGTTTATTTTCGCATTTAGTGGTAAATGACAATTGAGCAGGTAATGTTTGACATTTACTGGCTCTAGTATTTTTTATATAGTGGCAAATTAAATGTCACTAAAAAAAAAGTGTTAAATGCTTATTTTCACATTTAAGTGGAAAATGACAATTTAGTCGGTAAATATTTACATTTTTGTCTCTATTGCATTTTTTATATAGCGACAAAATTAAATGCCACTAAAAATTAAAATATTTACTTTTACTTTTAAAGGAAAATGATGATTAACTGGTAAATATTTTAGAAGAATCTCAATGAAATAAGAGGAACTTTATTAATCACTAACAAAATGCTAATAAGAATACAAATAATTATGGACATAAATCTAACCTCCAAAAAATATAAAATGCCCCACAAAATTTCATAAATGAAATAATATTTGAATTCAACTCCTAATGTAATATAAATCAATATAATCTAATCTAATAACCTCTAAATTCCCTTTGAATGGAATAGAACACACGCCTAATTAGCCCCAAAAAATGCACTCGTACGTATACAGAAATAGAAACAACGAAAACATTAGAAGTATAGAAGAAGAAAACAACATAAACACATAGGAAACCTTTATTTTAGTGTTAGTTGTAGTTAAAAAATGAATTCAAGTACACAAAATGTTTGGCATAATTCCTTTTGTTTATGCAAAATTTTCAAAGTAATTGTCTAAACAATAGAATAACAAATACAACTACCACCAAACTAGACAATAACCAACACAACCATAATAAACAAAATAGTTATCAACAATTGTTTTCAAAATGAACAATAAAAACAAAAAATAGGTCTACCACCTAGGACATTGGAGCCTACCACTCAAGGTTACTCGAACATACCTTAAGCACAAATTGTCAAACCATATATTTTCTTTTACATCATTAATGAGAAAACACTTGTTTACTTTTCTTCGGCCTCTCCATATACAATCAAAAATGAAATAGCATATTAATAATATATTAACTAAGCACCTCATAATATTGGAACCTAAACATAATTATGAAAGGGACAGATTTATGGGAAGAAAATAAAAAGCACAAACAACATAAATGAGACAACAAAAACAATAAACAAATAATAGTTTTTTTTTCTTCATATATATATATATATACTAGTGTATAACCCGTGCCTAAAGGCACGGGTGTAAAACAATATATATATATATAGATACACACAAAAATATATTTAAATTTTTTGACATAATCTCCTCTATTTATACAACATTGCACACCTATTTCATTTGAACATCAATAACAATAACAATAACAATTCAAAACTAACAATCAAGAACAAACACCATTTCACACATTATTTATTCCCAACAAGAAAAAAACTATACTCTTTATAAATACCCACTATTTATAAAACATAGACATTAAAATCTTTCGGAAACGAAACGAAAGTAACGGAAACTAAAAATATAGCAACAAAATTACCAATAACTGCAAACACAAATTCAACTATCAAACCATCAACAAGAGAGAGAGAGAGAGAGAGACGAACTTGTGCCGAGGGGAGGGCGACGGTGGAGGGAGGTGGATCTATGATGACGGTGACTGTGGCAACAGGTGACTGGATCTACGATGACATTGACAGCGGGGGGTGGAGGGTCAGAAATACACGATTGAAGGAGGTTTCCTTGTCGCAAGGTAGGGGGAGATGTCATCGTGTTTGTTCCATATTTCAACATCTAAAGCATAATATTGAGCCTATACATGTATATAGTCAATATCAAAAGCTTGTTTGTTCCCATATTTCAACAAAATTCATAACAATACCTTACCCACAAAATTTATAGTAATGCTTCTCGATTAAACATAAAATGGTAGAAAAAATATTTTGTTAAAGATCTAATTTTAAAGGGATTTTTTTTTTAAACAATAAAACAAATTTTTATAAGCTTAAGTCATATTGCTAATTAAAATCATTTAAGAATGATTGCAAAATCTATTGAGATTTGTTTAAGAATGTTTCCAAATCTAGTTTTTTAATAAGTAAAACATTAGATGACACATTAACTCTATTGTTAAAAAAATATTAGAATGATTCTACGTCTAAAAAGGTAAAATGATTTTGTAGCTAAACAAACATTTAGGAGCAAATACAACAATATAAACATAGAAGTAGAGAAAAACAACAGCTAAAGTATCATACCTTGCACCTCATCGGGAAGTAAACTGTGAAGGAGACTCTAGGTCGAGCTCCCAATCTCAATCCAAAATCTCCCGATCTCAATAGCTACAGAGTTGTAAAATCAAAGACAAAATTGACATTAAACCTTTGTAGATAAGGAACAAAGACAATATAAATAAACACAAAACAAACACAATATAAATAGAAACACTAAACAAAAACAATAAACAAACACAATATAAATAAACACTAAACAAACGTCATTAAAGAGAATAGGGGATTAAAATAGTTACACTAAACAAATGCCATCAAAGAAGTGAGAAGACATAATTAGGGTTGATGTTACCAAAATTAAGGTTGAGGTTACCAAATGATGAACTGTTCTTAAAGAATTCAGAGATTTTTAACAAACACCAAATTCATAATAATTTTGTACTATATAAAGTAGTATTACTTAAAGTTTAGTTAGGATGTTGCAATAATATATAATATTAGAGATACAATTCATTAAAAACTTGGTTAAAAAATTTAGTGTAATAGAGAAATTTACCCTTTTTCAAATTAGAAATTTAAAGTTAGGTTTTAAATAGCTTTCATATAAAATTCATATTAAAGCGTCTAGCCTTTTTCTCCTTAGCTAAATATGCAAATACATAAACAATAATAGATATATATAAATTAAATACTTCACCTCAAAGAATTAGAAATGACGTCGACACACAATGAGCTGCATAAGGTGCAAGCGTAGACGGCGAAGAACCTAGAAGCGTAGATGGCGAAGAACCTAGAAGAAATAGAGATAAAAAAAAAAAAAAAAAAAAAAAAAAATCAAACCAAACCAAAATTACCAATCTAAAAAAAGAAAACAAAACACTCACATCTCTACTTTCCCTCTATTAAAAAAAAAAAAAAGGGAAAAATAAAGAAAATACACATCTCAATCTGTAAAAATAGTAAAATCATATTAAACTATAACTTCAAGCATTCCAATTGGGGGGTTGAAAATTATATTGGCCCTATTTTAAAAGTGAAAGCTGCAATTTTTTTTATAAGTTTTTGCTTTAAAAACAAAAAAAAAAACCAAAAAATAAATAAAAATGGTGCAGATTAATTTTAAATTCACATACTCACTTGATAGAGGCCGTTCAGCAAGGTATTTGAATTCATTTGCAGCCTTTTTTAATTAGTTGAATACCTTCTTCAACACTGCAATATAACATCAAACACTAAAGAAAATAGATATGATTTTGATATTGAACTTTTATAAATCTCAAGCCAACTAACCAAGCAAGATTTGGGAAACAATGTAATTGACCAAGATATGGGTAACTAGGGCTGGAAAAAACGGGTATTTACACGATGACACGACACGAGACGGACACAAAATTATCAGGTATAGGTTTTGCTTATCAGGTAACGGGTTGTTATCTTGTCTGACCTGATAACCTGATAAGGAATAGTAATGGTTATCAGGTTGACCTGATAAGCCGATAGGTCACACGATAAGACATGACAAGGTTATCGTGTATTCAGGTTACACGATAACCTGAAACCTAATGGGTTACATTATAATGTAATAAATATTTTTATACCCCATAATTTATCTAATATTATAATTCAGTCTCTACTGTATATATTAATAATCTAACCCTAAAGAAACCTAAACTCTTATTGCTCACGAAATCACGTAGCCGCTCATCCTCAGTCCAGCCTCCATGACCTCCACGATCTGCGATTGCTCCTCCTTCTCCAGCCTCCAAATTTTCATCCACGACGAACCTCCTCTAATTCCTCATCCACGACGATCTGCGAATCCCTACTTTCTCCACGATCTGCGAATCCCCTCCTCCTCGATCTGCGAACCTCCTCCTTCTCGTTTAGCTGTTGTCGTCATTCGTTGATGGTCATCGGTCGTCGGTGGCCTTCGGTGGTTGTCTCTTCTTCAATTGGTGAGTGAAATTAGGGTTGTTATTTGTCTAATCTCCTTTATTATTCTTATTTGTATTTGTTTTTCATATTTTCAATCAAGATCTGTATTTACTTGTGAATGTCATTGATCTAAAATTTCTTGGTTTTACAAATCGTCTCGTCGTTCAGCGGTGGTCGTCAGTAGTCTTGTTTGGCTTGGTTTGGTTTGGATGAACTAGTTTTAGATTATTATTTTTTATTATTATTATTATTTTATTTTTTTTTTGTAAATAGGTTTTGTTAACAAGTCGTTATCGTGTAATGGGTAGGTTATCGTGTAATGGAAATTTATCAAATAGGCTTATCGTGTCATGTTAACCTAATAGGTTTCGTGTTTTCGTGTGACACGAAAAATTATCGTGTCGTGTCATGTCGACACGATAATTTTCGTGTCCTGTTCGTGTTTGGGTAGTCTGACACGATAAGCTTATCGTGTCGTATTTGTGTTTGCCCTTATCGTGTTATCGTGTAATGACATGTTACACGAATTGGCAGCCCTATGGGCAACTGATTTGTAACACAACATTTTCAAGTTTAAAACACATTCACCAACTATTGAAGGACTAACTAACAAATAGGGAAAAAAAGAACTTTAGGGACACAAAACACATATAGATCTTTACCCCCCCCCCCCCCCCCCCCCCCAAAAAAAAATAAAAAAAATAAATAAATAAGAATTTACCTATAGATGTTGATTGGAACGAAACTCAGTTTGGAATCTCCGCCAAGATGGTGGTTGGATGGAGCAATAACGGTTGATTACCTGTAAAGGGGCTTGGCGATGAGAAACAAAAATTTGGGAGAAAAAACACTAAATATTTTTTCCACAGACCTGAATAAATTCGAGAATGGGGGATGATCCCTAAAACAAATCAAAACCCTACAATCACATACATAGAGAAATTGGGAACACCATATAATGAAAACAACATTTTCAAAATTTAAATTCATGAATTCCTCCTCCAGAATGCAATCAACAACATTTTCAGTAAGTGAACATGAACTTCGGGATTTTGAGGTTATGTAAAAGTATCAAACCTTATTTTAAAAAAAATACCTTCATTGGAAAGTATGCCCATACATTTGGCTTGCATTTAAAACTCAGCTCTTACAAAAAAGGAAAAAATCAAAATTTAGTATATTATAACCATTAAATACCAAAAAAAATAAAAAAAATTGATGATAACCCGTGTCGGAAGGCACGGACTAAAAAACAAAATCACTATTGAAATGAACATATCACTACCAAATAACCAACATATTAGTTATAAAAATTTAAAAACATAATTAAGAAACAAATACAATGATATTCATTAGTTGGATGAGCATGCAAACATCGAATGACAGGGTTGTAAGAAATTGAGGAAAAATATGCCATTAGTAGTATGCATGTACTTACAACTAAATAAGTACATAAATTTGTACTACACATTGTATTTTCTAACTAAACTTGTGAAAAGAAATAGAACAACTATTACCAGTAAAATCAAAATATAGTTAACTAAGCTTAGATTTTGGATATCACTGTCGACTGAACTTTTATAAATCTCAAGCCAACTAACCAAGCAAGATTTGGGCAACAATGTAATCGACCAAGATATAGGCAACATATTTATAAAACAACATTTTCAAGTTTAAAACACATTCACCAACTATTGAAGGACTAACCAACAAATAGGGAAAAAAAAAGAACTTTAGGGACACAAAAAACATATAGATCTTTAGACCCCCCCCCCCCCCCAAAAAAAAAAAAAAGAAAAAAAAAGAAAAAAAAAAAGACTTTACCTATAGATGTCAATTGGAAACAAACTCAGTTTGGAATCTCCGCCAAGATGGTGGTTGGATAGAGCAACGACGTTGATTACCTGTAAAGGGGCTTGCTGATGAGAAACAAAAAAAACACCAAATAACTTTTCCACAGACCTAACCCCATATGCTTGGAATAAATTCAAGAATGGGGGATGATCCCTAAAACAAATAAAAACCCTAGAATCACATACATAGAGAAATTAGGAACACCATATAATAAAAACAACATTTTCAAAATTTAAATTCACGAATTCCTCCTCCAAAATGCAATCAACAACATTTTTAGTAAGTGAACATGAACTTCGGGATTTTGAGGTTATGTAAAAGTATCAAACCTTATTAAAAAAAACAAAAAAAAAAAAAAAAACATACCTTCATTGGAAAGTATGCCTATACATTTGGCTTGATTTTTAAAATCAGCTCCTACAAAAAAAGCAAAAATCGCAATTTAGTATATTATAAACATTAAATACCACAAAAAAAAAATAAAATAAAAAAATTCATGATTCCGGCACGGTCTAAAAAAAAATTACTATTGAAATGAACGCATCACTACCAAATAACCAACATATTAGTTATAAAAATTTAAAAAGATTATTGAGAAACAAATACAATGATATTCATTAGTTGGATGAGCATGCAAACATTGAATGACCGGGTTGTAAGAAATTGAGAAAAAATATGCCATTAGTAGTATGCATGTACTTACAACTAAATAAGTACATAAATTTGTACTACACATTGTGTTTTCTAACTAAACTTGTGAAAAGGAATAGAACAACTATTACCAGTAAAACCAAAATATAGTTAACTGAGCTCAGATTTTGGATATCACTGTTGACTGAACTTTTATAAATCTCAAGCCAACTAACCAAACAAGATTTGGGCAATAATGTAATCGACCAAGATATGGCAACTGATTTATAAAACAACATTTTCAAGTTTAAAACACATTCACCAACTGTTGAAGGACTAACCAACAAATATGGAAAAAAAGAACTTTAGGGACAAAAAAAACATATAGATCTTTAGAATCTCCCCCCCCCCCCCCCCCCCCCCCCCCCCAAAAAAAAAAAAAGGGGGCTTTACCTATAGATGTCAATTGGAAACAAACTCAGTTTGGAATCTCCGCTAAGATTATGGTTGGATAGAGCAACGTCGGTTGATTACCTGTAAAGGGGCTTGCTGATGAGAAACAAAAATTTGGGAGAACAAACACTAAATAACTTTTCCACAGACCTAACCCGATATGCTTGGAATAAATTCAAGAATGGGGGATGATCCCTAAAACATATCAAAACCCTAGAATCACATACATAGAGAAATTGGGAACACCATATAATAAAAACAACATTTTCAAAATTTAAATTCATGAATTCCTCCTCCAGAATGCAATCAATAACATTTTCATTAAGTGAACATGAACTTCGGGATTTTGAGGTTATGTAAAAGTATCAAACCTTATTAAAAAAAAAATACCTTCATTGGAAAGTATGCCCATACATTTGGCTTGCTTTTAAAAATCATCTCCTAAAAAAAAGCAAAAATCAAAATTTAGTATATTATAACCATTAAATACCAAAAAAAATTAAAAAAATTGATGATTCCGACACGGACTAAAAAAAATCACTATTGAAATGAACACATCACTACCAAATAACCAACATATTAGTTATAAAAATTTAAAAAGATAATTGAGAAACAAATACAATGATATTCATTAGTTGGATGAGCATGCAAACATCGGATGACAGGGTTGTAAGAAATTGAGAAAAAAATATGCCATTAGTAGTATGCATGTACTTACAACTAAATAAGTATATAAATTTGTACTGCACATTGTATTTTCTAACTAAATTTGTGAAAAGGAATAGAACAACTATTACCAGTAAAACCAAAATATAGTTATCTGAGTTCAAATTTTGGATATCATTGTTGACTGAGCTCCACTGTCATTGAATTCCTAGACCCAATTGAAGCAAAGAGCTCACACTCATTTAAAGCAACTATTAGCTCAATGAAACAAAATACACGACAATAATAAGGTGACTACAAAAAAAAAAAAAAAAAAGGTGATGAAATGTGTTGTTCAATTGAATTTTAGAACAACAACTTCAATAGGTAATAGAAAAATAACAGTAATTCTCATGCCGATAAATTAGTAATTGAACACTAAACAGATACTGTTAGAACACTGAACACCGATATTGTAAGAACACCAAACACCAAACAACAAAAAAACAAACAAAAGGAGTCTTACTAACAAACGGAGAAGAATCGAAACAGTTTTTTTTTGTTCCCAAAAGAACACTATCAAATCGAGCCTTACTAACTAAAACAGAAATCACAGGGAACAAAAACAGCTAGAACATATACATAAGGCATAAATAGCGAACAGAAACAGAAACAAAAACAATAAACAAGAACAAAAACAAAAACATGAACAGAAACAAAAACAAAAACATGAACAGAAAAAAGAAATAGAAACAAGAATAGATAACAAATACATGAACAGAAAGAGATGATAGGAGGCATACCTGCGCGTGCTTCTTGTAATAAGAAATTAACCCTAACCCCAAATTGAGAGAGATGGAGAGATGGTGGCCGTGAACATAAAGACGTGTCATTGGTTATCTAATTTTCAGATCCTAAAATTAATCCTATCAAAACCCTAAATCAGATGAGCAAGAGCGAGAGAGATGAGAGTACCTATGATTAGGGGTGAACAGATGAATGACGATGATGAAGCTTTGGGCGGCTGACGAACATCCAAATGTGACCATTGGCGACCTTCACCGTCCTCGCCGAACACCGACGACCACCTGTGCACCGTCGTTATAAAGAGAGGGAGAATGGTTTCGAAATAGAAATTGATAAAATGTTTCAATTTTAAGGGTTTCGAAATAGAAAAACAGATACAATCAAACCCAAAATCCAATTATAGAGGGAGAAATGTACCTGGAGATAGAGTAGGGAACTCGATGTAAATGGAAGACGACCATAGGGCAATTGGTCTCCTGGTCACGTGTGATCGTCGCCGCCGTTTTTGCAAGGGAGGGAGGGAGGCCGCCGTCTGCCTCTGTCATCGTTGCGAGATCGTCGTCACCTTCTCAAGGGAGGTGAGATCGACATCTGATAGAGAGGGTGAGAGAGACGGCTCAGAGGGATTGTAGGGGCTAAACCCTAATTTTAATATTTATATCTATGTTTATTTTGATCTAACGGCTACCAATATCCAAAGACATCCAACGACTCTCTTTATAAATGAGTTGATTTATTATATAGACTAGCGTATAACCCGTGTCTGAAGGCACGGACGGAAAAAAAAATAACCTTAATATTTAAGCGACTAAGCAAAAAAAAATAAAAAATTAGCAAACTCAATACCAAAAATATCATTACAGAATATACTGCAAGTACTCATAAACACAAACATCAAACCAATCATGAAATTTTATTGTTAACATGTGTTTTCAACAGACTCATCACCAAAATATCATTACAAAATATATTGTAAGTACCCACAACCACAAACATAAAATAATAATAATAATAATAATAATAATAATAATAATAATAATAATAACAATAATAATAATAAATTTTAATTGTTAACATGTGTTGTCAAAATATCGCATCTACTGCTTCCAAAGTCAATGCTGCTCAATTAACTCCTTTGTAAATATACTTGCTAATATATTTAACACATCGAAGTTCAGCACAAACTTCAACATTAATATAGTAATCGAACTTCTTTGAAATGTCTGCATTGGAAGGAACAATATCTCTATTGTCAACCTCTTATTCCCTCAGTTTGTAAATTTTTTCATTATTGCGACGATGATATATAGGATATTATTTTTCATCCATGGTGCTTTCGTCTAAAAATACAAACACAAACTAAAAAGATTTATTATTTATGTTAGCCCAAATATAAATATAAATTAAAATTAAAATAGAAATAGAATTTAGAAATGAACACAACAGGAATAACGAACAGAAATAGAAACAGGAACAGAACAAAAATAAAAATAGAAACAGGGCAGAAATAGATTATTGGTGTGGAATAGTGATAGGTGTGAAAAACCAATCTATTTCTAAACCGGATTTGTTAGTTCTCAAGCATTTTAGTTATATTTAATTGTGTTTTAGTGTAGAACATGTGAAAGAACGTCAAAGGGTGAGAAACAAGTGAAAACGGTGAACAAAATGTGCAAAATAGGGTTTCAGCGAATGAAGACCACCGCCTAAGCGGAAGTTCCACCGCTTAGGCGTAAAAGAGACCGAACGTTGGAGTGCTGAAGGGCTGAACCACCGCCTAGGCGAGAAAACAACAGAATATCTTGCCAGCAGCCACCGCCTAAACGGAAAAAACCATCGCTTACGCGAAGTTACTGACAGAACTTAACTGACTTAAGTCCACCGTCTAAGCGGTGAACCACCGCTTAGGCGGTCATACTCTGTACAAAAATATCTATTTTTAGATATTTTGAAGATATTTTCCAAATCTCTCCTTTTAACCCCTTTCTCCATTAAACCTAAAAAAAGACACCCTTACACCTTAGACACTCCATAGACGTGGGAGAGGGCTTGGTTGTTCTTGGGAGCTCTCTTCCACCTTCGTTAGATTAGATTAGTTTAGAAAGTAGATTATATTAGTTGTAAAGAGTGTTCTTGGCCAATCCTTGAAGAGCTAGAAGAGGAAGTTCATCAAGCGAGAAGAGGAAGCTCGGGATGACTGTTCTTTAGCGAAAGTGGACCACTCCACTTTGAGATTTGGATTTTCTTCCCTTGTTTCCATCTTTGTATTTAATGTTTATTATTGATGATGATGATCTCCTTTTGATTTAATGTTGTATTGGCTAAGAACATGTTAGTGTAATTAAGAGATTAGTTAGGGAAATGTGTAGTTGTGTAAATACTCGTCTGGTTTAATATACGTTTCTTTAATGGTTGTTGCTTTTAAGTCCGATTGTGTTTATCATTTGATGACGATCTTAATATGCTTGTAACGGTATTAGGGTTGGATTTGAGAATCTAGGGTTTGACACTCGGGAGAAGTAACCCTGGATTCGGACTAGGGTAAACACATCGTTACGACCTAACGATCCGGGAGGGCGTTAGTTAGTGTGCAATCGATGACGTTGGGTCAAGACTCAAGCGGCCTAGAGTCGTTAAGACATTGAGAGGGACCTCTTCGCCAACACGAAAGTCGCGTATTCCCTCGTCTTACACTCAAAAGAGGTGGCAGAGGAGTTTACGAACCGAGATTGTCCGATACCTAAACTCCGTTATTGTTAACCGAACCAAATCAAACGTGTATTAAGTGAACGAAATCAATCCCTAATTAATCAACCTAGTTAGAATTAACCCACTAATTGTAGTTTAGCTTAGTTTAATTTCAATTCATGTCTTCCGTCGTCAGGATAACATGAGACTATGTCAATTGCGGTATTCAATTCAATTATTCACACTTTTCTCTGTGGGAACGATATCCGATCTGCAAAGATCCACTAAATTAAAAATTTGGACCTCGTATACTTGCGAGCGTAAGTAGGCGTGCGCAAAACTACCCCTACAAAGTTTTTGGCGCCGTTGGCGGAGATTAGTGTGAATTTTATTTGATTATTGTCAAATTTTGTTCCCGTCAACACATACCAAGTTTTTGGCATTGTTGACGTGGGATTAGTTTGAATTTAATTGAATATTGCAAAAGAAACGCGGTATTGGCCCAGAACATAAGTTTTATATAGGAAAAACAAATGTATCGTATCCTAGTTCCGTCAACACACCAAGTTTTTGCATTGTAGACATGAGATTAGTGTGAAATCTAAGTTGATATTGCGACTAAATAGTCGAATGTTAATCCTGACATTTATTTTTGTTTTGTTTTTAATTTTTATTTTTGTTTCATTGTGTTAATGAGATCAAGCAGAGCGAGAAAAGATGAAGAAGATTGGAATTCTTAAATCTCAATCCTGAGATGTAGCTTCTTGCAAATGATAAGGACTGAGAGGAGAAGCCAACTTCAAAGCCATAATCTTGATCCGACTAAGCATTTGAGCCTAAATTCCTTGTCTATGGGGAATTTTGGTGAAAAATACTTAGTGACACAAAAGTCCAGCTGGGGACGGTAACTCAAGCGCTATTCTTTTGAAATGAAATTTAGGGCATCAAATTACCTGATTTTTGTTACTATTTATTTGATTATTTATTCTTTTTGGAAGCCAGCATGGCTTCGAAACGTGTTCGGTAGTGAATTTAGGAGTGTGGAAGTTTGGGAAAGTGTTTTAAATTTAAACACGTTGAACAAGCGAAGTGAAAATGTACGGGGTTGATCCGTATTTTGAAAATTTGAGAAAAACACCAAAGTGGGAGCTAAAGGCCCACCGCCCAAGTTGTAAACCACCGTTTAGGCGGTAAAAATACAGAGAAGGTGTTTTTCAGTAAAAAAAAAGCCCACCGCTCAGGCGGTAAAAATACAGAGTCGGTAAAAACAGCCCACCGCCCAATCGGTGAACCACCGCTCAGGTGGTAAAAATACAGGATGCACCAAATTTTCAAAATATGCTCCACCGCTTAGGCGGAAAAACTACCGCCTAGGTGGATTAACAGCAGAACATAACGTTTGTGTACTGGTGTAATTTCGCTTAAGCGGAAGAACCACCACCTAAGTGGAATTTCGTCGAAAGGTTTGATTTTAAAGAAAAGAGTTCCACCGCCCAAGCGTTGGACCTTCTGCTGTTAAAAATAGCCCGTCGCTCAAAAATTAAAAACGCTAGCTTCCCTCCCAAATCCTCCACCTTCTCTCTAAAAATTTACTCCCAAATCGTTCCAAATCTTGAAAATCATCCGTCCATTACCAAAAGTGGTAATTTCTATCACGATTCAACCTCCAAGAATCGGATTTCCACCCCTATTTCCGAAAATTTAGGGTTTTGCGTGAAAGGAGCGATTTCTTCATTTTCTTTTCATTGGACCATTAGTTCTCAACAAGTAAGTTTCTTTTACATTACATTTAGTCTGGTTGTTGAAATTATTGGTTGGTTTGCATGATTATATCAAAGAAATCAATGGATTTTGAAATTTTGCCCAAAAACCCATAACCATAGTTTCGCTATTTTGAAGTTCAATGGGTTTTTGGTTTGATTCTTGATTATACACATGTTTAATTGGATTGGTTGAGTATGTGGACTAATATAGGATGTCACATTTGTGAAATTTGTTTGAAACATTCAAAAGGGTGTTCGTTTTGGGATGAATGTGTTCTTGACAATGTAATTAGGGAGGTTTATGTTTTTCAATTATTCATATATGATGAGGTTGTGTTGGGTTTTTGTGATTGTGATTGTAGGAAATGCCGAAAAGAGTAGCAAAGAAGAGGGCCAGAGGAAAAGGGTCGAGTTCAAACCCTAGGGTACCGATCGACGTTGACTATGATGTCACCCACTTTGTGTCTAAACAAGCGGCGGAACACTTTAAAGAACACGAAAAACATCGTGCCTGCATACGTCAATGAGGTTTCGGTCCGATTGAAGATCTCCAAGTGGAATTTCAGAATGAAATCCAAAGCCGCCACTGGGAGCAATTCTACAAATCGCCACCCCTAGGCGAGATCGTTTTGGTCAAAGAGTTCTATGCAAATGCCACAGAGGCCATTGACGATCTAGCAAGGGTTTGGAACCAACCTATTATCTTCGGTCCTGACTTCATTAACCATCTCTTTGGGCTTTCGGCACCGGAGTCACTTGAAAGCCAGGACCCTACTTTACATAGGGTTATCCAAACAATCACATCTGGCACGGTAAAGTGGAAACACCAGGGGCCGAACGCCGCTACCTTTTCGGTGAGATGCCTCAAGCCAGTTTAAAAAATCTGGCACTATTTCATCTGTGGAAGCCTCCTGCTGACATCACATCTATCAGACGTTTCAAAGGATAGGGCCTATTTGATCTATAAAATTCAAACCGAACAACCAATCAACATTGGATTTCTGATCTATTCATCGATTTTACATTTTACGAAAACGGTAAAGGGTGGGCTCCCGTTTCCGTCACTATTGAGTCATATTTTCAGATTAGTTGATGTGACTGTATCCGGGGGAAGCCAGTGTAACCCTATCGCTCTACTTACTCTGTCAATGATAAATCTATTGTGGAAGACTGGGGCGCAAGAGGCACTTGAACCTGAGCCTGAGGAAGGGGAAGAGCAACCAGATGATACTGTTGGACCTTCTGGAGCCTGAGATGAAAACTCCCAAGAGAGGATAAACAACAAGATTCAGATCGTCCTCCAGAACCAATTCGAGATTGCTTATTTCCTGGACCAATTTTTTAGGCAACAAGATCGAGTCCAACGGAAGATTTGGGAGGGCCTTGGCCTTGAGAGGACGATTACCCTCTGATGCCATCTGTGCCGCCACATCTACTCCAGAGACCACACTCTCCTTCCCAAAGTGATGATGGTGATGATTCGTCTTCAGGTAAACAGTAGGGAATAAGTCTTATTCCCTAGGTATGTGTTCAACCCATTTTTTGTGCAAGCATGCTATATGTTTATTGGGTTCGCTGATATTGGTACACTGCCATGTTCAGGCCTGAACGGTATGGATTGGATGATAGTTTAGAAGATGTTCATCCATTTTGGCTTTTTGTAGAAAATGATGAACAAGTATTATTATTATTTTTGAACAAAATGAATTTTTTTGTTGTGTAGACCTTTATTTATTTATGTATTATGAAGGTTTTAATTTTTAAACTTTTTAGTTTAGTTAGTTTAATTTTTATTTTTGAATGTTTAGTGATTAGATTAATTTATGTATGTTAGTATTAGAATTAGTTTAGTATTGTGTATGTATAAAGTTGTGTTTGCATGCTTAGATATGAGTTCATTTGGGCCAAGACCCGATGAGAATTATCCCCAAATTGCATATTGAGGTCGGGGGTAATACCTTCCTTGTGTGTTTTGTGTGCTTAACATGTCGATTGGGTAAAAATTATCTCGATCCGAAAATTGCACGACATTTGAACTCAATGAATAATTATCTGAACGATTAGACTTTAATTATTTGATATTAAGTTCATCATAAAAAATGAGGAAACTAGAACTTGATTTGGGGAAAGCTTGAGGCGGAATCCTAGGTAAGGTAATTCCAGAGACGTGATTTAGGCCGTCATTTTTTCACTCGAACCGTTGTAGCTAACCTAAAAATTGTCATTCCTTATTTCCCCTGTCGAAGCCGATAACGTAATCAATTCTGAAAACATTTCAAATACTCCTTTCAATTTAATTTTTTCCTAACCCAATGTCGCTAAGTCTAATTTTAAAAATTGAGTGAAATCAAGTGAGCGGTCGGGTTTTTGATAAATTTTTATTGATTCGGTATTAGTGTATTCACTTGTCACTTTAGTATTTCTTTTTGCACGCTCCTAAAATAAGTTTGGGGGGTATGTTTCTATCATTTCCTTTTTACATATTCCTAAAATTTTACAAATTCGAATAAGTTTAGGGGTGTGTTTCTCTAACTTCTTTTTGCACTCTCCTAAAACTGTAATTATTCGACTTAAATTAGGAATATGTTTCTTTAAAAAAAAAAATGAAAAAAATGATAAATGATGACTAAATTAGTTTTTCATTTTCTTTTCTTTCGACAGGTGAATACCAGGATCTTCATTTTTTATTTAGAGTTGTACTTTAAATGTGGGGTCATGAGAGAGGATAGCGACAAGCGATTTTACCTCGGGTATCGATCGATTAAACTGAATTTCTATTTTTATTCCAGTGATACCCGTGGTTGTTCTCCAAAGCCAAACCAAGTCCTATTGATCTCTGTGTATATTCGAGCCTACATTAGTGGATAGTAGACTCCAATCAAGCGTATGGTTTTCCTGAATCCTTCAACGGTTTAAATTATGAGCTTAACAATTGAATAATCGAATCCGGTATTTGACTAGTTATACATTTGAGTTCTCACACACACACTTCAAATGGATCTAGAATGGTTTTTATTAATATTGATAGTTGAAATTCTAGAACACCACTTGGTGTGGGTTACTTCCCGAACTTGATCCGATTTAGGGATGTTGAGGGAGGAACAAATTGGTCATTTCGATTGAACTCTATATTTACATGCATATACTTCTTTCGTGTTAGTTTAATTTTTCATTTTTAGTTAGTTAGTTAGTTTAGTTTAGCGTTAGCGTTTTGCTCGAGGACTAGCAAAATTCTAAGTTTGGGTGTATTGATAGGTGTGAAAAACCTATCTATTTCTAAACTGAATTTGTTAGTTCTCAAGAATTTTAGTTATATTTAATTGTGTTTTAGTGTGTTTTAGTGTAGAACATGTGAAAGGACGTCAAAGGGCGAGAAACAAGTGAAAACGGTGAACAAAATGTGCAAAATAGGATTTCGGTGAATGAAGACCACCGCCTAAGAGGAAGTTCCACCGCTTAGGCGAAAAAGAGGCAGAATGTTAGAGTGCTGAAGGGTTGAACCACCGCCTTGGCGAGAAAACAACAGAATATCTTTCCAGCTGCCACTGCCTAAATGGAAAAACCACCGCTTAGGTGAAGTTACCGACAGAACTTAACCGACTTAAGTCCACCGCCTAAGCGGTGAACCACTGCTTAGGCGGTGACACTCTACACAGAAATATCTATTTTTAGATATTTTGAAGATATTTTCCAAATCCCTCATTTTAACGCCTTTCTCCACCAAACCTAAAAAAGACACCCTTACACCTTAGACACTCCATAGATGTGGGAGAGGGCTTGGTTGTTCTTGGGAGCTCTCTTCCACCTTAGTTAGATTAGATTAGTTTAGGAAGTAGATTATATTAGTTGTAAAGAGTGTTCTTGGCCAATCCTTGAAGAGCTAGAAGAGGAAGTTCATCAAGCGAGAAGAGGAAGCTCGGGAGGACTGTTCTTTTGTGAAAGTGGACCACTCCACTTTGAGATTTGACTTTTCTTCCCTTGTTTCCATCTTTGTATTTAATTTTTATTATTGATGATGATGATATCCTTTTGATTTAATGTTGTATTGGCTAAGAACATGTTAGTGTAATTAAGAGATTAGTTAGGGAAATGTGTAGTTGTGTAAATACTCGTCTGGTTTAATATAGGTTTCTTTAACGGTTGTTTCTTTTAAGTCTGATTGTGTTTATCATTTGATGACGATCTTAATATGCTTGTAACAGTATTAGGGTTGGATTTGAGAATGTAGGGTTTGACACTCGGGAGAGGTAACCCCGGATTCAGACTAGGGTAAACACATCATTATGACCTAACGATCCGGAGGGCGTTAGTTAGTGTGCAATCGATGACGTTGGGTCAAGACTTACGTGACCTAGAGTCGTTAAGACATTGAGGGGGACCTCTTCACCGACACGAAAGTCGCGTATTCCCTCGTCTTACACTCGGAAGAGGTGACGGAGGAGTTTACGAACCGAGATTATCGGATACCTAAACTCCATTATTGTTAACCGAACGAAATCAAATGTGTATTAAGTGAATGAAATCAATCCCTAATTAATCAACCTAGTTAGAATTAACCTATTAATTATAGTTTAGCTTAGTTTAATTTCAATTCATGTCTTCCGTCGTCAGGATAACATGAGACTATGTCAATTGCGGTATTCAATTCAATTATTCATATTTTTCTCTGTGGGAACGATATCCGATCTTTAAAGATCCACTATATTAAAACTTTGGACCTCGTATACTTGCGAGCGTAAGTAGGCGTGCGCAAAACCGCCCCTACCAAATAGAATAGGAAAAGGAACAGAACTGGAAACAGGAACATGTATATTTTTCAAAAAAATAATCCCAAAAAGTATAAATATTACTAAAAACATTTCTAATTTCTTAAAAACACAAATATAAACATTTCTAATTTCTAAAAAAGTATAAATATAACAAAAAAACATAAACACAAAGTAAAAACATTTCTAATTTCTATTAGCAAAAATATAAACATAAATATAGATTAAAATCGAAATAGAATTTAGAAATGAACACAACCAGAACAGAGAACAGGAACAGGAACCGGAACAGGAACAAAAACATAACAAAAATAGAACAGAAAACATAAACGGGAACAGAAACAGGAACGAAAACAGGAACATGTATATTTCTCTAAAAAATAATTCCAAAAAGTATAAATATAACTAAAAACTTTTGTAATTCTAAAAAAAAACACACAAATATAAACAGTTATAATCTTTAAACAGTATAAATATAACAAAAAAACACATACACAATCTAAAAAATTAACGGAAATAGAATAGAAACAGAAACAAGAACGGAACGTAAGCCTAAGTATTTTAAATAATAATCTATTATTAAAGCAAAACAGTTACAGGAACAGAACAGAAGCAGTAACAGGGCAGAAATAGTAATGGAAACAGAACAGAAATAGGAACGGCAACATGAACGAAACTTAAGCCTAATTGTTTTAAGTAATAATTTATTAAGAAACCGAAAATTGAGAATATAAGGAAACAATTCAAAGGTTAATTAAACTGGAACAAAACTGGAACAGAAGTTGGGTTCTAAAATATTTAGATTGAACATAAAAAAAAAAACAAATAAAATAAAAAAAATAAACAAAAAACAAAAAACGGAAACACTAAACAAACATTGATATAATAGAGCAAGATGCAACTAATATTAACCAAAAAATATTGTGGCAGAGTTTAAAAAAAAAAAAATGAGTCCAGAAATTGGAACAAAACTGGAACAAAATAAGAACAAAAGAGGAACAAAACAGGAAAGAAAAAACAAAACAGGAACAAAGCTGTAAATCTGAGAAAAAATAATGGACAAAACAAAATAGGAGCATGTGGTGCTCAATATGATTATAGAACAATAGCAAATAGAAATCCAAACCAAATTAAATGAATACAATGAAAAATCAGTTTAGATTTCTTATTTACCAAAATAGGTTAAGGTTGCAGTTTTGATCCAACATATGGCTATCAAAAAGTAATAAAATCAGTTTCAGAAAACAAAGAACATTGAAAACTCATATTATAAGAGATATGCTGAGAGTGTGAGACTTGCATAACATTAGGGGGTCTTTACTTCAATGGACAATGGAAAAAAATCAAAATAGAAGATGAGAAAATGAAGGGCCAAATTGAAATTAGATCTGACCAAATTTTCTATTTTATTCCCCCAAAAGTTGGAACAAAAACAGAGATAAAAAGTTGGGTTCTAAAATATTTAGATTGAACATTAAAAAAAAAAAAAAAAAAAAAAAAAGGAAACACTAAACAAACATCTATATAATCAAGCAAGATGCATATGAATATATGATACCGAACAATTAGGGTGTGTTTGGATAAAGTTATTCCATTTGGGGAATAGAATAATTGCAAATGTGTCCCAGAAATTTGTACTTAAATTTTGGGGAAAACAATTCGGTCATGAGTAAATTGCAAAAGCAATAAAGGTAAAGTAAAAGAATCAGGAGTTTTAGCATACATTAGCAAACATAAATAGCATTGTTCTTCAGTCAGACATTTCATCAAACACGTGGTGCTCAATATGATTATAGAGCAATCAAATACTAATTAGAAGTTTTAGCATACATTAGCAAACAAAAAGTAGACACAAACAATAGTGTGTAATTTAGGACAATAGGATATTTTGAAATCCAAAGTAAACAGAAATCGAAATTGGCAATATGAAATCAAACCCGAAATAAAAAGCTTTTAGAAATCAAAATAAGAAATCAATAGCACTGTTCTTCAGTTAGACATTTCATCAAACACGTGGTGCTCAATATGATTATAGAGCAGTCAAACACTAATCAAAAGTTTTAGCATATATTAGCAAATAGAAATAGCACTGTTCTTCAGTCAGACATTTCATCAAACACGTGGTGCTCAATATGATTATAGAGCAATCAAACATTAGTCAGGAGTAAACGACAGAAAACTGACACAGACATATAGCATACATGGAAAATCAAAAACCCGTGCAATATGGGTATGAAATCAAACAACAGAAGCAAAAGAATGAGAAATCAGAAGAACAATAGAAAAATTGAAACTGACCTTAGCAACTGATCATGAGATAGAGGATTGATGTAAGGGTTTTATAATTGATTGAGAGGGATTCATTAAGAAATTAGGGCAAAGATTAGGGATTAGGGCAAAGATTGAAAGGGATTCCATTAAGAAATTAGGGTAAAGATCAGGGATTAGGGCAAAGATCATAGCACGATTTGACGATCTGCAATTAGACGAACAATTAGGGCACAAAGATGAAGGAGGTAATGATGATGAGCTGTGATTTTGATGCGAAGATGAAGGAGGTAACGATGAGGAATGGTGATCGGGAGAGATTATGGATAAGAGAGGATGAGATAATGGCGGAACAAAGCTTGACACGAAGATGAAGGAGCGGTGATCAGGGGAGATGACGGCAAAGCGAGATCTTCGGTGGGTAACGGAGGCACGAATGCAGTAGAGAAAGAAGAGAGCTTTATTTTCGGTGGGTGATGGGGAGAGAACAAAGCATCTACCGAAATCCCAAACCCTAAAATGTGTGGAGTGTATAAAATGAAACCCATCCAACGGTGATAAAATGTCTAGAGTTTTATCTCTCATCCAACGGCCGTGAATATACTCATCTTGATTTATTATATATATATATATATATATATGTGTGTGTGTGTGTGTGTGTGTGTGTGTGTGTGTACTAGGGTTACATTTCTCATTCGTTTGTGTGTGTTGTAGCCGCTTTCATTCCATCTCTCTCATTTGTTCTCTCATTTATCGTTGTATTTTTAATTATAGTTAAAAACGTTTATCATAACAATTAATAATTTTATGTTTTGATTTTAGTTTTTGGAATTTATGTTTCATTTTTTAGTAATGTTATTGTTTATAAATAAAAAAACAACGGTCCAAGATTTCACACTTTTGATTTTGGTTTTTATAAAATTGAAAAATCTTAAATGGTTTTACGGTTTCACGGTTTTGGTTTTATTTTTGTATAAATTTAAATGGTTCAGTTTTAAAATCGTTTAAAAAAAACCGACAGTTTTGGTTACAATTTTGGTTTGGTATATATCTAACGATTTTTGTTTTTGTTTTCTATGAAACCGGACCAAATACAACGATTAAAAATTTAACGGAGCTTAAGGTATTTTTTTCATTTTACTTAAAAATATGGGTAATCTTGTCATTTTGTTCCAACTATATGAATGGGGTCTATTTAAAAAATAAAATAAAAATCCAAACATGAAGGGTCAAGATGTTTTTCACTTTCAAACACCCCATTCGTCTCTTCCAAGTTCCAAGTTCCAAGCCCCACACCCAGCCCCACCATCACCATCGCTGAAGTCGATTCACCGTCGTGGAATTTACCCCCACTATTACCACCGTACAAAGTTGCTCCGCCGCGAACCATCACCACTGCTCTCTCTTGGTCTATAGTGAACCATCACCATTGTTCTCTCTTGATCTACCACTAACAGTCGCCGCCATGGAACTCTAGATCTAGAATCGCCGACCGTTAGTTCGTCGCCCCCATTTATCTCTTTCTTAGATCTGGAAAATTCCCGATCTTGAATTTTTAGTTCTGGAAATTGCTATCGCTATCACCACCACACAAATTCGCTCCACCGGGAACCATCACCACCGCACTCTCTTGGTCTGCCGTGGACACCGTCGTGGAATTCAAAATCTTGAATTGCCGATCGTCGATACGCCGCCTTCTCTCTCTCTCTTAGATTTAGAAATTTCTAGATTTGAAAATCTTTGTTCACTACTACTTCATTGTTCGGCACTGCCGTTCGCTGTTTACTGCTCGTCGATGCCTCTTGATATTTGTCACTGCCGTTCGCCATAAGTTTTGCTTCTTTTTTTTTTTTTTTTGTTTGTGAATGTTATACCGGTACGCATTTATGTGAGTGTTCATTTGCATTTCGGTGAATATTCACCACCATTTATTTTTCGTTGATCTTATGATTTTTTTTTTTTCAATATTTTTTATTTTTTGTTGTTGTTAGTTGTTCCTCTCAAATTTTTTAGATCTAGAAAATTCCAAATTGAAAAATGCATTTTGTCAATTCAGATCTGTTTTGATTTTTTTTTTTTTTTTTTTTTTTTTTATTTTGTTGAATTTGGTGGTGTTTTTGTTTGTTCTTTGTGAATGTTCATATCGTTTATTTTTTAGCGAATGTTCGTTGTGATTTGGTGAACATTTATACCGGCTTTGTTTTTGGTTAATGTTCATTGTGAATGGTAAATATTCATACTATTTTGTTTTGTTGATCTTGGGGGTTATTTTTCAATATTTTGATTTGTTATTCTTGGTTGATTTTAGTTTTAATTTTTCAATTCTTTTACACTTTTTTCCTGAATGTTCACAATTATTTTAAATAGTAGTTTGAATATTCATAAATAAAAAAACATAAATGTTCTTTCTATAGTATTTTGTGAACATAACAAAAGAACATAAAATAAAAGATCATCCCGTTAACATGTATTAAAATGTTTTAAAATAACAAAATGAAAATATGAATGTTCACGTCTTGTTATATTTTACAGAATGATATTTTATGTAAATTATGGGAAAAATATGATCAAAGAATGAGGGACTATTTTCTAAAACATATCTAGGGACTAAAACTTTATTATAGTAGTAGGGGGTCGATTTTTTATTTTATTTTATATCTTTTGGGGGCTAAATAATAAATTTCTCTATAATTTTACTTTTATGATTATTTATGTAATTTTAAATAGTATATTTATATTCGTATTTATATAACGTTATCACTCACTAAAATTTATACATTGGTTCCTAGATGTTACTTTCACTATAACCAAATGATATCCATGTGTTTTTCTTTTGGTACATATGTTGGGAGAGAGAGTTGAACTCTAGACTAAGGGAAGTAAGCTAGATATCCACAAGACTGCAAGTCTTAGAATAAATGATATCTAGGTGTTTCATGCCTCAATATTCAGAATATATTATAACTTTTTTCTAAACTTGCGCAATGCGTAGGTCTAAAACTAGTATATATAGAAAGCCAAATAATGGAGTTCTTTACCATTTAATTATTTTTTAAATAAATAAATTCTAAAAACCTATATACACAAACATATATACCAAAGGATGATAAAACGCAGAATGGTAATACGTGTCTCATAAAAATGCATTTCCTTTATGTGTGTCTTGGAAAAAAAAAAAATCGTAGAACATAAAACCATTTATACAATTTTTGTAATACCCTAGAAATTTATATTTTTGAAAATATTATTTTATATAAATTTAATATTTTTGAAATTGTTTTGCAAATTTATGGTATAAATAATATTTGATAATTTGGGGATTTGAATGCTAATTTTAAATTGACTTTTAAAAATTTTAGGACTATTGTACAATTTAAAATATATTTTTAAGTATAATTAATATTTTTTTATTTTATTTTAAGAGGAGTATCAGCGTAAATAAATAAATATATTAAGAAAAATTAATTATATATAGCATTGTTTCCTTCCTAAGGAAGGAAAGAAGTTAAACCTCGTAAGTGTTAAGGTTTAACACGTGTGAAGAAAAGAAAAAAAAGAGGGAAAAAAATCGGCCATCACATGTTGACACATATCATATATATATATATATATAGAGAGAGAGAGAGAGAGGAATGATTAGAAAAATGGAAAATGAAAAAGAAAAAAAAAAAGTTCATGAATAGGGGCATATCGGTTGATAAAACAAAAAGAAAAAAAAAAGGATATGGGAACAGAAACACAGAACAAACGGCACAAATATGTACTCTGCTCATTTAATTTACGGTGAAGGGAAACAAATACTCTCAAATTAATAGATGAAATTATATCATGTCGAGTGCAGTTTTAGATTTTAGGTAGAATTTGTAATTTTTTTAATATTTGTATTTAATCTTTTTTTTGAGTATTTGATTCATGCTAAAGTTGTGGCTAAATTTTAACTCTTAGTTTTTATGAAATATTTAGGGATATTACGTGAAAATTATGTGAGATATACGTTTATATCTTTATTTGGGATTTGATTGGATATATGTATTAGAAGAGTTGAAATTCTACTAACCGTTGGCTCACAACCCCACAGTTTTGAATGAAGGACCGATGAGAATGAAATGGCGTCAAGAACTTTAGTTGAATTTTTACTTAATTTGTAATAATTGTATTTATTATTCACTGTTTTAAGATTTATATATAATAGTTAAACTATTAATTAAATTATATTCGAATATAATACTGTTTACTATTATATTTGAATTAACATATTAATATCTTAGTCCTGTGTTCCTAATTTCAACATATTATTTTCGATTTTAGCATTAATAGGTTCAAATCCAGTTTATTCAAACAATTATTAATTTCAGTTGAATCGATTATCAGCAAAGTACTAATAATATCAACTATTATTCCAAATACATCAGGTAATAAGAGTTACAAAGCTACCAGCAAAATATTAGATATCATGTAATTAATAATCAATACTTTTAATAATATTAATATTAAAATTATAATATTAACTATTATTAATACTAGTTAAGAATATTAATAATATTTAGCATTACAATGTGATATTACTAGTTAATAATATTAATATTTCTTAGTTGATTATATTTCTAAGGTCACAACTATTATTTTTAAGGGATTTTCCTCTAAAGCTCCTTTATCTAAGGTGGACAACGTTCTAAGTCCTAGTTGGATAAAGTATAATCAAAAGTCCTATTTTAAGTTTTTTGACTTGAAAAGTCTTGTACTGACTTGGAAAAATACTTTCTTTTTCATCTTTACCCTTCGTAGATATATATAAGTTAATAGGAGTCTGATATGTTTCAATCATTGTCAGGATGTTGTCTATCGTTGTCAGGTATATGTATGGCTCATTGTTAGAGATATGAAAAAAATATTTGCAGTTCTTCGTCAAGGCGATTTTTAAATTTCAAATTTCCTTTTTTACCCTTCGTATGTATATAATGGGCGGTCTGATTTAGCAGAAAGCTATTCGCTCATTGGCTAAGTAATGTTCGATCTTTTTCGATCCCATTTGCCGCTGCGATTTTGGATTTGAAACTATTGGTGAATGCTCGTTTTGTTTCCTTCTTTGCCCTTCGTATATATATATATATATATATATATATAAGGGAAGTTTTGAATTCATTCCTCTTCGCTACTCTTCGCCGTTCCGATTTCTATTTTTTGCTCCATATTTCTTTGTTTCTGTTGCAATTTGTGCATTCAGATTTGAGTTGCTCATGTTGTGCAGAATTCACTCGATTATTGTTCCTGATTTTAGGTGATGTTCGATTTTTGATTGAGATTTGTTGTTCGTGTTCTCTATTCTTTGTTTGTTCTTTTTGATTTATTGGTGTATTCTTGTTCATCCATTGTTGTCTTGTGTTTTGTGTTTTTCGTTGTTGCATATCGTGTGTTATAATGTGTTCTAGGGATGAATATGTTGTTTTCCAAAGTTTCTGTGTGCTGATACTGTTTAAGTGGATATCCTCTTTAGTGTGTGGATTTTTACTTAAATGTTTTGGATGTTTATACTGCAATGTAATATTATGTTTATATTTTATGAATTTGTGATTTTGTATTTGACAATGGGAGGTTTAATCATGGTGTGTACATTTAGTGAGGAAACGTGTTTGATGAGACTTGATGAAAGATATACATATGATGTGTTATTTGATAAGTTGATTAAGCGATGGAATGTGTTGCAACGTAACTCATTGCGCATATCCTATTCAATTGTGGGACAGTCAAATTGTATTTTGAGTGACCGAAAAGACTTTTCAGCTTTAATAGAGTTAGTTGTTAAGTTGTTAAATTTGGAATACTTGAATGTTGTTGTGAAAGAGAGTGTCGATGAGCTAGTGTTGGGTAATTCTGCAAGTTGTAGCGGATTATCAATTGAGAGACGTCACTCATCCCTAAATGATGAAGGGATATATTTTCTTAGGTCTTATTGTTTCAAACATGCGACAAATCACCGTTCTAAGTCGTGGTCCACCCTTATTAGAGAGGTGGGTCAACATTTTGATGGAGAGCAGGTGAATTTCGTAGTGATCTAGTCAAGTATTCAATTGAGGTTGGGTTTTATTTTGATTATTTGAAGAATGACAGTGTTCGAGTCACTACTGCATATTGTTTGCAAATTTGGTGTAGTTGATGCAAACAATATGCGAATTGCAATCGGAAGACGTGCAAGGCCGTAATTTGAAGAAGAGGTTGCAATCTTAATTTTTTATTTTTATTTTTGTCTAGTTGTCTATTGCACTACTTTGTTAATGTATTTTTTTATTTTTATTTTTGTGATCTCACTGCATTTTATGTCTTGTTAATATATTATTTTCATTTTGTGAACTTGGGTTCTGTTCGGAAGATATCCAATAACTATGTGTACTTTTTTAGTAGATGTGTACTGAAATTTTAATATATGCTGATATTTACATGATATATATGGTGAAGATATATTTTTCCAATAGATCTCTACTGAAATTTTAATATATGTTGTTGTTTACATAATATATATGGTGAAGAATGCCCATTTAATAGTTTTTCATGATATATATGGTGAAGAAATATACTGCCACAAATGTGAACAAGAACGTACATTGTTTCATTTGTTAACTTTTGTTCTGTTAAGAAGATATCCACTAAGGATGTGTATTTATCAGTAGATATTTACTGAAATTTTAAAATATACCCTTTGATTCACATTTCCTTAGTGGTACACAGTAGTCTTTATCAATTAAATAGGTTTTTTGATGATATATATAGTCAAGAAATATACTGCATAAAGTACCAAATTTTGAATATACAAATACATTTTTGGAACAAATATTTGGCAACCAATGTGAACAAATTAATAAGACTAGTATACTGTTTCATTTGTAACCGGGGTTCTTTTCAGAAGATATCCACTAAAGATGTGTCTTTTTTAGTACATATCTACTGAAATGTTTAAAATATGATGTTTCTGTACATTTTCGTAGTGTGAATAAATGTTATCCATTTAATTGGTTTTTTCATGATATATATGGTGAATAAATATATTTCCACACAAGTTCTGAATTTTGTATATACAAACACATTGTTTGAATAAATATTTTGGAAGAAATCTTGTATATACAATCACAGCCAATGTAAACAATTAATAAGAACAGTACACTATTTCATTTTTGTCAACTGAAAATCTGTTCAGAAGATATCCACTAAAGATGTATATTTCTCAGTAAATATCTACTAAAATTTTAAATTATGTTATTTGTTTACACAACAGTATTTATCAATTAAATAGGTTTTTGATGATATATATGGTTAAGAAATATTCTGCATAAAGTACCAAATTTTGTATATGCAATACATTTTTTGAATAGATATTTGGCAGTTAATATTTACAAATTAATAAGACCAGTACACTGTTTTATTTTGTAACTGGGGTTCTGTTAAGAAGATATCCACTAAAGATGTGTATTTTTCAGTAGATATCTACTGAAATCTTTAATATATGCTGTTTCTATACATTTTCATAGTGTAAATAAATGATGTCCATTTAATTGGTTTTTTCATGATATATATGGTAAATAAATATACTGCCACACAAGTTTTGAATTTTGTATATACAAACACATTGTCAGAATAAATATTTTGGAAGAAATCTTGTATATACAAATATTTTGGAAAAAATCTTGTATATACAAACATAGCTAATGTGAACAATTAATAAGAGCAGTACACTTTCATTTTTGTTGATTGGGGTTCTGTTAAGAAGATATCCACTAAGGAAATGTATTTCCCAGTAGATATCTACTGAAATTTTAAAATATGTCGTTTGTTTACATTTTGTTAGTGGAACAAAGACTGTAAACGAATTACACGTCAAATAATATACACAGCAGTAGATATACATTAAATAGGTTTTTTCATGATTATATATGGTAGACTACTATATTGCCACCAAGTACCAAAATTATATATGCAAACACATTGTTGAACAACCAATGTAAACAACAAAATAGAGCAGTACATTTCCAAACATTATGAAACAGTTTATTGTGATTGCACATTCATTTACACCTCTTCAATTTCCATATCTTCATCTTTAGGGTGTGTAGTATTCCCTCATTCACCACTATTTTTTGTTGCCTCAAACTTTTCAAGCGTCCATGATTTGGCCTTATCATCAAAAAATGCATTCACAATTTTTTCTCGATATTTTATCATTACTTCTTTCACTTTATTCATATTTTTGAATGGTACAATTGGCATCCACTGGGCTGTTTGGTCCATTATAAACAAAACCATTGTCCTACAGTCCAACCTAACATTCAAAGTTGATGCATTTGAGTCTATATAGAGTTTACATTCCTTTAAAAAATGTGTAATGACGTAAATACTTACGATCCTCGTATTTGTTGTCGACTGTCCTTGACACTTGTTAGATGAGTTTCAGTCTGGGTTATTTGTAACTCTTCACCATCTTCTCTAAGATCTTTGATCATATCCACTACATACTTTCTCTACAAAAGAAATAAAATATGAAATTAAAGTATTATTATCTAACATTTAAGATAAAAATGGAAACAAAGTATGAGTTTTATTACTATTAGCAATGCGTTTTTGAAGTATGGATCTCGGGTGTGGATTCTTGGTTGGAGTGAGTTATAGTGTCTCCATTCAGCCTCACTCGTGTCAAACACAAGTAGTGTCCAAGGATTTGGGCCATCATCTGTCGTGTTGATGGGGAAGTGAATGTATCGATAGCCACTTTTCAATGCTTCATTAATTTGGGTATTCAAAATATTTTCAACTGACATCGTGGATATGTCCTTTACCTAATTCTGTAAGAAATAGGGACAATTTATGATTCAGTTAATATCACTAAATAATTGAAATAATTCAGTTAATGCCCACTGAATAAATTATAGAATTCCACTCAATTAAAATATATATATGTCCGTACTATTTTTTTTTCTTCATGAAATTATAATGCATTAAACACACGTATAAATATATCCAAACATACCTAGCAATAGCTTGTTATGCAGTATGAGCGGTCATCGACAGGGATTCATTTATTTTTCAAAAATATTTCTAATTCGGCATTCTTGTCCCTTAAGTTTGCGCTTAAGGGTCCTTTAACTTTGTGTAGCTATCTACGACCTGCAATCAATTGTCATTTTTAGTTTACGCTTTTTTTTGTTGTTGTTGTTGTTGATATGTGTGATTTTTTTTAATATATTCACTTACAAAGTTGTTTAGTTCTCCTCGTTCATAAGTGAAATAACATCTACGAGAGATACAACACTATATTCCCCATTTTAGACATTTGCAGTATGTATTATATAAGAGATGGTTAACATTTTTTCATGCGATTTTATACGGCCAAAATATATAAAAATATGTTTGATGATGTGTATTTTGTGTTACCTCAGCCCTTCGGTTTTGAAAATGGTAGTTATCTTTTGCCAATCCTCATCGGATAGTGAAGTTGCTACTTTACTTTGACGCCTCTAAGGTAGTTTGGCAACCTCCTTTTTTTTTGTGTGTGTGTGTGCATGTGTGTGTGTTGGGGCTTGATATGTGTCAAGATCGATTGTTTCTTCGTGCGTTCCTTTTTTCTACCTTTTTTGATGTCCAAATATTCAAAATCATCTTCCTTTTTTTTATTTATTTTTTATTTTTCTTAATTTTTTTTCTTCTGTGCTCTGTCTTTCTGTTTGAGCCTTTTAACCATTGAACTTTTGCCTGGTTTTTTTGTCGATTTTCTCTTCTTTTTTTTTTGTTTCTTCACCTTGCTTGGACCCCGTCTCTATGTGGTATCTTCATGACGCTATTCAGTTTCTTCTTCAGTAACAGGGTCTGGAGGAGGAGGACTATTTTTTGGCATTTTGAGGTCCTTCTCCGTTTGAGCTAAAAGTAGCGTCAAATTCTAGAACTTGTTGTTCATTTCCTCATTTTGTCGAGCCATTTATTCTGCTAATTCTTTTATTTTTTTATCATTTTCTTCTTTCGGCTGATGACTTGTATTTTTTAGCTCATCAAATTCCAATTTCAGCTTCGCAATTTTCTCTCCTCTTGCCTTTTTTTTTTTCTTTGAGGTTGATATTTTTCTATTTGTGTTTTGCATTCTCGTGCTCCAAGCATTCAATTTTGGATTCTAGTTCTTCATTTTGTTTTTTGATTTCACCTTCTTCAGTTTCGCCTTTTGATGCATTTCGATTCAAATAGCTGAAATCAGGTGTATTCATTCGATTCGGACTGTCCGGAATACCGTGACTGAACTGAGTACGGTGTGGGGTCTCCATAGTCTTAGGTTCACCTTGGCCTCCATCCTTCTCATATTCTCCACCTTCTTCACTCCATGAATCTTCTTTATCGCCCTTGTTTTTTTAGAATTTCTCTCATTTTCCAGCACGCTTATTTTTTAAATCAATAGCGTGTGTTATTATTCTGGTCTCATTTCTTGTCATTTTCAGGGTATTTGGCTGTTAACATGGTGTTTATTCAATAAATATCACTAAAGATGTGTATTTCCAAGTAGATATCCACTACATATGTGTATTTTCAGTAGATATCTACTTAACAACATGTATGCAGTACATATGTGTATTTTCAAGTAGATATCCACTAAAGATGTAGTGCATATCACTAAAGATGTGTATTTTCAAGTAGATATCCACTACATATGTGTATTTTCAGTAGATATCTACTAAACAACATGTATACAGTACATGCGCTGCTTAAGTGGAACAAAGAATGCACATAGAAAAACCTATAAAACAGTACATAGATATCCACTTACCCTAATATTCGAGTAATTATGTGTACCCTCACATTCAGTACATTTTTCAACGTGTCTGTTGTCAATTTTGCAAGATCCCACTTCACAAACCATGGGCATGCTATCTCCTTATCTTCCTTGATCACATTGACATGTTCGCAAAACCAATACTAATCAAATTTGACAGTTTTCTTCATAATTATTCAATTTATTTTGGTTATCGAGATTAAATGGATATTTCAAAATGGAAATGAGTTATGTTTTGACGTACTAGTAATGCAAGAACACACCCTTTCACCTCTCAGATTTTAGGGTGTTTTGTTGAATTAATATGATCAACACGCTATGTATTGCGTGATGCCAAGCATAGGTGTGCATTTCTTTAATGTTTTCAACATACTTGTAAAACCTGAATGCCACAAATTGTCCACTATTGGCCAGCAAACATGTGCCTAGTAGATATAAGCACAACAAATTGACAACATATCGAATGCCTTTATCGTTGCCACTGTCTACCGAGTCTATGATTGCATTTTTCATGTTAGTTGTGGATCATTGCTTCTGATATTTGGAAATACTTCCCAAATATTTACATTCCATTTTGCCATACGAGTAGTTGATGGCCTTATCACCACATTTCAGTCCAAAAATCAATCTCACATCCGAAACAACCAATTTCACATCAACACCTCTAATTTTGAATGAGTTTGTTTTTTGGTTCCAAGTCTTCAGTATTTGGACGATGTTGTCCTCCAACTTCTTCATCATCTCCAACGTCACTCTCTTCTTCAAAATTGCATAACAAATTAGCCAAAATGGCGTACCTTGCAGCAATTCCCTATGCTTTGTTGTCAGAACAATGGTGTTAAGCAACTCGTACACAAGCTTTAACGACGATCTGTATTGTTGGTAAAATTTACCATGTCTTATGCTTGTTTTTGTTTTACTCTTCCTTTCAGTTTTTTCTTTCTTTGGGTTCTTTTAACGAGGGCATGATCGAAGTCACTGCTAGTAGTAACTGTTCACATACAAAAATAGCTTTAAAACAAGACAGAGACTGATGACACATATACACGATTTTATCAGATAATAGGTTCACATTCAGACGATATGTACATAATATCCAATTTGTTTTCAGCTATGCACGACTGTGCACGACACAACTGCACTTTTGTGTTTTCTATGTGATATGTACAACACATATTTTACAGACATTTTTTCAAACAGATAATAAAGCCATATACGACACATTTGTACACATTCTCCCTATGAAACATAATAGTTCAGATAATAGTTAAATAATATCCACTTGACTATGAACAACACCTTTTCAGACACAAATCAGAATTCTCAGATGATATCCACTTAACTTTGCACGACACAGTTTCAAAAATCAACGGATATCGCCTGAAATTTTTTCTAAACATATTCAATAGTTCATGAGTTTGATATCTTACTAAAAACCAATGTACGACACATTTTGCACACATTCTCCCTATGAATCGTAATCATTGAGATGATAGTAGATAATATGCACTTGAGATTATAGTTAGATGATATCAACTTACATTTGCACGACACATTTTCACAAATGAACGGATATCGCCTGAACTTTGTCTAAACATATTCAACAGTCTATGTAGATGATATCCACTTAATTTGTTTTTAATATAACGACTAGTATATGTCCTGCTTATCATCTTGCTCAACCTCTCCTTTATAGTCTTTGTCAGGTTCCTTCTCTTTCCTTTTCTCTGCCGAATGTTGTGGTTCCATTGCTCTCTTTGATGGCTTGGACTGTTTGGATCTTGTTGTTTCACTATGGTTCTTATTCTTCTCTGAACCATTATTTTTCTTATGGTTTCGGCGATTTTTGAGGTTTCTTATGCACCGATGTCCTAGGGTTTTGTTGCTCGTTCTGTTTCGAGGCACCGATCCCTAATTTTTGGAGAAAATCGATGAAAATCGACGAAAATCGGTGAAAATCTATAGATTTAGAAAGAATCGCTGGGAATTAAACTTCTAGGGTTTTACGGGAGTTCAATTTTTGCGTGAAAATGGCGAAATAAATGGTCATATAACTACTCCAAACAAGATATAGTGGAGCGATGATGATGATATATTTGCAGTCGTGCAATTCATTCAGGTTGTGCAAGGAGGCGTGTTGTGCAGCCGTGTGATGTGACGCTATGCAGTGGGCTTGTCAGATAGTGGCATGAATTTGTAAATTACAAATCTACCTAGGGGCAAAATGGTCAAATGAATTTTTGTGGGGGGTTTTGGGCTAGTCCTAAATACCCTGGTCCTTGAAAAGATTTTTTTTTGGTAGTTTGGGAGCCCAAATTTTTTTCCCTATTTTTAATAGTTGTACTGATACGTACTTTTATATATTAAATTATTGAAATAAAAAATACAAGTGAGTTGGCAATAGTGTTGAAATTTTTAATACTAGTGAAATATTTCATAAATCGATAATCGTAATTATCTCCAAAAATATTTGTCATAATTATCCAATAAAATATTTTATTTTAGAATTATTTTATTGCATTCTTAACATTTATCACGGGGAGGAATTCTCATATACACTTGTTTGATTCTTATATATACATTTATCAATTAGAATTACTTATGAATTAAGTATTATCTTGAATATAGAATTAATTAGTAAGTTTAGTAATATAAAATTTTATTATAAAATATTCATTATTCGAATTTAGCATGAATTCTCTAAAGGGAGAAACCTAGTGGCGACTCTGGGAAATCGGATCATTACAAAGTGATATCAGAGCGGGTTTGCGACAACCCTAGGCTTAGGTCATAGAACCCATTACTCATAATAAATTAAGTAATATTGTATGTTTGTCTCTTGAGCTAATATGTTGAACGTGCTTGAAAATTGTCAACCGTGGCATTCATTAGTTGTCATCAGAATAACTTTACAATTTGTCGTATGGAAAGGTTAAGAGAGAACAAATTTAGGAAAATTCAGACAATTTATTTTTTCGGCCTATTAATGTAATAATGGGTTTGGCCCATTTGGCCCATTAGAGAAAAACCCTAACCCCCAGTTCCCCTATAAATACTTATGTATAGCGTTGTATTCTTTATATTTTTTTCTTATACTATTCAATATATCGTTCAGGTTCCCCTCGTCTCAATTATCTTAATAGGGTATCAGAGCAAGTCTTTCTTGAACCTGTTCTCTCTAAACATTATTTTTCGAAACCCTAAAACTTTCGCCACCGCCTTCACTTTTCTCCCGTGATTTTCGTCGTTGTTATAGGCTTCATCACCACTCTGGTATCAATAACCACCACAATACCATCTTTGTCTTGCAGAGACGAACACAACGCCACCAAAATCACCGCTACCAGAGTACCAATGCGCCCACACACACCTCCTACAGCCTACAGTACCCCTAAATTGTGCTATCTCGGATTTTGGGCTCTACCACCTTAACCAGGGCTCCAAATCCATATCATGATATACCGTTGGGACCGTCTCGACAGGTGATTCTATCTAAGAAAGACTCATCACTGTATGATGTTGAACATGCCCACACGCATGACTCAAAGGTTCTGCTCCCGATTCGCGTCAAATCCACGTGCCTACTTGCACCGTCTCAGATTTTGGGCTCTATCTCCTTAACCAGAGCTCTGAATCTATCTCATAATATATCATTAGAACTGTCGCAACATGAAGATTCCAATGAAGCAAAAATCAAGAAAATCCGATGTGGCACGTGCTCCCACACGCGGTCCAAAGTTTTCGCGTTGACTCTCTCAAATCTCACACACCTCCTATTTTCTCTAACTGGTTTTGACCTTTTTTGACTAGTCTTCTATGAAGTTGGACTGATTCCTGGGGTTTTTCGGTGTTCTAATTCTATTTTGGGCCTTCGTTTTTTGATTTGAGGCTCACATAATATACTTTCTATTATATCCGTGTGGTCCCAACATTGGTTCACCCATTTTCCACTCGGTCCTTGAAGATTCAATATCGGTTCTTAAATAATTTCAATATTACGAATTTATCTATGATCTTTATTTCATCAAATTTGGATCATACAATATAGTTCTCTTTATATTGTTGATTCGGTTCATCATGGAGATTTGATCGATTCAAGGGGCTCTCAATCGGTTCTTCATGAGTATAGACTGGTTCCTAAATAATTTCAATATTCTGAATTTATCAATGACAATAGATTTTCCAGGTTCAACAGTGATTTCTGTGGGTTCTTCGCTCATTATCAATGCCAAAGAGGGTTCAGATTCTTCCTCCATTATTGTTACCTTATCTATTACAGATTTGGCTTCACTCTTGCTCCATATCTTCTCTAAAAATGGTACAAACATTTCCCATGCTCTCTCACTTATTGGAGGTAACTCTTCTTGGTTCTTTGATTCTACTTGTTGTAATCATATGACATCTGATCCTAATATTTTTCCAACCAAACTCTCTGCTATGAATATTCCTAGTATTCCTACCGCTGATGGTTCTCAAATACATGTTACTCATACCGGTCAGGTTTTTACTTCCCATCTTTTTATTCCTAACATGTATTTGATTTCGAAACTCACCTTAAATCTATTGTCTGTTGGACAATTTTGTGAATTAGGATTTTAAGTAATATTTTCTAATAGTAGTTGTCGTGTGTAGGATCGTTAGACTGGAGAAACTCTTGGGACTACTCGTAAGGTTGGACACCTATTTGAACTTACTAATTTACACCTTCCATCTCTAACTCTATCACCACCATAACCACATGTCCCTTCATCAACCTGTGTAACCTCACCACTATTGCCAACATCCTCATCCTTATCCTTATCTCCACAACCATCAACGTGTCTCTCACTATTCCAAATTTGGAATGCTCGTTTGGGCCACACTTTATCTAGCCAACTCAAATCGCTTATCTCTGGTGGTCAGTTAGGTTCAGTTCAGCATGATTCCTTCAAATGTATCCATTGCCAACCTGCAAAACAACCAACCCTACCTTTCAAAGAGAGTCAGTTTATTTTCCTTGCACCATTTTATCTAATTAATTATGATATTTGGGGGTCTTCTCCTCATGCCTTGATGGGTGGTTGTCGTTACTTTGTTATCTTTGTGGACGACTACTCTCAATATATGATAGGTGTGAAAAACCTATCTATTTCTAAACCGAATTTGTTAGTTTTCAAGCGTTTTAGTTATATTTAATTGTGTTTTTGTGTGTTTTAGTGTAGAACAGGAAAATGACATCAAAGGGAGAGAAACAAGTGAAAACGGTGGAGTAAATGTGCAAAACAGGGTTTCGGTGAATGAAGATCACCGCGAAGGCGAAAAAGAGGTAGAATGTTGGAGTCCTGAAGGGCTGAACTACCGCCTAGGCGAGAAAAGATCAGAATGATATGCTAGCAGCCACTGCCTAGGCGAAGATCCAACAGAAACTTAACCGACTTAAGTCCACCGCCTAAGGGGTGAACCACCGCTTAGGCGGTAACACTCTACACAGAAATATCTATTTTTAGTTATTTTGAAGATATTTTCCAAATCCCTCCTTTTAACCCCTTTCTCCACCAAACCTCAAGGAGATTAAGACCCCTTAGAACCTTACCTTAGATGTGGGAGAGGGCTTGGTTGTTCTTGAGAGCTCTCTTCTACCTTAGTTCGATTAGTTTAGTTCAGAAGGTGTTCTTGGCCAATCCTTGAAGATCTAGAAGAGGAAGTTCATCAACGGAGAAGAGGAAGCTTGGGAGGATTGTTCTTTGGCGAAAGTGGACTACTCCACTTTGAGATTTGGCTTTTCTTCCCTTGTTTCCATCTTTGTATTTAATGTTTATTGTTGATACTAATGATATCCTCTTGATTTAATGTTGTATTATCTAAGAACATGTTAGTGTAATTTAGAGATTAGTTAGGGAAATGTGTAGTTGTATAAATACTCGTTTGGTTTAATATACGTTTCTTTAACGGTTGTTGATTTTAAGTCCGATTGTGTTTATCATTTGATGACAAAATTAATATGCTTGTAATGGTATTGGGGTTGGATTTGAGAATCTAGGGTTTGACACTCGGGAGAGGTAACCCTGGATTCGGACTAGGGTAAACATATCGTTACGACCTAACGACCTGGGAGGGTGTTAGTTAGTGTGCAATCGATGACGTTGGGTCAAGAATCACGTGGCCTAGAGTCGTTAAGACATTGAGGGGGACCTCTTCGTCGATGCGAAGTCGCGTATTTCCCCGTCTTACACTCGGAAGAGGTGGCAGAAGAGTTTACGAACCGAGATTGTTGGATACCTAAACTCCGTTATTGTTAACTAAACGAAATCAAATGTGTATTAAGTGAACGAAATCAATCCCTAATTAATCAACCTAGTTAGAATTAACCCACTAATTGTAGTTTAGCTTAGTTTAATTTCAATTCATGTCTTCCATCATTAGGATAACATGAGACTACGTCAATTGAGGTATTCAATTCAATTATTCACACTCTTCTCTGTGGGAACGATATCCGATCTTCAAGATCCACTATATTAAAACTTTAGACCTCGTATACTTGCTAGCGTAAGTAGGCATGCACAAATGCTCCCCTACCAAGTTTTTGGCGCCGTTATTGGGGATTAGTGTGAATTTTATTTGAATATTGTCAAATTCTGTTCCCATCAACGCCGACCAAGTTTTTGGCACCGTTGCCAGGGATTAGTTTGAATTTTAATTGAATATTGCAAAAGAAATGCGGTAATAGCTCAGAACTTAAGTTTTAAATAGGAAAAACAAATGTATCGTATCCTAGTTCCGTCAACACACCAAGTTTTTGGTGCTGTTGATGTGGGATTAGTGTGAATTCTAAGTTGATATTGCGACTAAGTAGTCGAGTGTTAATCCTGACATTTATTTTTGTTTTGTTTTTAATTTTTATTTTTGTTTCATTGTGTTAATGAGATCAAGCAGAGTGAGAAAAGATAAAGAAGATTGGAATTCTTAATTCTCAATCCCGAGATTAAGCTTATTGCAGATGATAAGGACTGAGAGGAGAAGCCGACTTCAAAGCCATGATCTTGACTAAGCATTTGAGCCCAAATTCCTTATCTATGGGGAATTTTGGTGAAAAATACTTAGTGACACGATAGTCCAGCTGGGGACGATAACTCAAGCGCTATTTTTTTGAAATGAAACTTAGGGTATCAAATTACCCGATTGTTATTACTATTTATTTGATTATTTATTCTTTTTGGAAGCTGGCATGGCTTCGGAATGTGTTCGGAAGTGAATTTAAGAATGTGAACACTTGGGGAAGTATTTTAAGTTTAAAAATATTGAACAAGCGAAGTGAAAACATGCGGGGTGGAGCCGTATTTTGAAAATTTGAGAAAAACATGAAAGTGGGAGTTGCAGGCCCACCGCCCAAGCGGTGAACCACCGCTTAGGCGGTAAAAATACAGGATGCATCAAATCTTGAAAATACGCTCCATCGCCTAGGCGGAGAAACCACCGCCTAGGCAGATTAACAGCAAAACAAAATGTTTTCACACTAGTGTAATTTCGCTTAGGCAGAAAAACCATCGCCTAGGCAGAATTTCATCAGAAGGTTTGATTTTAAAGAAAAGAGTTCCACCGCCTAAGCGGTGAACCTTCTGCAGTTAAAAAGAGCCCGTTCGTTCAAAATTGAAATTGCAAGGTTCCCTCCCCAAATCCTCCACCTTCTCTCTAAAACCTCACTTCCAAACTGTTCCAATATTAAAAAATCATCCGTCCATTACCAAAAGTAGTCATTTCCATCACGATTCAACCTCCAAGAATCGGATCTCCACCCCTATTTCCGAAAATTTAGGGTTTTGCGTGAAAGGTGCGATTTCTTCATTCTCTTTTGATTGGACCATTAATTATCAACAAGTACGTTTCTTTTACATTACATTTAGTCTAGTTATTAAAATTATTGGTTGGTTTACATGATTATATCAAAGAAATCAATGGATTTTGCAATTTTGCCCCAAACCCCTTAACCCTAGTTTCACGATTTCGAAGTTCCATGGGTTTTTGGTTTGATTCTTGGTGATAAACATGTTTAATTGGATTGGTTGAGTGTGTGAACTAATATAGGATGTCACATTTGTGAAATTTGTTTGAAAAATTCAAATGGGTATTCGTTTTGGGATGTATGTGTTCTTGACAAAGTGATTAGGGAGGTTTATGTTTTTCAATTATTCATATATGATGAGGTTGTATTGGGTTTTTGTGATTGTGATTATTGGAAATGCTGAAAAGACCAGCAAAGAAAAGGGCCAGAGGAGAAAGGTTGAGTTCACACCCTAGGGTGCCGACCGACGTTGACTACGATGCCACCTGTTTTGTGTGAAAACAAGCGGAGGAGCACTGTAACAAACACGAAAAATATCGTTCCTGCATACGTCAACGAGGTTTCGGTCCGATTGAAGATCTCCCAGTGGAATTTCAAAATAAAATCTGAAGCTGCCACTGGAAGCAATTCTGTAACTCGCCACCCCCAAGCGAGATTTCTTTGGTCAAAGAGTTTTATGCTAATTCTACAGAATCCATTGACGACCAAGCAAGGGTTTAGAATCAATCTATCATCTTCGACCCTGACTTTATTAACCATCTCTTTAGACTGTCGGTACCAGAGTCCCTTGAAATCCAAGACCCTACTTTGCATAGGGTCATTCAAAAGATCGCATCTGGCAAGGTAAAGTGGAAACACCAAGGGCCGAACGTTGCTACCTTTTTGGTGCAATGCCTCAAGCCAATTTCAAAAATCTGGCGCAACTTCATCTGCGGAAGTCTCCTACCGACGTCACATCTGTCAGACGTCTCAAAGGACAAGGCCTTTTTTATCTATAAAATTTAGACCGGACAACCAATCAACGTTGGATTTCTGATCTATTCATCGATTATACATGTTACGAAGGCGGTAAAGGCTGGGCTCCCGTTTCCGTCACTATTGACCCATATTTTCAGATTAGCTGATATGACTGTATCCTGGGGAAGCCTGTGCGACCCTATCACTCTACTTAATCTATCAGTGATAAACCGATTGTGGAAGACTGGGGCACAAGAGGCAGCCGAGCCTGAGCTTGAGGAAGGGGAAAGAGCAAGCAGACAAGACGACTGGACCTTCTGGAGCCTGAGATGAAAACTCCCAAGAGAGGATTAATAACAAGTTTCAGATAGTCCTCCAAAACCAATATGATATTGCTTCTTTCCTGTACCAATTTTCGAGGCAACAAGATCGAGTCCAACAGAAGATTTGGGATGGCCTTGGCCTTGAGATAGACAATTACCCTCTGATGCCATCTATGCCACCACATCTACTCCAGACACCATACTCTCCTTCCCAAAGTGATGATGGTGATGATTTGTCTTCAGGTGAACAGTAGGGAATAAGTCTTATTCCCTAGGTATGTGTTCAACCCATTTTGTGTGCAAGCATGCTATATGTTTATTGGGTTCGCTGATGTTGGAACACTACCATGTTCAGGCCTGGATGGTATGGAATGGATGATAGTTTAGTGGGTGTTCATCCATTTTGATTTTTTTTTGTAGAAAATGATGAACAATTATTATTTTTTGAACAGAATGCAATTTTTTTTATGTATAAATCTATGTTTATGTATGTATTTTATTATGAATACTTTATTTTTAAAATTTTTAGTTTAGTTTAGTTTAATTTTTTGTTTTTGCATGTTTAGTGTTAGATTAAATTATGTATGTTAGTATTAGATTTAGTTTAGTATTGTGTATGTATAAAGTTGTGTTTGTATGTTTAGATGTGAGTTTATTTGGGCCAAGACCCGATGATGAGAATTATCCCCTAATTGCATATTGAGGTCGTGGGTAATACATTCCTTGTGTGTTTTGTGTGCTTAACATGTTGATTAGGTAAAAATTATCTCGATCCAAAAATTGCACGACATTTGAACTCAATGTATAATTATCTGAACGATTAGACATTGATTATTCGATATTATGCTCATGATAGAAAATAAGGAAACTAGAACTTGATTTGGGGAAAACTTGGGGCGAAATCCTAGGTAAGGTAATTCCGGAGACGTGATTTAGGCCGTCAATTTTTTGCTTGAACCGTTGTAGCTAACCTGAAAATTTTCATACCTTATTTCCCATGTCATAGCCAATAACGTAATCAAATTCTGAAAACATTCAAATACTCTTTTCAATTGAATTTCTCCTAACCCAATGTCACTAAGCCTAATTTTCAAAATTGAGTGAAATCAAGTGAGCGGTAGGGTTTCTGATAAATTTTTATTGATTCGGTATTTGTGTATTCCCTTGTCACTTTCGTATTTCTTTTTTGCACGCTCCTAAAAATAAGTTTGGGGGTGTGTTTCTATCATTTCTTTTTACATATTCCTAAAATTTTATAAATTTGAATAAGTTTGGGGGTATGTTTCTCTAACTTCTTTTTGCACTCTCCTAAAACTGTAACTATTCGAATTAAATTAGGAATATGTTTAAAAAAAAATAAAAATGAATAAATATAGTTTTTCATTTTCTTCTCTTTTCGACAAGTGAATACCAGGATTTTCATTTCTTATTCAGAGTTGTATTATAAGAATGTGGGGTCATGAGAGAGGATAGCGACAAGCGATTTTACCTCGAGTATCGATCGATTAAACCTATTTGCTATGTTTATTCCAATGATACCCGTGGTTGTTCTCCAAATCCAAACCAATCCCTATGGATTTTTGTGAATATCCGAGCCTACATTAGTGGATAGTAGACTCCAATCAAGCGTATGGTTTTCCTGAATCCTTCAACGGTTTAAGTTATGAGCTTAACGATTGAATAATCGAATCCGATATTTGACTAGTTATACATTTGAGTTCTCATACACACACTTTAAATGGATCTAGAATGGTTTTTATTGATATTGATAGTTGAAATTCTATAACCCAATTGGTGTGGATTACTTCCCGAACTTGATTCGATTTAGGGATGTTGAGGGAGGAACAAATTGGTCATTTTGATTGAACTTTATATTTACATGCATATACTTCTTTCGTGTTAGTTTAATTTTTCATTTTTAGTTGATTCGTTCGTTAGTTAATTTAGATTAGCGTTAGTGTTCCATCTTCAACTCTATTACCACCACAACCACATGTCCCTTCATCAACCTGTGTAACCTCACCACTACTGCCAGTATCCTTATCCTCATCCTTATCTCTAAAACCATCAACGTTTCTCTCACTATTCCAAATTTTGGATGCTCGTTTGGGCTACACTTCATCTAGCTAACTCAAATCGCTTATCTCTGGTGGTCAGTTAGGTTCAGTTCAGCATGAGTCCTTCAAATGTATCCATTACCAACCTGCAAAACAACCAACCCTACCTTTCAAAGAGAATCAATCTATTTTCCTTGCACCCTTTTATCTAATTCATTATGATATTTGGGGGTCTTTTCCTCATGTCTCGATGGGTGGTTGTCGTTACTTTGTTATCTTTGTGGACGACTACTCTCGATATACATAGTTGTTTTTTATAAAACATCGATTCAAACTATTCCAAATATATTCTAAGTTTTCCTCTATGGTTCAAACACAATTTTCTAAAAATATCAAAGTTTTTAGCTTAGATAATGCAATGGAATATAAGGATCGTGCTTTTCTTAACCTGCTTCGCAAAAATGGCACGCTCCCTTATCGCTCATGTCCTAGTACATCCCAACCAAATAGACGAGTGAAACACAAATATAGACATATTCTTGACATAGTTTGTGCTCTTCTCAGTTCTTTATTGTGTCCTGAGCGTTTTTGGGGTGATGCTGTTTTTACAGCTGTCTATATAATAAATCGTGTCTCTTCTGCTACAATTCAAAACCAGTCTCCATTTGAGCGTCATTTCGATAAACCTCCCTATTACTCAGAACTTAGAGTCTTTGGTTGAACCTATTTTATTCTTCTCAAACCACATAAAAACAACAAACTGGAACCAAGGGCTCGTCTGTATTATTTTATTGGATATGGCATCAAACATAACGAGTATCGCAATTGGGATCTCATTTCTAAAACCCTTTATATTTCGCGACATGTCATTTTTTGGGAACATCAAATGTTTTCTTTCTTACGGTCATTTGAAATGTCAACCCTTACCAACTCTAAATTCTTTACTAATCCATCAATTGAGTTATTTTCAGAGGATACAGTTCCAGGTACTGTTGATTCCACTCCAACACTATTAGTTGAGCCCAGCTATGCCCCTTATGTTGAGTCTACCCTAGAACTACCAGTTGAACCTACTCCAGAACCACCAGTTGATCTTACCCTTCCAACTTCAGCGACCATGCTTGAGACTTCTTATGTGGCCGATGATCCTGTACTACCTTCCTTTGAGACCCAAGCCCTAGATCACCCCCGTCGCTCTACCAGGGTAACTCATCCTCCACATGGCCTTTTTGATTTTTATTGTTTTTTCACGATACTTCACCTGCATGAGCCTCAATCCTATAAGGAGGCTAGTACTAATCCTCTTTAGTAGAAAGCAATGGACGAAGAACTTTCGGCCCTCACCAAAACTCATACCTGGGATATTGTTGATCTGCCCCTTGGAAAAACTCCTATTGGGTGCAAATAGGTGTTTAAGATCAAGACACATTCTGATGACTCTGTTAAATAATATAAAGTTCGACTTGTTTCCAAGGGATTTGCTCAAGAATATGATATTGACTATGAAGAGACGTTTGCTCTAGTGGCGAGACTAACATCTGTATGTACATTTCTTGTCGTCACCGCCATTTGAAAATATACTATTTTTCAAATGGATGTCAAAAATACATTTGTCAATGGAAATCTTATTAAGGAAGTTGATACCTCTCCCGGCCTGGCTACCCCTCGAAATAAAGTTTATCGCATTCGCCGTTCTCTATATGGTTTGGAACAAGCTCTACGTGCCTAGTTTGCCAAATTCAACACTACTATTCATCAGTTTAGATTCACACCTAGTGCTCATGATTCGGCTCTATTTATTCTCCATATTGCCAACGGTATTTATCCTTCTTTTATATGTGCATGATATGGTTATTACTGGAGATGATCTACGTGGTATTTCTGAACTCAAAAATTTTTGTAGTAGCCAATTCAATATGAAAGATCTTGGCCTGCTCACCTATTTTCTTGGCGTCGAAGTCTTATCTAGTTTTGGTGGATATTTTATCTCTTAGGCCAAATATGCCTTGGATCTCATTTCCAAGGCTGGGATCACTGACTTAACCATTATCACTACTCCTCTCGAGCCGAATATTAGACTTACCCCACTCGATGGTTCACCTCTTCAAGATGCCACTCTATATCGCCAACTGATTGGAAGTCTTATATATCTTACTGTCACTCGCCCTGACATTGCCTATACCATTTATCAAGTCAGTCAGTTCTTGTCTGCTCCTTGGACTACCCATTACTCAATTGTTCTTTGCATTCTTTGGTATGTTAAGAGTACTTTATTTCATGGGCTTCATTTCTCAGCTCAGTCTACTTTTGTAAGATCGGATATCGTTCCACTGGGACTGGCTGGTAATTCGGTTGAGTATTACGACTTCAATAGTTTAATATTATCTCGACTAATCAAATTTTGTTTGTTTTCTATTTAATATACTAAGATAAACGACAACTATGAAGTTAGTTCTAATTACACTAATTACTTAGGTATCGATTTCTTTCACATAATGCATAATCGAAGTCATTAAGTTAGCTATAATGGTTTTCTATCTAGTCCGATAATCTCTATATCAATAACTCCTTTGCTACTTCTCCCGAGTGTAAGACGGGAGATTACACGACTTCGTGTCAACTAAGAAGTCCCCTTTAATGCCTTAACGACCCTAGGTCGCGTGAGTCTTTAGCCAACGTCATGGATTGCATATGTTCTAACGCACTCCCGGGTCGTTAGAACGTCACGTTGTATTTACCCTAGTCCGAATCCAGGGTTACCTCTCCCGAGTGTCAAACTCCGTATTCTCGGTTTATCAATACAAGCATATTATCAAGAATAATGGTAAACACAATCGGATTTAGACAAACAACACATTAAAGTAACACTAATTCATTTAACTTAACAATTACATTATTTCAACTACACCTAAGTAACATTTAACTAATACTATAAGAACTTAGCCATATACCATACAAAATAAGAGGGATTCAACATTCTTAGATATGAAAAAGTGATTACAAATATAAAAACAAGAGAGAAACGACCAAATCTAGAAGTAAAACGGTTCACTGTCGCTAATGATCGATCCACAAGTGATCCTTCTTTGTCCGAATGATGAACCTCCTTCTTGATCTTCAAAATATAGCTTAAGAGCTTTTTACTAGGGTTAGGGTTCTTCAACTCTTTGTTTCAGACGTGGGAAAAGGGTATATATAGGCCTAGGGGTCCAAAAATATGTAAACAGATATTTTGGGCTGTTCTGCGAATTCTGCCTAAGCGGTAGAATCTTCGCCTAGGCGGAGTTTAAGTCGGTTAGAATTCTGCCTAGGCGATAGTTTCTTTTCCTAAGCGGAGGACTAACTTCTTGGGCCCCCTTTCTTTCTGACGGATTTCCGCCTAGGCTGTAGCTACTTCGCCTAGGCGGATTTACAGCAGTACAGCTCTTCCAGCAGTTCAGCACTTCCAGCGTTCTGATGGATTTCTGCCTAGGCGGTGGAAACTTTGCCTAGGAGGATTTCAACTCTTCAGCATTTGCAACTTTCTGATGAATTTTTGCCTAGGCGGTGGATACTTCACCTAGGAGGAATTGCGTTGTTTTTTGAAACCTTATTTTTTCATCCTTTTGGCTACCCTTTTCTCCACTATTTCGCTCGGTTGGCCGATTGTTTACGTCCCTTCTCCTAACTAATAAAAATAGCTAAAAAGGTATTCAAACTCCAATAAAATACTTGAAAACTGGCAAATTCGGTTTAGAATTAGATAGGTATTTTACACCTATCAAATACCCCCAAACTTGGAATTTTGCTAGTCCTCGAGCAAAACACCCTAATGCTAAATAACACTAACTACACTAATTAGCTACATTCTAAACTACAAATAAGTAATCATTAACAAATAAGAAATACACACCTGAGAGATTTAAGTTTAGTCAAAGAAACCATGTTATTCTTCCCTCAACAACCCGTAATCAGATCCGGTTAAGGAATAACACACACTACGTGGTGTTCTAGAATTTCAACACTCAATATCAGTTAAAATCATTTTAGATCCTATTGAAGTGTGTGTGTGAGAGAACTCGGATATATAACTATCCAACGCCAGATTGGATTATTCAATAAATAAGGTCATGACTTAAACTTGTTAAAACATTCAGGAAAGCCATATGCTTGACTGGGCTCAACTATCCACTAATGTAGGTTCGGACATTCACCGAGGTCAATAGGGCTTGGTTTGGCTTTGGAGAACGGCCAAGAGTATCGTAGAAATAGAAACTCGTTATAATTTTTAACGATACCCGAGGTATAAACGCTTGTCGCTAAATCTCTCTCATAACCCCCTTATCTTTGAAGATATTAACCTGAACAATATTTAGTAAACTTGTATTCACTTGTCACAACAATCGAATTTAAACACTATATTCACATAGGTTTGTGTCTTTTTTTTTTTTTTTAACACATACCTCCAAACTTATTCAAATTTATACAATTTTAGGGGCATGTTAATACAACTAAAGGATTGACAAGTGAATACTCTTATACTTAACCAAAAACATTTTAAACTGAAACCTCGATTACCCGCTTCAAGTTAGCATAATCTAATGCTACTTGTTTTCACTCAATTTTCACTTTTATTCCTAGAGACAATGGTTCTAAAAGATTTACTTGGTTAAAGTATAGAAACAAGTTTAGAAGTGAAAAAGTTTTATGGCTTCGACAGGAGAACGAGGGAATAACTTCTCAGGTTAGTTTCAAACGGTTCAAGCGATGAAAATGAAGGCCTATATCATGCCTCCAGAATTACCTTACCTATAATTTCGCCTCAAGCCTCCCCTAGTCAAGTTCCAAATTCCTCATTTCTGTCATGAACTTATTACTGAGTAATCGGCATCAAATCGTTCAACTAGTTATACAATGAGTTTATGCGATCGTGCAATTTAGGATCAAAACAATTTTCACCTAATCGACATGCTAAGAACACAAAACACACGTGAATGACATTACCCCCGACCTTAATATGCAATTTAGGGACATAGCTCGGACGAACTCAAAAACTCAGCATGCACGTACAACTATATTCATTAACAAATCTACTCTAATTCTAGAAACTAACATTACTTATACTAATTATCCTTACACATGCATAGCTAAACATTACACATGCACAACAAAAAGAATTTCAAAATTTACAAAAAAAATTTACATTAATATCATTAAAAACTACAATTTGTACACAAAAATAATTTTATCCCTTTTTACATCAAAAATTTTTCATCCTTCATATCCTCCCCAAAAAACATCAAAAAATTTTCATCCTTCATATCCCCCCCAAAAAACAAAAAATAACTACATGCTTGCATTGCATAACATATACCCCCAAACTTGAACGAGGTAGTGTTCTCACTGCCTAAGCAGCGAATCCAATAGAAAAATAGACAAATATGTATGGAAAACTGGGGTGGACACATACCTAGGAGGGAAGACATACGAGTCTAATCTCCTACCATTCATTATAGTGGAGATGGCGATGGCGGCTCATCAGTCTCGGAAGGCGGCACCGGCGTATAACGCGCTATGTCGATTCTGAGATGTTCAAATATAACTCTTTGGTTTTGATCTTGTTGCTGGATATAGGAATCCATGTAGTTCTCCATCCGAGCCAAATTAGCTTGAAGTTGGCTAATGTCGGACTGGAGACTACAGACATCTTGTGAAATTTGGATGAGTTGGCCGTGGCTAGTTGAGGGCGTCGGTGGCTCCGAAGGGTCAGCTTCTTCCTCTTCCTAACCCTTTTTCTCCTTCACCTGGTCCGCCTTTCCATACTCTGTTAATCATTGCAAGATCCAATGGCTTTATAGGTGGAGAGGGGCTTGTGAATGTGATACGAACTCTGGCTTGTTGAAAGAACGCGGTGAGGAAGGAGGAAAAATGAAGGCCACCCTTCTTCGTCCTGGAAGTATGAATTATAGAAGAATAAATGTGCCAGCCAACATTTACGGGCGTCCCTCTATCAATGCCGTAGAGCATAAACGCTCGTTCTTTGGACACATCGGACACATGGGTAGTTGGGAGCAGATTGGCGCAGATAAATAAATACCAAATCTTTGGGATCGGTTTCAGAAACTGAGACTTGAAGATTGCCTGACCTTGCCATGTGTTCGTCCACTAGGCATTTCCCATCGTCAGGGTCTAAATCACCGCACTCATAGTCGGTGTGGCGGCATCAGATAAATCTCTTGAGGCTTCGGGCCTAGTCAATCCCAGCAATTCATTGAAATGGTCGGCACTGAACAGAACAGGAATGTTTTGAACCCGTGTTTGAAATCCCGTGGCCTCCTCAATGTTCGCCTAAAATTCTCGTACAAGGGCCAACTCCCCTGGTGGGGGTGGAGCACAGAACTGTTCCCATCATCTTTGTAGAATAACAGTCCTGATTTCTTCCGGGAGTTCATTCAAAGGTTCAAACCCCCTCTGATGGATGCCAGGCCGCTTACTTTCATGCTCTTTGTATCGGTCCTTAGCCTGCTTTGAAACAAATTTGAGGGAGTTGTAATCCAAAGCAGGCGGAGGTTCGTCTGTTCGTGGTTGCTTGGCTATACGACGCTTTGCCATTTTCCCTGAAAATCAAAATCACAACACCAACCAAAATAATAACAATAGAACACGCAATTCAAACCCTTGTCAGTGAACACACAATGCCCTATTTTATCAAACATATGCCAATCAAAGCCAAACAATACAAATCTCGCAAAATATCCTACCAACCATAACCAAATCACATTTTTGTCGCAATGTAGCACAAACTAAATGATTCACATTGTATATCAACACAAAAACATGATAGGGTTTACCATTTATCATTCCTCAATCCCAAATAGCATGAAAACCGCAACTTAGGGTTTAAAGGGGTTTAGGGTTCTAATCAAATCCAGTGATTTTTGAAATAAATGAGAAAATAAAGCAAATATTTCAACAACTAAATGAAAAATAGGATCATTGACACTTACTTGTTGAAATTTTTTGATCAAATCACTGGAGAATGGCGATTTTGCACTGTTTCACCATTCAAACCCTAATTTTCGAGAATGGGGAGGAATTCCACGTTTGGACGAAGATTCTTGGTGAAAATCCAAGTTTTTAGAAATATAGAATGAATCTTTAATGGGAGGAAGGAATTTGGGGGGGGGGGGGTGAAGTTGAGAGGTTTTTTGAAATTTTTAGGAGGGAAATGTCGTTTGCGAAGAGGACTGTGCGTTTTAAAACAAGGCTCGCGTGAATTCGCCTAGGCGGTGGTTTTTCCGCATAGGTGATGTAGCGCATTTTTCTTTCAAAAAACCTACTGGTGTTAATTCGCCTAGGCAGTGGTTTTTTCGCTTGCGTAAGTTTACACCAGTGTGAAACCCTTGATTTCGTGTAAATCCACTTAGGCGGTGGGTTTTCCGCCTGAGAGAATTTACACCAGTGTAGGAACTCAGCTTTTCTTTATTTTTTTCGCCTAGGCGGTGGTTTTACCACCTGGGAGAAGTTACGGCAGTGTATAACTTCAGGTTTTTGCTTCCTATTTCCACTTTGGCGGTGGTTTTTCCGCCTAGGCGAATTTACGCTAGTATGTTTCCTCAGCCTTCTGTCCAATTTTTGCCTGGGCGGTGGTTTTTCCACCTAGGCAAATTTTTTCCAGTGTGGACTTAAGTTGGATTCCTTCAGGTTTTCACATTGTTTCTCTACACCTCTTATTTCCTCGTCATTCCTCAAATGCGTTTTAGCATGCAAATCAATCCTAAGTGTCTAGCCTCATTAATTCACCACAAAAAATAGTATTACAAGATCAATACGATCTCCAAAAAATAATTTATATAAAAGTTGGGAATATTCGTTACCACGATGACATATCAAAAGATGTTGCTTGGTTTTACGTCCCTAGCATGGACGTTGATGAATTCCGGCTCTATCCTTCAACGAGGGAGATGTTCTCCACAACTCGCTTTTCATCCTTGAAGTAGTACTTGATCCGCTCGCCGTTAACTTGGAAAGTTCATCCGTCTTCGCCTTCTAGCTCGATAGCACCAAATGGATAAATATGCTTGATCCAGAATGGTCCAGATCATCGGGACTTCAACTTTTCGGGAAAGAGTCTCAGCCTTGAATTAAACAATAAAACCTGTTGGCCCGAACTGAACTCCCTCTGGACTATCATTTTATCATGCCACCTCTTCGTTTTATCTTTGTAAAGCTTGGCATTATGATAAGCCTCATGCCAGAATTCCTCTATTTCATTCAATTGGAGGAAGCGTTGCGCACTAGAAGCTTTTATGTCAAAATTGAGTTTCTTAATCGCCCAGAATGCATGGTGCTCCAATTCAACGGGAAAATGACACGCTTTCCCAAACACCAATTGATACGGAGATATGCTGATCGGTGTCTTAAAAGCCATGCGATAAGACCATAAAGCATCGTCAAGCTTTACTGCCCAATCCTTGCGATTAGTATGAACCGTTTTCTCCAGAATTAGCTTGATTTCTCGGTTTAAAACTTCAGCTTGGCCATTTGTCTGTGGGTGGTATAGTAGCGCCACCATGTGTCTAACCCCATACTTTGCCAACAAAGCATTTAGTATTTTGTTACAAAAGTGGGTTCCCTCATCACTGATTAAGGTTCGAGGTGTTCCGAACCGTGTCATGACGTTGTGCTGAAGGAACTTCAAAACCACTTTGGCATCATTGCTAGGTGTTGCTATGGCCTCGACCCATTTAGACACATAGTCCACCGCTAATATAATAAATTCCTTACCAAATGACGACGGAAATAGCCCCATGAAATCTACGCTCCATACATCAAATAACTCAAGCTCAAGAATTGACGTCAGTAGCAATTCATGCCTTCTCGATATGTTACCCACCCTTTGACATCTATCACAGGTTTTCACAAACGTATATGAATCTTTAAATAAAGAAGGCCAGTAAAAACCTGATTGAAGTACTTTCGATGCTGTGCGAGTCACACCAAAATGGCCGCCACAAGGTGATGAATGGCAATGGTAGAGAATACTAGCTACTTTTTCCTCTGGAACACATCTCCGGATCACCTGATCAGCACATTTCTTGAATAGCAATAGCTCGTCCCACAGATAATACTTTACATCAAAAAGAAATTTCTTCCTTTGGGCTCCCGTCAACTCAGGTGGTAACACGTTACAAGATAATTAACAATGTCCGCTTACCATGGAAGTGCATTTTCCACTGAAAATAGTTGTTCATCAGGGAACACTTTCGTGATGCTAGACTCCTCACCAACGTCTTCTCGAATCAACCTCGACAAATGGTCGGCAACAACGTTTTCACTCCCCTTTTTGTTCCTTATTTCAACATCAAACTCTTGCAATAGAAGAATCCACCTTATCAATCTCGGCTTGGCATCTTTCTTTGCAAATAAGAACCGGATAGCCGCGAGATCCGTGTAGACGATCACTTTTGACCCAATGATATAAGACCGGAACTTATCATAAGCAAAGACCACCGCTAGCATTTCTTTCTCAGTCGTGGTGTAATTCTCCTAGGAATCATTCAATGTGTTACTTGTATAATAGATTGAGCGGAAGATCTTCTCCTTCCGTTGGCCTAACACCGCGCCAACGGCATAGTCACTCGCATCGCCCATTATCTCAAATGGCATTTCCCAATCCGGAGCGACCATTATTGGAGCCGTGATCAACTTCTCCTTTATCACCTTGAAAGCCTTATGCAAGCCTCATTGAATTCAAATAAGGTATCCTTCTCAAGAAAGTGACATAACGACTTCACCATCTTCGACAAGTCCTTGATAAAGCACCGGTAAAAGCTGGTATGCCCCAAGAAACTTCGAACTCCTTTCACATTAATCGGTGGCGGAAGCTTCTCAATCGTTTCAATCTTTGCTTGGTCTACCTCAAGCCCCTTAGAAGAGACTCAATGACCTAAGACGACCCCCTCTTTAACGATAAAGTGGCACTTCTCCCAATTTAGAACCAAATTTTTCTCCTCACATCGGTCAAGAACAAGCGCCAGATTATAGAGACAGTGATCAAAGGACGACCCAAAGACTGAGAAGTCATCCATGAAGATTTCCATTTTTACCTCCACCATATCAGAAAATATCGCCATCATACACCGTTGGAAAGTTTCCAGTAAATTGCAAAAGCCAAACGGCATACGTCGATAAGCAAACGTTCCATATGGGCATGTGAAAGTAGTCTTCTTTTGGTCCTCCGGTGCAATGGCTATTTGATTGTAACCTGAATAGCCATCAAGAAAGCAATAGTACTCATATTCAGCTAATCGATCTAGCATTTGGTCAATGAAAGGAAGAGGAAAATGATCATTCCTCGTCTCCTTATTCAATCTTCTATAATCAATGCATACACGCCATCCCGTGATGGTCCGTGTAGGAATAAGGTCGTCCTTCTCATTCTTCACCATCGTCATACCTCATTTCTTGGGCACCACTTGCACCGGGCTAACCCATTCACTATCGGATATAGCGTATATAATTCTCATATTCAAGAGCTTCAACACCTCCATACTCACCACTTCCTTCATAGCCGGATTTAGCTGTCGTTGATGTTCAATTGAGGGTTTAAACTCATCCTCCATCAAAATCTTATGCATACAAATCGAGGGGCTAATTCCTTTGATATCCGAAATAGACCACGCAAAAGCGGATCGGTACCTCTTCAAGATTCTCAGCAACTTACTCTCCTCTTCTTCCGTCAGAGTTGATGAAATTATAACCGGATCGATCAAATTCTCTCCCCAAAAGATATACCAAAGGTGTTCTGATAATTGCTTGAGTAATAACCCACCGTGAGGCAGATTTGATTCCTCGGGAGAGTTTTCAACTTCTTCAATCTTCGCCATATGAATTGGATCTTCTACGTCTTTAGATTGAGCATCCAAAGTCAACACGTAGTCCACAACGTCAGGTTCTGTGGTAGAGCCTTCTTCACCAAGATCCCCCACAGATAAGGAATTGGTGAGTGTATGCTCTAACGAATCCATCTCCATAGTTGCAAGAAAGAACTCCCTCACGCAAGAGTCCACAACGTCAACTCGATTACAATAGAGAGGTTCATCTGGAAAGTTCATAGTTCTAAATATGTTGAACCTTATCTATTCATCATTGACTCTTAACGTCAAATTTCCGTTATGCACATCAATCAAGGCCTTTCCCGTTGCAAGGAAAGGTCTTCCTAGGATGATCGAGATTTCTCTATCTTCTTCCATTTCAAGCACAACGAAATCCACATCCACCGAAAATATGAATTTGTCTACCTTCACTAGCACATCCTCAATGATACCTTTCGGATAGGTTAATGAACGATCCATCATTTGAATAGAGATCGTTGCCGGCTTTGCACTTCCAAGTCCTAACTTCCGATAAATGGAAGAAGGCATCAAATTAATACTCGCCCAAGATCACAAAGCGCCTTATCAAAATGAGATTTTTCGATAGTACACAGAATTGTGAAACTACTAGGATCCTTCAATTTGATAGGTAACTTTCTTTGTAGTATTGCACTACACACCATTTCGTAATCCTCCAACTTCCTCTTCTTTGGCATGATGTCCTTCAAGAACTTGCCATAGTTGGACATTTGTTCCAATGCATCCGCAAAAGGTATGTTGATGTGGATTTTCTTGAAGATTTCAAGAAATTTCTCAAATTGGACATCCAACTTCCTCTTTTGGAATCTTTGAGGATATGGAAATGGGGTTGCTAGAATCGATGGATTATCTGAAAATGTTACTCGCCCCGGTATCACCCTTTCATCTTTTTTTCTCTCCTTGACTTTCTCTTTGTTATTATCCCCATTCACGTCTTCATTCGGCTTCTCCTTTCCTTCATCGATTATTGCTTCAACTTCCTCCTTTGAACTAGTTCTTGGTTCATCATGTGAAAACTCACGACTCACTCCCGGCTCGGTTTCCATAGGCCTTATCACTTCCACATCTCTTCTGCTCCTCAATTTAATCGCCTTGCATTCCCGAGGGTTGGTTTCTGTGTTGCTTGGAAACTTCCCTTTTCGTTGTTCTTGAATGGCCCTACCAAGCTGCGTGATTTGAGTCTCAAGAGCCTTCACCGTGGCGTTAGTGTTTGTATAAGTGGTATCGATAGAGTCCAGCCGTGTTTCATGTTTGTTCAGCCGATTATACGTCTCACGCATCATAGTCTGCGTCTCCTTCATAAATGAACCCAAAACCTCATCCAAATTTAACTTCGGATTATGCATTGGTGGTTGTTGCATTGGACGATTGGATTGCATTGGATATCCCGAAGCTTGATTTCCATAACCCGGAGGTGGCTGGAAAGCTTTCTGATTATGCATATGAGAAATTCTCATGGTTACGAAGTCCAGGATTGTAATGAGTCGGAATGTTGGTAGTCGACCTGAAAGTGTAGGCACAGTTGTTTAGAAAATGGCATTCTTCGAACTCGTTATCCAATCCGGATTGAGAACAACTTGCTTCTATCTCCTCCCCTTGACTCGATAAAGCTCATTTTGTAGACAAGGCGACTAATTGATCCGAGAGCTTGGACACTTGGGCCGATAACGTTGCAATATGGTCAGATTCTTGGATAGAAGTGACCCGTCTTCCCATGTTCCTCTCATTCGGCCATTGATAATTATTAGTCGCCATTTCTTCCAATAATGCATTTGCTTCGGTAGGGGTTTTGGACAACAACGATCCCCCTGAGGCTGCATCGACTATCAATCTAGTCTGGCCATCCAACCTGTTATAAAATAATTGGGTTTGAAACCAATCTTGATAACCGTGTTGGGGGAACCTTCTCAATAAGTTCTTAAATCTCTCCCATGCTTCAAATAACGGCTCAAAATCTCTCTGGCGAAACTGCGCAATCTCGCCTCGGATTTGAGAAGTCTTCGAGGGTGGAAAGAACTTAGTGAGGAACCTTTGTGTAAGGTCCTCTCAAGTATTAATGCTCCCCGGTTGAATCGATTGAAACCATCCCCTTGCTCTATCTCGTAAGGAGAACGGAAATAACCTCAACCTTATAACATCTTCGGTAACTCCATTAATCTTGACGGTGTCACAGATCTCAAGAAAGGTTACCAAGTGTACGTTGGGGTCTTCGTGAAGGTTCTTGCCATACTGGTTTTGCTGAACCATATTGATTAGGGCGGGCTTCAATTCGAGGTTATTCGCCTAGATCGGCTGCCTCCGGATCCCTAAATAGTTGTCCAACATGAGTGGCCGATAATAGTCCCTAAGGACTCGTTGTGGCCTCTCATGCTCCAGAGACTGAAGTGCTTGCGGTTTCGGTGGTTGTGGAACATTTTCACGTCCCCCGGCCATTTCGGTAGCTTTTTCCTCTTTCTGTTTAGCAATACATTGACTACGCTGCATGCATTGCTCAAATTCAATAGATAAATAAAATAAATAAATGAATTGAATGAAATTTAAAAGCAAAATAATTATCGTGATTAACATTCAACTACTTGATCACAATATCAACTTAATTGAAAAACACATTGCCGTCCCCGGCAACGGCGCTAAAAACTTGTACGTGCGAGGATTCACAACCATCCTCCTCGCATTAATTGGACTACTCACAAGTGTACGAGGTCTAGTTTTAATATAATAAATCTTGTAAGATCAGATAACGTTCCACTGGGACTGGCAGGTAACGGTTGAGTATTGCGACTTTAATAGTTTCATATTATCTCGACTAATCAAATTTTGTTTGTTTTCTATTTAATATACTAAGATAAACGACAACTATGAAGTTAGTTCTAATTACACTAATTACTTAGGTATTGATTTCTTTCACATAATGCATAATCGAAGTCATTAAGTTAGCTATAATGGTTTTCTATCTAGTCCGACAATCTCTGTATCAATAACTCCTCCGCTACCTCTCCCGAGTGTAAGATGGGGGATTACATGACTTCGTGTCAATGAATAAGTCCCCTTCAATGCCTTAACAACCCTAGGTCGCGTGAGTCTTTAACCAACGTCACGGATTGTATACGTTTTAACGCCCTCCCAGGTCGTTAGAATGTCATGTTGTATTTACCCTAGTCCGAATCCAGGGTTATCTCTCCCGAGTGTCAAACCCTGTATTCTCGGTTTATCAATACAAGCATATTATCAAGAATAATGGTAAACACAATCGGATTTAGACAAACAACACATTAAAGTAACACTAATTCATTCAACTTAACAATTACATGATTTCAACTACACCTAAGTAACATTTAACTAATACTATAAGATCTTAGCCATATACCACACAAAATAAGAGAGATTCAACATTCTTAGATATGAAAAAGTGATTACAAAGATAAAAACAAGAGAGAAACGATCAAATCTGGAAGTGAAACGGTTTAATGTCGCTAATGATCGATCCACAAGTGATCCTTCTTTGTCCGAATGATGAACCTCCTTCTTGATCTTCAAAATATAGCTTAAGAGCTTTCTACTAGGGTTAGGGTTTTTCAACTCTTTGTTTCAGACATGGGAAAGGGGTATATATAGGCCTAGGGGACCAAAAACATCTAAACAGATATTTTGGGCTGTTCTGCGAATTCTCCCTAAGCGGTAGAATCTTCGCCTAGGCGGAGTTTAAGTCAGTTAGAATTCTGCCTAGGCGATGGTTTCTTCGCCTAGGCGGAGGACTAACTTCTTGGTCCCCCTTTCTTTCTGACGGATTTCTGCCTGGGCTATAGCTACTTCGCCTAGGCGGATTTACAGCAGTGCAGCTCTTCCAGCAGTTCAGCACTTCCAGCGTTCTGATGGATTTCCGCCTAGGCGGTGGAAACTTCGCTTAGGCGGATTTCGATACTTCAGCCCTTGCAACCTTCTAACGGATTTCCGCTTAAGCGGTGGAAACTTCGCCTAGGAGGATTTCAATTCTTCAGCATTTTCAACTTTCTGATGAATTTCTGCCTAGGCAGTGGATACTTCGCCTAGGCAGAATTGCACTGTTATTTGAAACCTCATTTTTTCATCTTTTTGGCTACCATTTTCTCCACCATTTCGCTCGGTTTGCCGATTGTTTACGTCCCTTCTCCTGACTAATAAAAATAGCTAAAAATGTATTCAAACTCCAATAAAATACTCGAAAACTGGAAAATTCGGTTTAGAATTAGATAGGTATTTTACACCTATCCACCGCATCAATAGACATCTAACCACTGGTTACTATTTCTTTTGGGCAATTCTCTTATTTCCTAGCATAGTAAGAAATAAACAATGGTTGCTTGCTCCAGTACTGAAGCTGAATATCGTGCCATGACTGATATAACTCAAGAACTTCTCTAGCTTGGATGGCTAATCGCTGACATGGGCATCCCTTCTCCTGCTGCCACTACCTTGTACTGTGACAACAATAGTACTATTCAGATCGCTCACAATGATTTATTCCTCGAGCGTACAAAATACTTCAAGACTGATTGCCATTTCATCCGTCATCACATTCTCTAGAATACAGTTCGTCTATAATCTGTCAGTTCAATTGATGAGAAAGTAGACATTTTCACTAAAGCCCATCCACCCAGACACTTTCAGTCTCTGGTTTCTAAACTCCTGTTTACCACCAATTTACCACCTTGAGTTTGAGGGGGGATGTTAATGTAATAATGAGTTTGGCCCATTTGGCCCATTAGGGCAAAACCTTAACCACCACGACCCCTGTAAATACTTGTGTATAGAGTTGTATTCTTTATATCTTTTCTCATACTATTCAATATATCGTTCATGTTCCCCATTTCTTAATTATCTGAATACAACCATGCTATTTCATTCTCTTTCTGTTTGTTTCTATGGGATCATAAAAGTACAGACTAATAAAAATAATACCAAATGTGGAGTTTACTTACTAAACATTCTCTTGTATGTTTAATAATCTCGCTCAAACTCCTATATCTTTATATGTGCACTCTACATTTTTCTAGACCAATTTGAACACAATTAGGAGATACTTGAGATACTATATATTGGATCTAAAAAAAATGTATAGTTGACCAATTGCGAGCAAATAAAAGCTATTATCAATAATGTTAATGGCATCCCAAGATTAAAATAGTAATGGACAAATGAGGGTAGGGATGATTCACCGGTTAACTATCTAGCATCATTGTTTTACCAAGACATGAGGCTGATTTTGGTCTCTACAGTTCAACTTGAACATATTAATGGCATTTGATTAATGCAACTTACCTATAACAAGTAAAGTGAGACTGACAAGTCCCTCAAAGGTTAATAACAAAAATGAGACTTTCTCTCTCTAAGAAACGCTCTCTCTCTCTCTAAAACCCTAGGGTATCGCGATGGCAATAAACGGAATCCTTCCGCCGCTGCCACCTCCTATCTAAACTGGCTCCACTGTTTTGATTCCTCCTCATTCTTGTCCTTAAATCCCTCCTATATCTAACCCTAAATCCACCCACCACATTCCATTCGCCCAAAAATCCTTCACGAGCCTCATGCAATAGAATGCCCCACTTCTCTCTATAAAACAAGTGGAATCGTACCATAGAGAACCTGCAATCTTCTTCTCTAATAATGAAGTGGCTTGTCTCGTAACTCCATTTCAATTTTCACTTGTAGGTAAACTCACCCATGGCTGCCCTTCATTCGACGCCATAAAAAAAATGTTCTTCGCTTTGAACTTGGTTGTTGGTTTCGAAATTGGATTTCTTGATCAAAATCACATCCTTATTCAACTCCACTCCGATGAAGATTTATAAATGTTATGGACTAAAGATCAATGGTATGTACATCAACACCCTTTTCGTACATTCAAATGGACCTCTGATTTTCGTTCTAACATTGAATCCCTATTGATTCCTATATGGATTTGATTTGAGTGTCTGCCTATCCACTTCCACAACAAAGAGGCTTTATTTTCTCTAGCCTTTATCATTGGCACGCTCCTAAAAATCGATTCAACTTTCAATTTGTCTAAACCTAAAATCGCAAGAGTTTGTATGGAAGTGGACTCGCAGCGCTTACCTCTTAAACGGATTTGGGTTGGCTGCAGTTCTAAAGGCTTTTGGCAACTGATTTCCTATGAGTCTATCCCCTCCTACTGTAATTTCTGCTTTAATCAAGGTCACTTGGACTCCCACTGTAAAATCAAACATTCCGATCCCCAAGGTCCTATTTTGAATGAAAAATGTGCTCATGTTGTTACCAGATTCCAGAGTAGAAAAAATTCTTTCACTCTAAGTCTAATCTCTGATTCGGTCGAAATTCCTCCATCCAACCTCTCCAAAGATGGCCCCCCAAAATTCCCTAACTGGTTTCTTGTTGATTATGAAGAAGATTTAGATGATGAGGATCCAGATTTCACAATTAATACCAATCAACCCCCTCCTCTCTAAAATACTCCTCCTACCATAAAGAAAGACATTAATTCTTCTAATTTGACTACTTTAGTTCTTCCTCCCTCTCAAGCTCCCTCAATTTTACCTATTAACCCTGCTCTATCCCCTGTTCAATCCCAAAACTTCACATACTCTGCTCAAACTCATCTCTCTAACCCTGAGCCTCTTGATCCTAGTAAGCAACTCCCTATTCACCTTTCAAATTTGGTAGCCACAACTTCTCATTTTATCCTTCCCCAAACCCCAATTCTTTTACACATATAGAGACTGATTCCAGTACCTTCCTTTCCACGCAACCTCTTTATCACTCTAATATTGTCAATCTCTCCCTTTACCATCCTAATATTGACATTCCTGAATACCTCCCTTCCTCCCCTGAACTCTCAAATTCTGATAGTGAGAGTGTGATCCACAAATACACCCTCTCCTCCAGAAGAATTAGCTTTGAATCAGTACCCCTTGTTCCTGAAGAAATTGAATAGATTTTTTCCTAAAAAGAGATACCAAACCAGATGATCTAGACTGATCACCTGATCAATGAAAAATTACCTTCCCTCAATTAATTATGATGATTAAAGGTTTTGAATTTGGTGAAAGCAATGTTCGGACCTGTTGGTGTTTGCTACAGTGTTTCTGCAATTTTCGCTACAGTGTTTGGGCTGCAAGGGTTCGGCTGAATTTGGTTTTGGTTCCTGCTGTTGTTATGTTTAGGTGCAGATTTTGGATGCTACATTGTATGCCCTGTTAATTTGTGCCCCTATATTTGTTGCATAAATGCTCTTTGTTGGCCCAGTGGAATACCCAAGAGGAGGGGGTGAATTGGGTATTTAAAAAAATTATCAGAATAAAACTTCAATAAATCAAATAATTAATTTTAATCCTAAATTAATTATTATATTTATAACACAGCGGAATAAATTAATCAACTAGGTGCACACTAAACAGCAAAAATAAACAAAGTGAATATTGCCGCATACCAAGATATATCGTGATTCACCAAGCTACTCTTGGCTAGTCCAGTCCTCCGAGCCTCACGAAGATTCGCACCCACTAATCCTCAAGATCCTTTTAAAGGTAGGAACCAAACCCTCACACCGATTCTTCTACAGGCTTAGAATCAACCTTTACAATATCTTTTTTTCCAAGCTAAGGAAGAACCTTCTACTTTTTACAAGCTAAAGAATAACCTAATTCTTTTTAATACTAAGGACAAATAATCAAAACCTTACCAATCACTCTAAATATCCTTTTACCCGGTAAGGATTGAACCGTTATAAATTTTACTCAAAAACACAATTCTATCTAGGAAGAATCACTACCTCAATCTCTTTACAGAAAGAGACTAAAAACCAGCTACCCCTGATTAAATACCCCCAACAATATTTAACCCGTCACACTACTCACCAATACAAATTGATAAGCAGAATATCTCACTCGGAGCTTCTACCACCCTAGATAATTAATAACTCAATTAATATCCCAAGTCTAGTGATAGAAAAATGTGAGATTGAAATATAATTTTAAACAAGATATGGGTAGCAAATAATTGAGCACGTAATCAGATTCAAGAATTTGTTTGTAAACAACTTTTTCAATAAAAATCAGAAACAATTTCTAAAATAAATTTCCAAAATATAAACAAATAATGCAATGATAGAATACAATTGGAAATATCTCACCCAGAATCCATATAAAGAATAGTTAAAATGATGTTACTTCAAATCTGGTAGCAGTAAAGATTAGTCGCAATTGATCTTCAAGATCGTCTCTTAGAATAGTTCACAAACTCTCAGAAAGATAACTCTTAGAAAAACTCACTCTTATGATATGATATGATATGATTTCTCTTACTGTTAATGATATAAGAAATTCGTAGGTCTATTCAAAAGAGAATGAAATCAGCCTTCGAACGGCTAGTTCCAATGTGTCATGACATTTAAAAGATCTTATAGACCCCTTATATCATAATGACTTCATTTTGGTTCAATTCACTTAATAAATGACTTTTAAATCTTTTAATTAAGTCCTCCAAATATTTCTCAATCCCAATTAATTAGAATTGAAACAATTTCTAAGTACCAAATTGAGAAATATTAAAACTTAATGAACCAAATCAATAGGATTTAAATAATAGATGAAGCATATATTAAATATCATCAAATCCCTGAAATCTCTCACAAATCCCAACCACAAACGGCCACTTTTAGATATGATTTTGGAATGCACAAGATCCTGAAACAGTGTCATAGGTCGACCTATCTGTTGACTTACCAATCTAGAGAGTTTCATAGGTCGACCTGTCAGTCAACGTACCAATCCAGAGTATTTCATAGGTCGATCTGTCAGTCACCTTACCAATTCAGAGACTTTCACCTTTGGACGTAGGTCGACCTACATGTCGACCGACTACGCTAGAATGTTTTCTAAACTCGTTTTTAACTCATTCATATTTACGTTTTTGCCTCTTTAACCATTTTATTTTCTAAATAAGCTCCACTAACTTCTTAAATTCCATTTTAGTCATTTATAAATATTTCTTTTCAATAACACATAGGAGCAAATAATTTCATCTTATCAAAATACACATAAACAATAAAAACTTTTTTTGTCGTGTGTGTTCCTAATTGGGATATTAAGAGTTGAAATTCACATGAGTTATTTTTCCTAATTTCTTCAAACTCTTAATTCTTGATCATCTTTGTCATCATCATTTAGCATCCATTTGTCATCGCATCTTCTTCATCACTGGAACTTAAATAACTGAAACACTCAATTAAATTATTAGTAGCACCAAAACATCAACACTTAATTGTTCATCAAAATCTAAGGATCAACACCCTTGCTGATGATTGTTTGTTTGATTCACCTTTTTTTTGGTTTTTTGTTTCTATTTTGGAGTTGGTTGTGCCCCTTGCTATGGGTTCATGCTGATTTTTCCTCAATTGTTATGAGGATGTTTCTTTCCAAGTAGATTGGTTCTATTCATCTTTTGTAATCTTGGGGTTTTAATTCCCTTTCTTAATACATTTTCATTTTTCGAAAAAAAATAAATAAATAAGTAAAGTGAGACAGGACTAGTGATGTGTTAGTCGTGGACCATAGGATAAGTTATTAAAAAAAATCAGTTCAAAAAAGTGTTTATTGTCTTCTATATAATCGTCAAATTATATTTTTCGTATTAAATTATGAAAAAAAAGTGTTGATGAAAATAGATTGTTTTACGATATTAAATGGATCAAGTAAAATTTTAAAGGTGGAAAATAATTTTTATTAATCTGTTGTGTCATTGTCGTCTCGTCAGGATGGCATGTCTTATGAGATGTGGTTGGTCCTTACAGGAGGGCATATCTTGTAGGACGTTGTTGTTGTGACCATACAAGAGGGCAAATTCTGCAGGTGGTTGACTATGTTGTTGATATGTTGAGACTTGACAAGAGGGAAAGTCCTGTACGTAGTTGATTATGTTATTGATACGGTAGTATATCATTATGTTGCTCCTACCATTGGAGATATTGAATGGCTTTGGCATTGATAGCCACATTCGATGGCATAATTGTACAAGTTACTATACTGTCATAACTCTCAATCGTGAGGTGAAACTATCCTATGGCTAGTAAGGAAATATGTGTACGATATTTTATTATATATGAATATAATTTGATTGGTTGATTTAAATGCATCATTTTATTGCGATGGCAACTATGAAATTTTATTTCGGCTCAATGTGCAGTTATATTTATATTATATTTTGAACAATGGTGTTTGATAAATATACTTAATCCATAAATTCGTTTTATATTATAAAGACAACATGTGCATTGTTTTCTATATAAATTGTCGAATTATATTTTCGTACTAAAATGTGGAATTTTTTTTTTCCTAAAATAGATTATTTTATAACATGATACGGATCAAGTAAATTTTTAAAGACGGAAAGTGATTTTATAATTTGACTATGCCATAGTTCATCTCGTCAGAAGGGCATGTCCTGCGAGATGTGGTTTGTACTTACAGGAAGGCATGTCTCATAGGACGTTATGTTGAGATCTGTTAGGAGGGCAAGTCTTGTAAGGCGGTTGATATCTATTGTTGTTGTTCTTGTTGTTGTTGACGATGATGATTATCATAATGATATGGTAGTTTATACCATTTATTGGCTCCTACCATTGGAGATATTAAATGGCCCTAATACTATTTGCAACCTTAGATTGCACAGATAGACATGTTATAGTACCGTTGATAGGTGTTTTTTATATATTTATTCCCAAGATGGTTTTGTTAGTTTTCGAGTATTTTTATAGTGTTTTATTTTGTTTAAATACGTTTTTATTTACTTTTTCTTAAATTAGGTATTTGGAGTGAAAAGGGACTAAAAGGGTCCTAAACGATCATATCAAAGCAAGCCTGGTGGGAAAGCCAGCAAAATGACAAGATTTTCAAGTAGTAGACCCACCGTCGCGACAGTGAAAATATTGGTAGTGCAAAAATCTCATCACCGCAGTGGTCAGGCCACCATCGCGATGGTGAAAGTCCAGAGAGTTTGTTGAATGGACCACCGTCGTAGTGGTGAACTCACCGCCATAGTGGTCAAAATATAGAGAGTTTGCCTACTATTCCACCACTGTAGCGATCATCCACTGCTGCAGTAGTGAACCCACCGCCGTGGCGGTCACTCTGCAGATCTTTTAGGATATTTTGAATGCTATGAATATCATCTCTATTCTCCCCAAACAAGAGGTTGATGTTTTCGGGAGTCTTGAGATCTCCAAGGCCATTCGACCAATAGAAGATCACCACACGAAGAAGGAGGAAACGTTCTCGGAGCGATTTTAGCAGCGAATCTTCGGATAACAACTAAGTCTCCTCGTTTCTCTCATCAATTCTTAGTTGGTTTCATGTTTGTATATATTTGGCTTGTATTTAGTTGTATTTAGGGCTATAATCATGTGTAGCTAAACATATATTGTCTAGGGATCGATGTACTTCACCAAAAATCATTTATATAAAATCTATGTTTTGTTAATAGTTGCTTGTGTTTATCCGATTGTGTTTGTCGTTTCTCCATGTTTATATGCTTGTTTAGATATATTAAGAATACAGGGTTTGACACTCGGGAGAGGTAACCCCGAATTCGGACTAGGGTTAAACACAACGCGATGATCTAATAACCCGGGAGGGAGTTAGAAAGTGTGCAATCCATGACGTTGGAACAAGACTCATGTGACCAAGTGTCTTATAGACGCTCAAGGGGGACTTAAGTGTTGACGTGAAGTCACATATTCATTCACTTTACACTCATGAGAGGTAGTGAATGAGATTTCGATACAAAGATTGTCGAATAAGATGAACGCTGTTAATGTAAACTAGATTGAAACAAACACGTTTAAGTGGACAAAGTTAATCTCTAGGCAATAATTTTCCATAAACGTCATACCAATATATTAGTATAATTAGATTAGTTAATCAGTTTAGTATATTATTTATAAAAATTATAATTTCTATCGCCTAAATAAAGTTAAGTTATGACAATTACGATACTCAACGATAATCTCAACTAATCTATCTAAATACGACAACCCTTACTCTTCCCATTATACTAAAACTTGACCCGTACACTTGCGGTAAAAGTAGTGACGTATTTACGCGCTACGAACCGTTATAACTCTCGATCGTCAGGAAAATGATCATATGGCTGACAAGGAAATACAGAATTTTATTATATAAAAGAGAGTTGATCTATCGATTTTAATTTGGTTGGGATTCGGATACTGCCCGATGTAGTTATATTCTGTTTTGGAAAGTGGATTTTGATAACAATACTTGTTCCATAAAATGCTTTTATATTATGAAGATAGTACACCGATAAAATATTCAAATAGATATTGGTCCACTACTAACAATAGGTGGAGTCGGAGTGTGGGGTTATTATGAGATTATTGGGAGCCAATTGTTATTTTGAGATGTTAATTAGAATTTTTGAGCTTAACTAGTATTTAAAAATTTGATTGGGGACTTTATGTAATATTTATATATATATATATATATATATATATATATATATATATATATACATTTTACGTGAGTATTGAATTCGTTATGTTATGTGACTTTGAAGACGTAATTATGTGATTTGAGATGTATTTGATTTTTATAGTTTGACACGTATTTATGTGTTTCGAGACATATTTATGTGTATCCGACATATTTACGTGTTTCTAGATATATTTATGAGGTTTGAAATATATTTATGTGCTTCGAGACGTATTTATGTGGGTTAAAACGTATTTTTGTATTTTGGTATGTAGTTATGTGGTTAAGACGTACTTACGTGTTTGTGACATATTTATATGGTTCAGAAGTATTTATATATTTTGGGACGTATTTATGTAGTTGAGAAGTATTTATGTGTTTTCAGACATATTGTAGAAAGTTTTATTATTTGAAGTTTTGATTGTGTTGATATTTATGAAAAAGTTTATGAGATGATTAGAATTTTAATATGGATATTGAAAATGAATGTTTTTAGTCGCACGGGGCAGTTCGTAAGGGATTTGGGTTATCTATTGGATAAGATGTTGGTTGTTGCGAGATTAAAATATTGGATGAAACTGATAACTGCCGGTTGTAGAATATGGCAGTGGACTTGAAAAGTCATGGCAAGTAGAAAAAATTATTGAGGTTGTAGACCTATTGGAATTGAGATAGATCCAAACCAGTGAGATGATAGGTGTAAAATACCTATCTAATTCTAAACTGAATTTGCCAATTTTTGAGTACTTTATTGAAGTTTGAATATCGTTTTAGCTGTTTTTATTAGTCAGGAGCAGGGAAGTAAACAATCGGCAAACCGAGCGAAATGGTGCAAAAAGGGTAGCCAAAAAGATAAAAAAAAGGAGGTTTCAAATAACAGAGCAATTCCGCCTAGGTGAAGTTTCCACCGCCTAGGCGAAAATCCGTCAGAAAGTTGCAAGGGCTGAAGTATTGAATCCGCCTAGGCTAAGTTTCCACCGCCTAGGCGAAAATCCATCAGAATGCTAGATGAATTGAACTGCTGGATAGAGTTGCACTGCTGTAAATCCACCTAGGCAAAGTAGCTACCACCTAGGCGGAATTCCGTCAGAAAGATAAGGAACCAAGAAGTTAGTCCTCCACCTAAGCGGAGTTTCTACCGCTTAGGCGAAAATCACAGAACAGGTCAAAATATCTGTTTAGATATTTTTGAACCCCTAAGCCTATACATACCCCTTGGCCACATCTGAAACAGGTTGTTGAAGAACCCTAACCCTAGAAGAAAGCTCTTAAGTTATATTTTGAAGATCAAGAAGGAGGTTCATCATTCGGATAAAGAATGATAACTTGCGGATCGATCATTAGTGACAGTGAACCGTTTCACTTCCAGATTTGATCGTTTCTCTCTTGTTTTATTCTTTGTAATAACTTTTTCATATCTAAGAATGTTGAATCCCTCTTATTTTGCATGGTATATGGCTAAGATCTTGTAGTAGTAGTTAAATGTTACTTAGGAGTAGTCGAAATCATGTAACCGTTTAGTTGAGTAAATTTATGTTACTTTAACGTGTTGTCTGTCTAGATCCGATTGTGTTTATTGTTATTCTTGATATTATGCTTGTATTGATAAACCGAGAATACGGGGTTTGACACTCGGGAGAGGTAACCCCGGATTCAGACTAGGGTAAATACAACGTGACGTTCTAACGACCCTGGAGGGCATTAGAACGTATGTAACCCATGACGTTGGCTCAAAAATCACACGACCTAGGGTCGTTAAGGCGTTGAAGGAAACTTCTTCGTTGACACGAAGTCGTGTAATCCCTCGTTTTACACTTGGAAGAGGTAGCGGAGGAGTTATTGATATAGAGGTTGTTGGATTAGATAAAAACCGTTGTAGCTAACTAAATGAAATTGATTATGCATTATATGAAAGAGATTTATACCTAAGTAATTAGTGCAATTAAAACTAACTTTATAGTTGTCATTTATCTTAGTATAGTAATTAGAAAACAAACAAAATTTGATTAGTTAAGATAATATGAAACTATTGAAATCGCAATACTTAACCGAATTACCTGCCCTTCCCAGTGGAACGAAATCCGATCCTAAAAGATCTATTATATTAAAACTAGACCTCGTACACTTGCGAGAAGTCCAATTACCGCGAGGAGGAAACATGTGTGAATCTAAGCGCGTAACATGAGACGACCGTGATATTTTAAAGATATATTGTTATTTATTGCTATTTTTATCAGAATAGCACAACGGGAGTATAGTAGTGACTTTCGATTATTATTGGTTAACCAATAGTGACTAGTATAGTGCGATTCTGAATTATTATTGTTTTGAACGAAATTTTGAGGACGAAATTTATTTAAGAGGGATAGATTGTAATACTCCAAAATTTATATTTTTGAAATATTATTGTATATAAATTTAATATTTTTGGTATTGTTTTGAAAATTTATAGTATAAATAATATTTAATAATTTTGGAGTTTGAATGTTAATTTTAAATTGACTTTTAAAAGTTTTGGGACTACTGTGCTATTTAAAATATACTTTTAGATATTATTAATATTTTCTTTATTTTAAGAGAGATATTAGTGTAAATAAATAAATATATTAAAAAAAATTAATTATATATAGAATTGTTTCCTTCCTAAGGGAGGAAACAAGCTACACCATATAAGTGTTAAGTTTTAACACATGAAAAAAAAACAAAAAAAACAAAAAAAAACAGAGAAATATTGGCCACCATATATATATATATATATATATATATATAATGAGGAATGATTAGAAAAAAAAAAATGTTCATGAATAGGGGCATATCGATTGATAAAACAAAAAGAAAAAAAAAGATATGGGAACAGAAACACAGAACGAACGACACAAATATGTACACGCCTCTTATAATTTACGATCAAATGAAGCAAATACTCTCAAATAAATAAGTGAAATTATATCACGTCTGTAAGACCTCGATTTAGCTCGTATGTCATTTTAATTTCAATTGAGAGCATTTAGAAAATTTCGGGGAAAAATTGAAAAAAAAATAAAAATAAAATAAAATGATAATTGGGTTAAATTGCAAATTTGGGAACTTATTCTAAATTTGAGATGCACAAATTGTAGTCGAATTCTAGAATAAAAATTTTAAGGATCGAAATGCAATTTAAGAAAAACTTAAAAGATGAATGAGATTAAAATAAAAACGTAGTGAAAGATAGGGGGAGAAAAGTGTAATTTAAACAAAGATTTTTTTTATATAAAAATATATACATGTGTGTGCGTTGGAGGAACACAGCCAGCCGGCAGGGAGATCGAGAAGATGGAGTTCAACGTGGCAGACAATTGATCAAGCTTACACCACCATTCTCATGCATATATATACACATGCACACCATGTCAATCGCACCACAGAAGAATAACCCATGATTTCAGAAATCTAGAGAGAGAGAGAATCGGAGGAGCGGAGGCTGTGTTGTGATCACCAGTAGTGTAGGAATGTTCGTCCGACGAATTGCATGTGCGTGTTGTCATCTCTAGTGTACACCGTCGTTCGACCGGTGAGTGGGAGTAATTGGGTCGGCCGATCGGTGTATGACATATGGGTGTTCTGTTTGTGTTCTGTTTTTCATTCCTCGTCATCGAAAGTGTAGGAGTCGTCCGGCCATGAGAGTTCCGTCGTACGTGTGTGGGCGTGAGCGGAGTGGTGATCGGCGGGGGAATTCGCCAGTGGAGGTGTTACAATTTACCGACAATCGGGGGAGAGGTGAGTTGTTCGGTTCGACGATGTACATGGGTAGGGACGTTGAAGTGTGTGGGTTTCGGTGTGTGTGTGTGTGTGTGAGCCATCGAGTTCATCGTATGGGTATGAGTGGGATTGTCTCCGTCATGCAGCCGGCGTAGGGGAGTATGAGGGTGTATTTTGTTGTCATGTGTATAGGTGGGTATATGAGATCTGTTTACCGACAGTGGGTGTTGGTGTCGTCGTTCATCCGTGACGGAGGAGATATGAGTGTTCCGGTGGGGGATGGTATAGGGCCGGTGGTGAGGGCGACGAGGCGTGGGAGGCCTTCGGTGGACGCTAATGGTAGAGAGAGAGAGGAGGTGGCCAGGCGGGAGTTGAACTGAAACAGAAACAGAAACAGTAGGCGCAACCAGGACGAAAAAGAAGAAAGAAAAAGAAGGAGGAAAAAAAAAAAGGGAAAAAATTGCAGAAACCACCCCAGGAAAATCCAAAACCCATCTCGTGGTCACCAAACGTTTTGGAAACAGGTGAAACTTCAATTGATTTTTAATTCTCGTTAAATTAAATTTTAGTTAGTGTTACAAATCCTAAAATCATAATAATTTCGTGACGATTAATTAATTTTAAGTACGTGGTATATAAAATTAGTAACGATTCGGAATATAGGGTCTTCATTGCATGATTAGGATGTTTTAGATAAGATATTAATTTAGACTCTTCCACTCTTAGGTTAGCAGGCACTGGCGTCCAGATAAAGTGCGATCAGTGTCAGTTTTGCAAAACGGATATCGAGGTGAGTGTACTGTCTTCTTGCCAAACTATTTTGCTATGTATATATATATGATGAAATATGTGGTTACTTAAACTGTATGAATTTATAAATGATATGGATCAAGCAGGATTTGGGTGAGTTGGTAAACTGGATTTTCGAAAGATTTCAATGGTTTCGAAACGAAGTTGAAAATAATTTTTTTGAATTTGGTGAAACCAGACGATGTTTTTAAAAGAAAATAGAAAACATCTGTTTTGCCAAAAATGTCTGGGTTTCTAAAAATAAAGGGTGGAAAGGTGGTTTTGATAAAAATCAGACGTTTTCTTTAAAAGGAAGTGTGACATATGATTTTTGAATTTAAAAGTTGATTTTGGGGAAAAGAGATAGACATGGTGATTTGACGATATTGAGTAGACGATATTTATTGGGTTGTGATTTGATGATGTTGTATTTGATTTAACGATACCATAGTATTTATTTGTTTCAGTAAAGTGAGGTTATTCGCTTCAGCAAAGTGATGTTAGATGTTTATACTGCGCAGTGATTATCCGCTTCGGCGGAGTGATGGGTTTTCGTAGGAAGGCATATCCTACGGACGGTACGGTACTATTGCAAACTCCCGATCGTAAGGTTAAAACGATCACTATGGCTAGCTAGTGTGCGTTGTGGTGGAATGGTGTTTGAGATGTGGTGTTTTACTTTCATTGGGTGGTTTTTTTTTGTTTTTTTTTGTTTTTTTATTATGGTGATTAGTATGATTTTATACTAGATGGATTTGGATGAAACTTATCTGTATCACCTTATTTTCACTGCTTATACATTGGAGATTTTACGAGCTATGTGGTATTTATATATTTGCGTTTGATCCATTTAGATGTTATAGATATAAATTAATAGCTAGGAGTCAGTCCCCCACTGACACTAGGTAGAGTTACATGATGGAGTCATATAGGCGATTGAGAGAAGCTGTCAAAGGCGAACCTATAAAAGGTTCTTGGATAAATACTTTTAGTTAGAAAACAAATTTGGGACGGGTGTGTCCCCCAAAACAGATGTTTGTATTATACAGTGGGTGTATATTGTCATTCATTAATTTATTTGGGTTTTGGTGATATCATGTTGTAGTCACGCCAGCCTCGGGATAATGGGTGTCCGGGACAGGTTGTGACAATTTTGGTATCAGAGCCTAGGTTATAGGTTCTGTAGACTTGTCAGGAGATGTGTCTATAGAAGACCATGAGATAGGAGGACGTGCCAGTCGTCTAGTCAGTAGTAGACATGAGATACGGTGTCAATAGGTGAGCTTGGTATGTGAGTGTTACGTCTTTTATTCCATTAGTTTGTGCTTTGGCATGGTGCATGGAGGGTTGTCTTTTTGGCAAGCAGCGATATGACCACGTGGTGATATTACTGGGAGGGATGTCTTCCACAAGATAAGAAGGCTAAGTTAGACAAACCACAAATTATGTCGTTATCAATATACTAGATAATATGGCAGAACACACTTAAGTCAAAATAAGAAATAATATTCAAAGGGAGTAAATCGATTTCTAGGCAATCTGAAAGGAAACTGTGACGTTACTGGACAAGAATTTAATTTGGTAGCACTTTTTAAATTGATTAATAGACGAAGTAACAGTTGTGGCATGTAGCAAGGTAATAGGAAATTATATATAAAAGTAGTCGAGGATTGTGGATCTAGGAGGATAGTAGGTGCGTGTAAAGATAATCCATTTGAATGAGTAATATAGAGTTGCGGGTGGAGTCAAATTTGGGATGAATAAAAGTATGTATTGTTAGGAAGACATATCTAGTACCTCAGTTAGTCTGATAGGGGGTTTAGGAGGTTAGAAAAGTGTTAAAGAAAGGATATCACAAGTCGGCTGTTCAAACAAGTTTCGGCAGTGGATATTGTAATAGCGAGGGATTTTCCCTACGTAGTATCAAGAATTGACAGGGTGCTTGTAAGCGTGATTAGTAATTGCGGTTGCTGTTAAATAAGTTCCATAATGATAAGAAGGTGAATGTTTGGCTCGTAAGTTGGTTAAGTATACTGGTGTTAATGAATGTGGGAAATTGAGATTTGAAATTATAATCTTGGGACTTTAAAGGCGATTGCTATGGAATAGGAAAAATTGAGTGAATTAACAATTGATTGCATTTAGTTGAATTTGAATAATTTTGGGGGTGTATGAAAAAAATAATAAATAAATAAATAAAGTATTAATTGTTGGATATTGAGAATTGGAGTAAGTTTGTTTGCAGTTTAGGAAGTTTTAATAGAAGAAGAAGGCGTCACAATAAATTAGAATATCAACTAATGATTTATGTAGATCTGGTGGGTGTTTCCATAAAGATCCGGTGTTGGTAACGTAAAAGTTAGAATGGATAGGTTGTTAAATGGGTTGCAACAAATAGGGTGTCAAATTATTTAGTAGGGTATTTGTAATCGAAGATTAGAGACTGTGACGTGGTAACAACGGTGATCCGGTCGAAAGTAGAAAAGAGCATGTTGAACATCTCCAGAATGTGTTACTAAGGCGGTGGCTAGTGCAGTAAATATGACTAGTGCTCCTAAGGCATAGCATTCAAGTGAATCCAAAGGAAGTCGAAGTGGTGGATTGACGGTATATGGAGAAGGCCGAGAACATGTGACTGGAATTCGAAACTTTTTGGAACTAGTAGAGATCGTATTCGTTCTAACGTTTAGTGACATCTCCTGTATGAAGGGATTTGTGCTTTAAGTCGAAAATTGGAAAAAGCGGAGTTGCGCATATTTGGGTTATTTATACTAATGTGTGTGTCAAGTTGAGATCTTTGTAAGTCTATTAGGCAATTGGTCGGGTGACCACTCAAATTGAGCTTGTAAATATGAAGTTGATATTTATCGATTGTATGGTAGAAGCGTAGAGGTGAGATGTCCAATTGGAAACGATTAGAGTGGAAGAGAATGAAGATGGTCACAGGGCTGACCATAACAAATTTTCTAGTCAAAAAAATAAAAATAAAAAATAAAATAAAATAAAAAATTGGTGAGTTGTTTGTTCATATTAATTTATGGGTTAAGTTGAGGCCTTGTAAGTTGAGTGGGCGGCTGGTCAGATGGTAACGCTGTTCGGTATTGATTTTTACCGTGGTGTAAACATGTAAAGGTCAGATATCCAGCTAAGAAGGTTTGGCAATGCAGTGGGAATTGACTGTAGAGCTGATTAGCATGTCTGAAGGAATGATGAAGCTTGGGAATTTGAATTAAAATGTGTAGGGTTGATAATGTCAATTTACAGATGAGACCTTAAAACAAGTGCATAGAATATGATATGCAATACCCCGATAATATTAACTATACTTTAATGGCGTGAGTATGATTAGTAGATGGGAATGGAAATGGGAAATTACGGAATTTGTTATTCGGTAATTTGTTAGTCAAGTTAAGGTCGAGAAGTAACGAAATCTCTAGGTGGGCTATGGTAGCCTTGACCTATACCAGAAAACAAAAGGGAGAATAGTTCGAAGAGTGTTTTCCTGATGCGCATGTCCAATATATGTATATATATTGATAAGATTGTTCGATTGCGTGATGCACCAATTTAATGCAAACATTAAAATTAAGTAGGGACAAGATATTCTTTTAAAATCAAAAGAGATAAGGACTAGTAATTCTAGGAATTTTATTAATCGGTTATTCGAAATCTTAGAACTGGAATTCTGAAATCATAGGTATTGTCGCCATATGGTGATTTGGACAATAGTTGTTATCAAAGTAAAATAAGTCGTCAGTGTATGAACAATCCGTGGGGGAAACTGTAGTGTCAAAAGCTGATAGTTATTTGAATATGCGGGTTAAAATTTTCCATACTCCTTTAGTTGCCCAAATGGAAGTTGATACCTTGTTCCAGTCATGGATCAATGGTTTATTAGGGAATACGATTCAGGTGTTGGAAGATATGTTGAGGGGTTATGTCGTGGAAGTTTCTGGTAAGGGGATGATTGTGCAATGTTAATAAAATCTGTTTACCCTAATAACTATCTTGTTGTCAATCGTGGTGGCATCGCATAAAGTGTTATATGAAAAGGATATAGGATTCTGATCTGGTAGACTGAACTGAGATAGGAAAATGAAACTTTTACGGGATTTAAAAATAGCCCGATGTGACTACCTTTTTACTGGAAATTGGAAGTTATTGAGATGTTCCGGGACAAGGAGAATTTAAAATATCCTTGAGATGATATGTATACATGATATAATATTTTACAGTTAGTAGCTAGTAACTATTAGAATGTATCGATTTCGTTGTGACTGGGGCCTACCTATGTCCTTTGAGTCGTATATATACGTGGATATATGTTTGAAGCATGTTAGGCAGGTAGAAACGAACTTGAAGCACGTGACCATGTTAGGGACTTAGTAAAATGTGGAGGCATGAAAGGAATTCTTATAGGTTATTTGTTTGATATATTTGAGTCGTAGTTATGAGAATTGGTGATATTTAGGTATTATGAAAGATATTGATATGAGTATTAAAGAGTTGAGATAGGTATCGACGTTAATGATAGTGGACCTATCTGTGCTTATGAGATTGGTGACAATTATTATTAGGTTAAATGTTGAATGGAAAATATTGTTGCAACGGGCGACTAGAAAAGGTCGGATGAAATGGATAAGTGCCGGTTACGACGGAATGAAATAAACTCAATGTACTGAAATATTTTCAGCATATAGTGTTGCTACTGATTTTGATTTTATCAGAGTAGCGCAGTGGAAGCAGTTGGAACATGAGATTCTTTGATAGTGGGTTATCCGTGTTAAGTGTAACCGACCACGGGCACCTTGTTTGTTGGATGGTTATGATTTGATGAGAAAGTTGTTGGTTATAAATTTTGGATGTTTCGGGATGATGAGACTATATATCGGAAATAGTTGTTCTAGAATCACATAAGACGAGTAAAACTTTGTGATGCGACTTTGACGTATTAGTAGCCTGACGAAAATTTCGAGACGAATTTTTTTTAGGAGGGAAGAGTTGTAAGATCTTGATTTAGCTCGTACGTCATTTTAATTTCAATTGAGAGCATTTAGAAAATTTCGGGAAAAAATTGAAAAATAAAAATAAAAATAAAATAAAATGATAATTGGGTTAAATTGCAAATTTGGGAACTTATTCTAAATTTGAGATGCACAAATTGTAGTCGAATTCTAGAATAAAAATTTTAAGGATCGAAATGCAACTTAAGAAAAACTTAAAAGATGAATGAGATTAAAATAAAAACGTAGTGGAAGATAGGGGGAGAAAAGTGTAATTTAAACAAAGATTTTTTTTTTTATATAAAAATATATACATGTCTGGGCGTTGGAGGAATGCAGCCAGCCGATAAGGAGATCGAGAAGATGGAGTTCAACGTGGCGGACAATTGATCAAGCTTACACCACCATTCTCATGCGTATATATACACATGCACACCACGTCAATCGCACCACGGAAGAACAACCCATGATTTCAAAAATCTAGAGAGAGAAAGAGAGAGAATCGGAGGAGCGGAGGCTGTCTTGTGATCACCGGCAGTGTGGGAGTGTTCGTCCGACGAATTGCATATGCGTGTTGTCATTTCCTGTGTACATCGTCGTTCGACCGGTGAGTGGGAGTAATTGGGTCGGCCGATTGGTGTATGCAATATGGGTGTTCTGTTTGTGTTTTGTTTTTCGTTCCTCGTCATCGAAAGTATAGCAGTCGTCCGGCCGTGAGAGTTCCGTCGTGGGTGTGTGGGCGTGAGCAGAGTAGTGATCGGCGGGGGAATTCGCCGGTGGAGGTGTTACGATTTATCGACAATCGGGGGAGAGGTGAATTGTTCGGTTCGACAATGTACATGGGTAGGGACGTTGAAGTGTGTGGGTTTCGGTGTGTGTGTGTGTGAGCCATCAAGTTCGTCGTACGGGTATGAGTGGGATTGTCTCCATTATGCGGTCAGCGTAGGGGAGTATGAGGGTGTATTTTGTTGTCATGTGTGTAGGTGGGTATGTGAGATCTGTTTACCGACAGTGGATGTTGGTGTCGTCGTTTATCCGTGACGGAGGGGATATGAGTGTTCCGGTGGGGGATGGTATAGGGCCGGCGGTGAGGGCGACGAGGCGTGGGAGGCCTTCGGTGGACGCTAATGGTAGAGAGAGAGAGGAGGTGGCCGGCCGGGAGTTGAACTGAAACAGAAACAGAAACAGTAGGCGCAACCAGGACGAAAAAAAAGAAAGAAAAAGAAGGAGAAAAAAAAAAAAAAAAAAAAAAAAAAAAAAAAAAGGGAAAAAATTGCAGAAACCACCCCAGAAAAATCCAAAACCCATCTCGTGGTCGCCAAACGTTTTGGAAACAGGTGAAACTTCAATCGATTTTTAATTCTCGTTAAATTAAATTTTAGTTAGTGTTACAAATCCAAAAATCATAATAATTTCGTGACGATTAATTAATTTTAAGTACGTGGTACATAAAATTAGTAACGATTCGGAATATAGGGTCTTCATTACATGATTATGATATTTTAGATAAGATATTAATTTAGACTCTGCCACTATTAGGTTCGCAGTTACTGGCGTCCAGATAAAGTGCGGTCAGTGTCAGTTTTGCAAAACGGATATCGAGGTGAGTGTACTATCTTCTTGCCAAACTATTTTGCTATGTATATATATATGATGAAATATGTGGTTACTTAAACTGTATGAATTTATAAATGATATGGATCAAGTAGGATTTGGGTGAGTTGGTAAACTGGATTTTCGAAAGATTTCGATAGTTTCGAAACGAAGTTGAAAATGATTTTTTTTGAATTTGATGAAACCAGACGGTGTTTTTAAAAGAAAATAGAAAACATCTGTTTTGCTAAAAATGTCTGGGTTTCTAAAAATAAAGGGTGGAAATGTGGTTTTGATAAAAATCAGACGTTTTCTTTAAAAGGAAGTGTGACATATGATTTTTGAATTTAAAAGTTGATTTTGGGGAAAAGAGATAGACGTGGTGATTTGACGATGTTGAGTAGACGATATTTATTGGGTTGTAATTTGATGATGTTGTATTTGATTTAATGATACCATAGTATTTATTTGTTTCGGTTGAGTGAGGTTATTTGCTTGAGCAGAGTGATGCTATCCGCTTCGGCGGAGTGATGTTTATCTGCTTCGGCAGAGTGATGTTAGACGTTTATACTGCGCAGTGATTATCTACTTCGGCGGAGTGATGGGTGTTCGTAGGAAGGCATATCCTACGGATGGTATGGTACCATTGCAAACTCCCCATCGTAAGGTTAAAACGATCACTATGGCTAGCCAGTGTGCGTTGTGGTGGAGTGGTGTTTGAGATGTGGTGTTTTACTTACATTGGGTGGTTTTTTTTTGTTTTTGTTTTTTTTTTTTTTTTTTTTTTTTTTTTATGGTGATTGATATAATTTTATACTAGATGGATTTGGATGAAACTTATCTGTATCACCTTATTTTCACTGCTTATATACTGGAGATTTTACAAGCTATGTGGTGTTTATATATTTGCGTTTGATCCATTTAGATGTTATATATATAAATTCTTATTATAAAGTATTTTTACTAAGAAGACAGTACACTCGCAGGTACAATAGCTAGGAGTCAGTCCCCTAATAGTACTAGGTAGAGTTACGTGATGGAGTCATATAGGCGATTGAGAGAAGCTGTCAAAGGCGAACCTATAAAAGGTTCTTGGATAAATACTTTTAGTTAGAAAACAAATTTGGGACAAGTGTGTCCCCCATAACAGATGTTTGTATTATACAGTGGGTGTATATTGTCATTCATTAATTTATTTGGGTTTTAGTGATGTCATGTTGTAGTTACCCCAGCCTCGGGATGATGGGTGTCCGGGACGGGTTGTGACAACGTCGATTGCGGCTATTTCAAGTAGAATTTGTAACTCTTTTAATATTTGTATTTAATCTTTCTCTTGAGTATCTGATTCATGCTAAAGTTGTGAAATTTTAACTGTTAGTTTTCATGAAATATTTATGGATATTACGTGAAAATTATGATATTACGTGAAAATTATGCGAGATATACGTTTATGTGTTTATTTGGGGTTTGATTGGATACATGTATTAGAAAGGTTGAAATTACACTGAGCGTTGACTCACAGCCCCACAATTTTGAATGCAGGGCCGACGAGAATGAAACGGCGCCAAGAACTTTAGTTGAATTTCTACTTAATTTTTAATAATTGTATTTATTATTCATTGTTGTAAAATTGATATATAATAATTAAAATATTAATTAAATTATATTTGAATATAATACCGTTTATTATTATATTTGAATTAACATATTAAACATGATGTTGAATGTAACATGATGTTATATTCAACATTACACTAATCCGAATACTTGTGGAGTTTCCAAGATTCTAATTGCGTTGATGAAGATTTTTGAATTGATTATGCAATAATGTGATGTTGAATATAACATAATGTTATTTTTTTAATGTGATGCCTTAATTTTTAGAAATAGTTTTGCTATAGTTGTTTTATGTTTTTATGATAATATGTGATGTTGAATATAACATTATGTTATTTTCAACATGTTGTTGATTTGTTTTATTCATTTTTCCATTTGAATACAACATGATATCATGTTGAAATATAACACGATCGTGTTATATTCAACAATGTTTTATTTACAAATATTATTTATTTTTTTCAAAATATTTTTCGTATTTTTTAAGAATTATCATGATTTAAAATAGAATGATATCATGTTGAATATAACATGTTGTTATATTCAACACAGATCTAGCAATATGAAAATATTAAACCATTTTCAATTCAAAACTTAATTATGTTAAATATAATATGACCTCGTGTTATATTCAATATCAACTCGTATTGTACATAAGAATTTCGTTCAAATTTTCGATCTTTAATTTTGTTTGTTGGTTTAGAAACGATCTGTCCATAGTTATTATCGATTTCGAATTTTTCCAAAAAACGTCGTTCGTTGTTCATATTTGTTCGTCTTTCATCATCTGTTCGGATTTTTTCAAATCGATGTGTTTGATGAAATTTCTGCACAGATTTATGCAATTAATCTCTCTATTTTTGTTGATTAAACGAAGGATTTGGAGTTGCGACGAGGAGTTTTTTCGTAATGGATCTCAGATGAACAGTAACATAGGGGTAAAATTATCTAAAAAACAAAAAAGACTATTTGGTAACATATTTTTGAAAAATGTTTATACTGTAGTTTTCTCCTCCTTTGAGGACTATCTGGTAAGCGCCCCATTTTTAATACCTGTGAAATATTTGATAAATCGATAATCATAATTATTACCAAAAATATTTGTCATATTTTATTCAATGAAATACTTGATTTTTGAATTATTTTATCGCATTCTTAACATTTATCATAGGGAAGAATTCTTATATACACTTGTCAGATTCTCATATATACTTTTATCAATTGGAATTACTTACCAATTAAGTAATATCTTGAACATGGAATTAATTAGTGGGTTTAGTAATATACATTTTTATTATAAAATATTTGTTATTTAGATTCAGTGTTAATTTTTCGATAAAAGAAATCTAATAGCAGCCCTGGAAAATTAAGTCGTTACAGTTTTCTTCAAATATTGTTTTTGAAAGAAATGCAAATTGATCTTGCGTTTCTCTTTGAGAAATGCAATATCAATTTGAGTTTCTCAACCTGAAATATGGGAAGACTTGCACTTTGAATCATATGCTGGTAAGCCATCCAAGAATGGAAGAGAGAGAAAGAGACGGAAATGGGTCGGAGGTGGGAGAGAGAGATAGAGAGAGAGGGAAATAGAGCTGACATGGGACAGTACTGCGCAAGTAGTGAATTGAGATTTTTTTTTTGGTAAATAAGGGTTATTTGCATTTTAATCCTCATACTTTGGTCTAATATCAATGTAATCCTTATACTTTAATTATCTATATTTTATCGTCTTTTACTCTTGACGGAGAAACTCACATTTAAAAGAAAAAAAATATATATTTAAAATAACTAAATTTTGATTTATTTTCTAATTAAAATTTAATATATGACGGTAATATAAAGAATATGTATATATATATATATATATATATATATATATATATATATATATATATATATATATATATATATTTTCTTTGTAACTCTCTTTTTCTCTCTTCATTTGTTTTTTTTAATAAACACAAAGTAAAATTAGAATTAAAAAATGATAAATTTTTTCACGTAAAATTTGGATAAAAAATTTAATTTTACACATTTTTAACATATTTCGCTAAGTTGAAAAAAATAATTTCCAATTTGGGATAGTGTTAATTTTTTAAAAATATTTATGATAAAAAAAAATTAAATAAAATTTCATTTACCTAGTTCTACTTTGTCTATTTATCCTCATACTTTGCCATTTTATCATAAATATTTTTAAAAATTAATAAATTCTACCAAATTGGATTAATTTTTTTTTTTAACTTAGCAAAATACGTTAAAAATGTGTAAAATTAATTTTTTTATCCAAATTTTACGTGAATTTTTTTATCATTTTTTAATTCTAATTTTATTTTGTGTTCATTAAAAAAGCAAATGAAGACAGAGAAAGAGAGTTACTAGGAATATATATATATATTTTCTTTTTGTTACCGTCATATATTAAATTTTAATTAGAAAATGATACTAAGATTGGAAAAATAAAAAGACAGAACTGAAACTTTGCCCCCAGAAAAATAACCTGAAAAAGCAGATGATAATACACAATATCTCATTGAAAACTCACAATTCAACATCCTATCGGTACAATATCTCATTGGAAGCTCAAAATTCAACACAGTTTACAATATATTAACCACATGAATTTCTTCAGGAAAGAAATTCAATGATCAACTCAATAATCTACAACACAAATCAGAGCAAGTAAAATTGATGTAAAACCATACAGAAGATACTTCAGCTTGTTTATGTATTGGATTCATCAATATGGGAACATTCAGCATATTTTCTTCAGAGATTATAAAACCAACACCAATGGAAGCATGCGTTTATGATGTTAAAATTAATTCAACCCAGCACAAACTTTATTGAGTTCCCCAAAAAAATTCAACACATCAAAAGCACCAGTTTTTCCAGCTCAAATTTATATGATTCCGCAGAAGGTAATGAGCTCGAACAGAAAATTGAATCATTATTCCAAATAGAGCAAGTTCAAACAGAAAATTGGAAACGCAAACATAAAAACCAAGTAATTGATCATATTAATCAAAACAGAAAAAAGAGCCCCCAGTTCGTGATCTAGGGTAGGGCATAAACGACATAAAAAAATCAAACAAATATTCAAATCCGATAGTGCGCCACGTACCTAAATCGAACCTGACATAAAGAAATCTTGTCAGGTGTATCATGTGGTTAATATCTGCCCAAATATGAGAAAAACGGCCTAGCTGAGAGTTGAAATCCCCTCAATGCTGAGCTGAGAGCTGAAAACCCCTCAAATGCTGAGCCGGGATGCCCCCCGAGCCAGGCTGAGAGTCATCTGGGTGAAGAAATCTGGGCCGACAAACTACGATCCGGACTAATGAACTTAGACATCCTCTGCTCGCCATGTCTGCATTCGGGACCTCACCGGGCCGTCATGAGGTTCTGGCCCATGGGCCTCTACAGGTAGGGCCCAAAAGCCCAGCCCAGGCGATTAGAATACTAATCTGCCTGCTCATTGGCTGCTTAGCGGATTACGTAAATCAACCCAAGTTTGGCTCCCTAATTTAGCGATACTAATTGAGCACCGGCGCCTATAAATACACCATGACATCCACTGCCCCAACGGTACGTGACATTTACTGAAATCATAACATTTTTAGCCCTTCTTTCCCGAATACTTACTCTTACGCTGGAGGGACTTCACCGGGTACAACCCCGATGGGTCTTTGTGCAGGTGCTCGGAGTGAAAAAGTAGAGCTTAGCTCGAAGATCGTCACCCCTCTAAATTCAGCCAATTAATTACACCATCAGTTGTCTTGTGTCCTCGATATCCTTCCAGACCATACTATTGATCCGTCACCACTTTTTGACATCAATAGTTTGGTGTCGTCTATGGGAACGCATTAAAAGCCTCTCCTGGTCATCAACTTCCCATGAGGTTAAGACTTGATGATCACAAAGTATGGGAAGGAAGTCCGCCAGGCCAACCAAGCGCTTGCCCCTAGCAGTAATCCACCGCCCTTATCCCTGCAGAACATGTCGAAGGCTCCCAAGTCGGATCCCCCTGCACAACTTGCGGAGAGTCTCCACCAGCCTGCCATCCCTCCATCCAGGGCGGTAGGTCCGATAACTCAGCCCACTACTCAGGTGGGTCCAATCATGCCCACTAGGCAGTTTGTTGGGCAGACTTCCGGGGCCCCTAAGGCAGCCCACGTCGCTATCTTGGAATACCAGCTCGGCGAGTTCCAAACTTTCTTCCAAATCGTCCTAGCTTGCTTGCTACCAGCCCCTCCAATGGGGCTTCCGGTAGTTCAGGTCACGGGTCAAGAAGAACAAGTGGTCAAAGTTGAAGAGCGTATAATCCATTCCGATGGGCACGTCCCGAGGCCCCGAGTCCATAACGCTGGTCATAGGGAGGTCGAATTAACACCTCCTGAGGCCTTAGGATCTCCGTCACTGCCTCCACCAAGGCGAAGGAGAGGCAACCATACCGAGTCTCCCCTAGCTCATAGCCATACTATGCGGTCTGACCACAATCCCCAGCACATTCGGGAGGTAGACTCACATTCTCTGCCACGAAGGCCACCAGGGGCTAAGGTGGTGGTGGAGAGGTGCCTAACTGACATGGAAACAACCCTACAATAGATCCGGGGAACCAGGGGTCCAGTCGGGCCACCTACGGAGGTAAGATCTCCTTTCATTAATGAAATTCTAGAAGAACTGCTATCCGTACGATACACCCACCCCCACATGATCCTCTATGATGGGATCACTGATCTAGCAGACCACTTGTCCATCTTCAGGTCCTATATGGACCTACACACAGCCTCGATAGCCATGAGGTGCAAGGCATTTTCCCTTACCCTTATAGGGGTTGCCGGGGCGTGGTTCAAGACTTTGGCCTCAACATCCATCTCCAATTTTCACGAGCTTGAGCTACTCTTCCTTTCGCGATTTAGGCGATCGCGGCGTAGGCCAAAAACCATGGCCCACATCATCGCGCTCCAGCAACTGCCCGATGAATAATTAGAAGATTATGTAAAGAGGTTTTATAAAGAGATCATTGGTTGCAATGAGCTCAACGACATGGTTGCGATGAGCGCATTATTCGACAGTCTGAAGCATCGATGCCTCATGTATGACCTCTGCTCTAACCCCGCTCCCAATCTGGATGCTGCCCTAGAAAGGGGCACGAGGTTCCATAATGCCAATAAAAAGGATGCAACCTAAAAGGATCACAGAGGAGGTCAAAAGAAGAAGAAGAAGGTTGAATAAGGGCCGAATAGACATCATGGGTCAAAAAGGCTCCAAGTAGAAGGAAGACTGGGACCGTTGCCTGGGGATTAGAGACCATTCCCGCCCTAGGTGAACCACCAGAAGAACTTCACACCGCTCATGGTCTCGGTGGCCACCGTCTTCCCTTAGAATACGGGGAACGATTTATTTTCTCCTTCTCCCCCCAGCAGAAAACCAATGGGGAAGTCAATGGATAAATATTGCGAATTCAACCAGGACCAGGGGGCATTCCACTGAGAATTGTTTTCGACTGTAGGAAAAAATTGAGGCCCTCATCAGCAGAGAGTATCTTGGCTGCTACGTCCGAAGGGACGACCGGGCTCCCAGAACGGAAGAGAACGATCCCAGCGATGAGCATAGGGGTCGTAGAAGGAGGAGGAACAAAAGTCGCCTCCTCCCAGATCAGAAAGGAATAGGGGCAGTGACGAGCAAATGATTGATGGAGAGATCAACATCATTCATAGCGAGTTAATCCTGGGTAGAGAGACTCTCTCATCCAAGAAGAGATACGAGCACAAAGCCAAGGGAAAAGAAAACGAATACATCTTTGAGGCAAGAATGATCAATGTTGCAGAGCACAATGTTATCTTGTTCAACGAGGCAGACCTCAAGGATGTACACGTCCCTCATGACAATGCCCTCGTCATCGTCGCTCTCATCAATCACATCAAAATAGAAAGAATCCTGGTGGACGGTGGTAGTTCCGCTGATCTCATCTTTAAATGGGTGTTCAAGAAAATGAATATGGACCCCAGTACGGTAAAGCCATCAACAGCCCACCTAATCGGTTTTGGGAAGGACGTTGTCAACACTACCGGGTGGGTCTCACTTTCTATCACCGTCGGAGCCCATTCACGGGCCTCAACTGTTTGGACCAAATTTATGATCGTGGACAGGCCATCGCCCTATAATGCAATTATGGACCAACCCATGGGGCAGCCCTCAAGGCAGTCTGCTCACCGTACCACTAGTCGATGAAGTTCCCCACGGAGGGAGGTGTGGGAGTAGTGAGGGGTGACCAAGAGTCATTTCAAGCTTGTGCCTGGAGGGCGCTAGAGAAAAAGAAATAGCAATCAAAGGCAGAGCCGGAGCTCGAAGATTTTGAACTCATGGCTTTGAGTCAGGGGTTGGTGCGTGTACCCATTGACGATCTATGGGAAGAGGAGGCCGGTCCCCGACCTCACGAGGAACTAGTAAAGATTTCTATACACCCAACCATAGAAGAATGAACTGTCAGGATTGAAGCTAGTCTCACATCCGAATAGAGAACTGAACTCATCCGGTTACTTCAAAGAAATTACGACGTCTTCGCATGGTCCCATGATGAGCTGCCGGGGATCGATCCGAGCGTGGTGATGCACTGCCTTCACACTAACCCACACCATCCTCCCGTGCGGTAAAAGTGACAAAAATTTCATCCGGAGCGCCAAAAGATAATTGAAGTGGAGATGGATAAATTGATTAAGTTTGGCGTGGTCGAAGAAGTTAAATTCTCCGACTGGCTGGCGAATGTGGTCCTGGCCCCCAAGGCTGCAAATAAGTGGCACATCTGCATTGATTTTAAAGACCTGAATAAGGCATGCCTGAAGGACTTCTTCCCCCTGCCCAGGATTGACATCGTCATAGACGCCATAGTAGGGTACGAGCGCCTGAGTTTTCTCGACGCTTATGGTACAACCAAATCCCGATGTCCTCTCCTGACAAGAGAAAAATATCATTCATCATAGATAAGGGTACATACTACTACAAGGTAATGCCGTTTGGCTTACGCAACGTTGGAGCTACTTATCAGCGACTGGTGAACAAAATGTTCAAGGAGGAGATCAGGCGAACAATAGAGGTTTACATCAACCACATGTTGGTCAAGAGCTCGAGGGCCCCTAACCACACCCAACATCTCCATAACTGCTTCAAAAAACTTCGGGCTCACCGCATGAAGCTTAACCCTAACAAATATATTTTTGGGGTTTCTGCGGGAAAGTTCCTGGGGTATATGGTCTCCCAGCGTGGCTTCGATACTAACCCTGACCAAATACATGCGATCCTCGGGATGACCTCTCCTCGGAATAAGAAGGAGGTGTAGATGCTGACAGGAAGACTTGCTTCCCTCAACCGCTTCATATCTCGAGCGTCGGAGAAATATTTGCCATTCTTCAAAGTTTTAAGAGGTAACAACAACTTTGGGTGGACAAACGAATACGAATTGGCTTTCCAAGCACTCAAAAATTATCTTTCCTTGGCTCTTCTACTCAGTACCCCAAAGGAGGGGAAAACCCTATATTTATATATTGTCGTATCTACGTTGGTGATTAGCGCTGCTCTTGTAAGGGACGACACCGGTGTTCAACACCCGGTCTTTTACTCTAGCAGGATCCTCTCGGATGCTGAGACAAAATACACTAAATTTGAAAAACTGGCTTATGTCCTACTGGTGGCTACCTGGAAGCTGAAACAATACTTCCAAGCCCACGAGATCATCGTCCGCACTGACCAGTCAATAAGGCAAATTTTACATTCGCCAGACATCTCAGGACGCCTAATGAAGTACAACCTAGCTGGGTCAGTTTCACATTGAATACCGCCCTAGAACGGCCATCAAGGGCTAGGTCCTAGAAGATTTCATCGTCGGGCTCACATTCCCTGATAACCTAGAGCCACTTTTCATCCACTCGAAAGCTAAAACCAGGGAAACAGGGGGAGCGCTAGGGGACTCAAATCCAGATGCCTGTACGGCAACGTGGATGCTTTTTACCGATAAATCGTCCAACACCAATAGTTGTGGAGCGAAAATGGTGCTCGTTGCCCCAGAGAATGAAGAGATCGAATACGCCCTGAGGCTGGGGTTCAGAGCAACTAATAACAAGGCTTAATAAGAGGCTCTGCTGGCTGGTCTCCGCTTAGCTCGAAAATTTAATGTGATGACGTTGTCCATCTTCTATGACTCGTAGCTGGTTGTCAACCAGAATTATTTGGAGACGGATCCCAATATGACCACGTATCGTGAAAGGGTCAAAGCCCGACTGGAAAAATTCAAAAAAATCCATGTATCCCAAATACCCTGAATCCATGTATCCTAAATACCCCAAGAAGAGAACCAACACGCTAATGCCTTGGCAAACCTGGCCTCGACGGTAGCATTAACTCTGAAGTAAAGTATACCCGTTGAGTACTTGGATGCTCCGAGCATGGAGATATCTAACCAGATGGCACCAATTTATGAGCTCGATGACCATCCCACTTGGATGGAGCTAATTCGAAAATATTTTGAACATAGGATGCTACCTGATGACTGCAACGAGGCAAGGAGGATGCGATACAGGTATGCCAGATTTTGCATTCTGGATAGGGTCCTTCACCGATGTTCCTTCTCTGGACCATACTCTCGGTGCCTATGGCGAGAAGAGGCCAACTACATCATGAGAGAAGTCCATGAGAGAATTTGTGGCAACCACTCAGGGGGCAAGGCTCTGGCTGGAAAACTGATCCGCCAAGGGTATTTTTGGCCAAAAATGCTAGAGGACACGAGTGAGTTCGTAAAAAAATATGACAAGTGCCAACGTTTCGGCCCCCACCCTCATTTATTGCCAACGGCCATGGTGCCAATGGCCAGCCCATGGCCCTTTGATCAGTGGGGAATAGATCTGTTGGGCCCTTTTCCTTAGGGCATTGGGCAAAGAAAATTCCTCGTCATCTTTATTAATTAATTCACCAAGTGGGTGGAGGCTAAACCCCTGGCTCGCATTACCAAAGAGAAAATCTGAGATTGCGTCTGGAAATCGATGGTGTGCCGATTTGGAATTCCAATCGCAATTATATTCAACAATGGCACTCAGTTCGACAATGATTTATTTGCTTCTTTTTGTTCTGGCGTGGGTATCCGAACCCACTTTGCATCACCAGGTCACCCGCAAGCTAATGGCCAGGTCGAGGTCACGAACCGAACAATCTTGGACGATTTGAAGACCAGGCTTGACAAGGCCAAGTAGAGGTGGGTAGAGGACCTTTATCTAGTTCTTTGGGCATACCATACCACTTCTCGAACCCCAATCAGAGAGACACCATTCGCAATGACATTCGGATCTGAGTCCGTAATTCTTGTGGAGATCGGATTGCCAACCTTTTGAACGTCACTCAAGGATCAAGACCACCAAATGAATGATGCCATGCTAGCCCTCAATATGGACCTTCTAGAAGAACGACGAAAAATGCTTGAGTACGCCGAGCGGCATACCAGTAGCAGGCAACTCGATACTACAATAAAAAGGTGTGACCGTGCCATTTTGAAGTCGGAGACCTAGTCCTCAGGAAGGTTACTTTAGTAACTAAGGAGCACAATGTGGGAAAGTTGGCCTTCAACTGGGAGGGACCTTATCGCGTTGTCAGAGTTGCAAGACCAGGCACCTACGAGCTTAAAATCGAGAAGACATTTCACTGCGATATCCGTGGAATGCCGACCATCTCAAGCAATACCATTGTAGGACTAAGGTCATTTTGTAATCATTTCATTTTCTTACCAAGTATAATGTATTTTGATATCAATGTAATGGCTTTTCAAAAAATACAAATTGCTACCCAAGCGATATTCTAGAATACAACGAGTCACGTCATAGCCAGTAGCACGAGCAGTGAAATTACTCCCACTATAGGCTGGGGGGCAGGGTGAATACAACCGTGACAAATATTGACCAAAAAGATTTCAAAAGAAAAATAAACAACTGTAAGTTTTTTACCGAGCTACGTCCTAGGAGCAACCATGAATTTGGACGTATGCAAAGGAAGTGCCGAGCTGAGGTCTGCGAGGACTCCAATAGGTGTACAAGGTTTTGGAAGAGTGAAAGTGTAAAAGTCTGCAACTCTATCCCGAGCACGTTAATTAGATTCACCTACTACATCCTAGAGAAGAAGGGAGAGGTGAGAAGGAATTTGGGACAAGTAATTAACCAAAAAATTTATGTGTATTATATTTAACAAAAAAATGAGGGCTTACATCGGTGGGGGTTCCTGCCCATATACACAGTTATAACAATAAAAAAAAAAAAAAAAGAGTTCAACAAAAAAGGTTAAAAAAATGTCTAAGTCTTCAAAAAAGGCCGAGTTGGGGACCTATTCTTCTCCGGACACACCTTCAACGTCCACAACATCGACGGTAGTGTCATCATCACCCTCGGCCTCCTTATCGCTTGCTTCTTCTGCCCCTCACCTCGTGAGTTTGCCCATGGCAAACCCCCTCGGCTGCCCGCTCCACCGCCAGCTCACCTTGTTGTGAAAACTCTATCCCAACGAACAGTCGAATTTTGGATAATGGCTTTGGAGGAAGAGGATCGTGGCCTTGTGACTGTCATCTATGTACTCGGCAACAAGCTCATACTTGAGATTCTCGAACTCTTCCCTTGATTTGTAATCCTCGATGACTTGCTGTTCGGCTCTCCGGATGGCCTTCCATCTGAGCTGCTCTTCTTTCTTCAACTTCTTCTCTAGCTCTTCTACTCTCTTCTCTAGATCAGCCTTCTATCTTTGAAAGTCATCCCGTTCTTTGGTAACAAGGATGTGCCTGGCCTGTAGGCTGTGATGGGCCTGGGTGGCAAACTGGAGGTCATCATTCAATCTGTTCGCCCTCGCTTTCACAATATTCTTCTCCGACCTCAGCATAGACTCCTTCGTGGCGCTCTTTGAGACCCAGTAAAATACCATCGACATCCAAATCATACACGGCATGAGGATAGTAAATTCATCACACTTAGAAAAATCTAATCGAAAAAAGAAAAACGGAAATTAAACTATGGGACCAAAACTTGATCACAGATGGCTTGGCGCATTTAGCTGCCGGTGCTCTTTTCCTCCATCAAGCTCTTGTCGTTAGGAGGTGTGATGTGATAGAGATAGCTCGACATCACCTCCAGACTCTTTAGCAGCGCGCAATCGGCAGGAAGCCCAGTGTTTGGAACCCCGAAAAAAGATCCGCCAACTGTCAGCTCAGAAGAAGCCCTAGGCATGAACCTTGCCCTCTTTGAGGACTCGTGTTTCTTCTGCTTCCCCTAGTGGGCCTTCTTCTTCCCCTTGTCGGAAGGGAGGGGAGATGAGTTACCACTTAGGGTATGCACGGACTACCGAGAACCTAACTTTGATTGAGGGGTATCTCTTATAATGACCCCAGGGAGGGCGGGGGAGAGGCTCCGGGCTGACGTTTGAGGAAGTTGGGTGGTTTGGACGGCTTGGGATCCTCCAGCATATTCGGAACTAGCCATCTTCGCCGTCTCGGCAACCTATTTTTCTCTCTTTTTAAGGAGCTTCCGGACCGCCATTGCGTTATCTATAGCTACAATATTCAACAAGATATTTAGAAATTCGTCTATCAAGGCCGGAAGCATCCAATTCTATACAAGAATATCTGCATGAATCGAGCGTAACATGTGTAAAATTCCTAAGTATGAAGAATTGACAAAGCAGAAACTTCTTACCGTTGTCTGAATTGAACGAGAAATCGGGTACGAATGGGATATCCAATGGTAAAAACTAGTAGGCTGTAAAGAGATGAGAAGTGAGCAGGGTGTTCACATCCTTGAAGACCGTCTTCAAGACCTTTTCTTTCTACTCGGCAATTTCTTTGCTCGGCTTTGGTCTTTTCTTCTTTGGTGGTTCCTTTAGCTATAAAAAATCATAAATGCAAGGGTGTTAGTATGACGGTAGTGATAAATCTGAAAACAAATATTCCCCTCCAAGGGACCACAACCTTACCGACTTTTCCCTATTCTATCTGGAGATGATACTTTCCTTCTTCTTCCGGGTCGGATTGCCAACCGATCCCTCTGAGATAGAAGAATTGGGGCTTCTATCAGTGAATAGAAGAGCCCAGGTCCTTCAAGAAGGTTGACCTGGAGGAAATGTAACACCACCCAGCGTCTCGGGAAATTGGCTTGGGAAGAAGAGAGCTCTGAAGAGCTCAACGCTCGTCTTAAGTCGCACGACCCAGAAGATGATATATGATGCCACCAGGTCCCTTATACCATTCGGATAAATTTGTGACGGACGCAAACGATACTCTACACAAAGGGCCTAGATCCACTAGCGGAGAGGAAATCGAAGACCACTCCTCCAACTGTTGTTTGTAGACAATCATAAAACTAGCAGGTGGTATGCAGGCCCGATCGTTGGGCCCATGAATAATGGTCAAGACCCCCTCCAGGAAGAAATATTCATTTCGGCAATAGAGGATAGACTTTTTGGTCATAGTCGTTTTTGTGTTCCACACCGGGATCGAGAGCGGGACTTTTATAAACAGTTTTTTTGGCCCAGCATTATGCACCCCATTTTCACAAAGTAGCCTGGGAATGGAGATCCCAATGTGGATGTCCACTATTATGATGATTTTGGGAGGGACCTTGACCCCAGCGTCAACTGACGTAAATGCCCTACCGCTTTTGTCGGCATGGCTCACCATGGTCGAACGGTCTTTCAGGCATAACTGGATTACACCGCTTATTTTATGGATCCTGGCCATGGAAGTCGAGGAGGCGTCTCCCAGAACAGGACGCCACTCCACCCTCAATTGGGAGGAACTGGCGGATGACCGTTCTGAGGAGTTAGATCCTGAGCTGGAAGTGGAGCCAGAAGATAAAAAAGAAGAAAGAGAAGAGGACCTCGATATGCCACGTGTGAAGGGGAAGTCTCAAACTTCCCACACTCCAAAAAGTTTAAGGCATGGAAAATGTCTGAGCCCACGAGCCTATGGACTCTCAGCTCGGACAAAATCAAAAAGGGGCAAGGCTCAAACTTCCCACCCTCCAAAAAGTTCAAGGCATTAAGAATGTCTGAGCTCACGAGCCTACGTACTCTCAGCTCGTACAAAATAAAAAAGGCGGAAGGCTCAAACTTCCCACCCTCCAAAATATTCAAGGCACGAAAAATGTCCGAGGTCATGAGCCTACGGACTCTCAGCTTGGACAAAATCAAAAGGGGAAAGGCTCAAACTTCTAACCCTCCAAAAAGTTCAAGGCATCAAAAATGTCCAAGCTCACGAGCCTACGGACTCTCAGCTCGGACAAAATCAAAAGGGGGAAAGCTCGAATTTCCCACCCTCCAAAAAGTTCAAGGCATCAAAAATGTCTGAGCTCACGAGCCCACAGACTCTTAGCTCCGACAAAATCAAAAGGGGGAAGGCTCAGACTTCCTACCCTCCAAAAAGTTCATGGCATGGAAAATGTTCGAGCTCACAAGCCTACGTACTCTCAGCTTGGACAAAAATCAAAAGGGGGAAGGCTCAAACTTCCCACCCTCCAAAAAAGTTCAAGGCATGGAAAATGTCCGAGCTCACTAGCCTACGTACTCCGAGCTCGGACAAAATCAAAAGGGGGAAGGCTCAAACTTCCCACCTTCCAAAAAAGTTCAAGGCATGGAAAATATTCGAGCTCACGAGCCTATGGACTATTAGCTCGGACAAAATCAAAAGAGGAGAGGGCTCAAACTTCCCACCCTCCAAAAAATTCATGGCATGAAAAATCTCCGAGCTCACGAGCCTACGGACTTTTAGCTCGGACAAAATCAAAAAGGGAGAAGGCTCCAACTTCCACCCTCTAAAAAGTTCAAGGCATGGAAAATGTCCGAGCTCACGAGCCTATGGACTCTCAGCTCGGACAAAATCAAAAAGGGAGAAAGCTCAAACTGCCCACCCTTCAAAAAGTTCAAGACATGGAAAATATCCGAGCTCACTAGCCTGCGCACTCTCAGCTCGGACAAAGGGGGAAGGCTCCAACTTCCCACCCTCCAAAAAAGTTCAAGGCATGGAAAATGTTTGAGTTGACGAGCCTACGGACTCTCAGCTAGGATAAAAAAAAAAAAAAAAAAAAAAAAGGCTCAAACTTCCCACCCTCCAAAAAAGTTCAAGGCATTGGAAATGTCCAAGCTGACAAGCTGTCGTACTCTCAACTCGGACAAAGTGAAAAATGGGAAGGCTCAAACTTCCAACCATCAAAAGAAGAATAAGGCATTGGAAATGTCCGAGCTTACGAGTTGCCATACTCTCAGTTCGGATAAAACAAAAAATAGGAAGGCTAAAACTTCCAACCATCAAAAGAAGACTAAGGCATTGGAAATATCCGAGCTGATGAGCTGTCGTACTCTCAGCTCGGATAAAACAAAAAATAGGAATACTCAAACTTCCAACCATCAAAAAAAGACTAAGGCATTGGAAATGTCCGAGCTGATGAGCTGCCATACTCTCAGCTCGGACAAAATGAAAAATGGGAAGGCTCAAACTTCCAACCATCAAAAGAAGACTAAGGCATTGGAAATTCCCGAGTTAACGAACTGTTGTAGTCTCAGCTCGAATGTACCCCACACTAAACTTCTACAGATCGGCGCGAATTAGTTCGGACCGCCTACCTATCGAACTATTGAACATCTCCATCCATCAAACCACACTCCACCCCTTCCAAATCTTTTATGAAGCCATTCATCCTCCCTAGGGTTCTTTTACGTACCCTGTGTGCCTTTTAACCTTCCTAAAATACTACAAACTATTTACTCCTTCAAAATCCCGAGCCCGTTACGTTCTACTCATGCCCTCGGGACTTGGGGAAAAACTGATATAGGGGAATCTATTCAGGTGTACCACGTAGTTGATATCCATCAAAATATGGGAAAAATGATTGAGTTGAGAGATAAAATCCCCTCAATGCTGAGCTGAGAGGTGAAATCCCATCAATGCCGAGCTGAGGGCTGAAATCCCCTCAATGCCGGGGTGCTAGCTGAAAACCCCTCAAATGCTAAGCCGGGATACCCCCCCGAGTTGAGCTAAGGGTCATCTCGATGAATAAATCTAGACCGACGGACTACGATCTGGACTGACGAACTCATATATTCTCTGCTTGCCATCTCCGCACTCAGGACCTCATCGGGCCGTCATGAGGTTCTGGCCCATGGGCCTCTACAGGTAGAGCCCAAAAGCCCAACCCAGGCGATTAGAGCACTAATCCGCTTTCTCATTGGCTGCCTAGTGGATTAGGTCAATCAACCCGAGCTTGGCTCCCTAATTTAGCGACACTAATTGAGTACCGACGCATATAAATACACCATGGCATCCACTGCCCAACAGTATGTGACCTCTACTGAAATCATACCACTTTTAGATCTTCTTTCCCGGATACTTACTCTCACACTGGAAGGACTTTATCGGGCACAACCCCGATGGGTCTTTGTGTAGGTGCTCGGAGTAAAAGAGTAGAGCTCAGCTCGAAGATCGCCACCCCCCCTGAATTTAGTCAATTAATTACACCATCAGTCGTCTTGTGTCCTCGATATCCTTCCGGACCATACTGTTGACTTTTCACCACTTTTCACATCAACAGAACCTATAGATTTGAAATAAAATTGAGAAAAAGAGCTACTGTTAGACTCCTTAGAGCTATCACCATGCAATTGCCATGGCTCCTCACAGTAAACATTTTAGTAAGTGGAAGTGTACGGTAAATAATTGGTGGAAGATGATGTAGCGACTAATTGACGTCAAAGAGGATTAGGGCAACGAAACAACATAAATCTACCAATCAAACGCATTAAAAAGTGAAAAATTCACTAGGAGCAAAAGATGAGATGTTGACACATCTCGTCCAAGTCCATGATTCCGCTCACTAGGGAGACAATGGAGGGTTGATTTGTCAAAATGTCATTAAGATGTAAATGAGAAATTTTATTTTAATGTAGTTCCATTAAATTGATTGAAGTATATAAAATGACTAATTCCACATTGGTTATTATTATTATTATTAAATATATAAATTTGAATAACATATTTTTATGTGTTATATGTTTGACATATTGGTTATTTGATTATATTTTGATGATTCAAAATATTAATATATTTTTTTGAAAGGACTATTGAGATATGTAGATTAATGTAAATACACCAAATGTATCGGTGGTTGGAGCATCGAATACAACAGTTGTGACTGCCCATATCTATAATTGGGCGAAACCTGAGAAGTTTGACGTAACTTATTTTAAGAGATGACAACAAAATTTTTTGTTTTATCTAACAATATTAAATCTTGCTAGAGTCCTACAAGAGGATGCTTCATCTATGCAAACTGGGAATGATGATACACAAACCACCGCTGCAGTGGAAGCTTGGAAACATGTTGATTTCCTGTGCAAAAATTATATTTTGAATGGATTGAATAATAAACTTTACAGCGTATATTTTTCAGTTAAAACAACGAAAGAGTCATGACAATTACTTGAAAAGAAATATAAAGCAGAGAATGCTGGCACTAAAAAGTTTTTAGTTGGAAAATTCTTAGACTATAAAATGATGGATTCAAAAACAATAATTAGTTAGGCTGAAGAATTTCAAGTGATTTTGCATAAAATTCATGCAGGGGGAATAACCCTAAGTGAAAAATTCTATATAGCAACAATGATTGAAAAATTACCTTATTCTTGGAGTAACTTCAAGAATTATCTTAAATATAAATGTAATGAGATGAGTCTTGAAGATCTTATCTTAAAAATTGAGAATAGAGGAAGAGCATCGTGTTGTTGAAAAGCGAGTGGATTTCCGAACTATGGAATCTAAAGCCAATGTGGAAAATTCTCGAAGGATTGACAAAAAAACAATAATTATGATTTAGGCCCAAGTCATGACTATAAAATCGATTTCAGAGGTAATTGCTATGTTTGTGGTAAATTAGGACATCATGCTCAAGAATGTCACATAAGGGTTGTGACAAGAAAACCTCGTAAGTTAATTTATCAAGCTAATGTGACAGAGGTGCATAACTTTTCTGATAAGATTGATAAGATGCATCTTTCAGCTTAATGGATGTTATGCATATGAGAAATATCTCAAAAAATAATACATTATCTGATATTATAATGTTAATAAAAAAAATTATTTTGTTTGTTTTATTTTATTTTATCATTAAGCATTTGGATGTTTGGCGTTGCTAAATTTTTAATTAACTTGGGGTAATAGAAGAGGAAAAAAATCTATTAATTAAAAAAAAAAAAGTACACACAAATAATTTCAAGTTATATGTAAGACTTGAGTGTGACATCAAATTGATGAAAACGTCTACTTAAAAGAGGTGTGAAATCTCTAAATTGATTTGTGCAAATTAGAGGAGGAAAAAATATTTTAGTTTCTATTGATAATTCAAGAACTTGTGGGAGGATATGTATTCCATAAGAGGTTGTTCAAAACATCTTATATAAATTTTAGAAAGGTATGGGGTCAATCAACAAATATTTAAAAATGTGGGGGTGTCTTGATAAAATTGTGATTTTCTAAAGAATGAGAATGTGCATATGACCACAATTATTAAATCATGGAATACATCATTTTTGTACATATATATTTTATGTAAAACTAAAAGAGTTAAGTTCTTTTAAATGAATAAATAATATTACATCTATTAATATCAAATACTGAGTGTCTTAGCAGTAAATTGAGCCAAGAGTTTGTCGACTTGTTTAATTTTTATGTGAATTATATCAAGTATAATGTAATGACATGTGAAATTTGACATTGTGATGTTGTCAAATAAGTTCATTTATGTTTTGACAATATGTTGTCAAACAAATTAAAGATTAATGAGTTTGACTAGTATTTTATGATAACAACTAAATCAAGTCATTACACGTGAATAAACATACGGGTTTATTGAGATTCTCTAAGAAAACATGAATTTGGAGGTCCACAATAAATCTTGGGAAAAATTAAATAGTTTTCACATTTATTTATTTATTAATAAAAAATAATGTTGTGCCAACAATTTATCTATGTTGTGATAGATAATGAATTATTAATAGGGCACAAAGTTGTGTATAATAGTAAGTCTTGACACACACACACACACACACACAAACATACACACACACACACACACACAGAGTTAAACATGAGAGAGAGTTAATTGATCATCGAAGGGAATGAGGCTAAGACTATAACAAAAATAATTATCATAATGGTAACCCAACCTACTTGACTGGAGATCCCAAGATCTAGGTTTAGAGGGACTGTTGAATTGTGAAGGTCGCTGCATGTATCACTGCCTAGAGTTAATATCTATTACCCATTCCTAAGACGAAAAAGTGATGATTGAAATATGAGTGATGGTTCACTGAACTTGATATTATTAGGAAAAGTATTATAGATTAAATATTTAAAGAAGGTCATCTCTATGAGTGTGAAATGGGCCAGTTCAATGATAATGAGAAGGCTAAATTCTCTAGAGTACTCACAAAATAACCAGGGTGTTAAGGGCTAATATGAATGCAACCATGGAACGAACAGTGTCCAGAGACAACTGTGTGGTTTCTATTGTCTTGGTGTACACCAAAGGTCGAACCATTCAAGGCATCATGTTCACTAGTTTCCCAAGTAAATTCGATAGATTTTTACTAGGGAAAGTTCAAGGCCAAAAGCTACCTAGCTTGATGCCGTTATTTTCTTATTGAGCTCTCTCTCTTGTGTCTGTAGTACGTATGTATATTTATCCATTCAATTTCATTCATGTGGGAGATTGTTAGAGAAAAATGATTTTTAGACTATTTTAAGACTAACTATTTATATGATTTGATTATTCATTGATATATGTTTATATTTCAATACATCAGTCTTAGTGAGAAGGTGAATGTGAACTTTTGATTTGTCAAAAAATCATTAAGATGTGAATAAAAAAATTTCTTTCAATGTAATTCCATGAAGTTAATTGAAGTATATAAAATGAGTAATTCCATATTGGTTAATGAAAAACACTTAAACCATTTTGGATTGTAGATCCGGGTTGGGTCATGGGTCGTCGATTTGGGTTTGGACTTGGGTTGATCCAACAAGAGATAATTCTTTTTAGAATTTTCTTTAAATTGATTCTGGCAAATTTTCTAACAAAACAAGACTTGTCTTTTCATATTTATAACTCATTTTTAAGAAAAAGTTACAAGTGATAATTCTTAGTGGCTTTAAAATGTTCCTAGTGGCTTCAAAGTGAGACTTTTGATATGTTGGAGTTACTTATTTGTTACTCTACAAATAGAAAAGTTTGCATTATCATTTAGCCATGAAAATTTATGACATCTTGCACTGCACATGCAATTGAGTATATGCTAGTTTATTCTTGGGAATGAGTTCAACACTTGTTTTGTTCATCGTATCCTTTAATTTCGACTGCTAATATAGGAGGATTATGATCGTTGTATCTTGGGAAACAAAACGCCTGAGTATAGAAAATGCATTTTGTCCCGCGCATTTACTATCAGATCGAAAGTGTAAATTCAAATAAATTTTAAACTGAATTTTAAATAGAACGAATTTATACTTTAGATTACACTGGAAACTACAGAAAAACGGCAACAATACAAGAAAAATATAAAATTATCAATTTGACTAAATTTGGTGTAAGTAAAAATTTTGGGTTAATCTTGAAATTCTTAAAGTTAAGGGGGATTAAAATGAAATTATTAAAGGTTATTTTTATGGAATCACTTTTAATATGAATACAAATTAGTTAATACCCTTCAACTTAAGGATATTTCATCAACTACCTTTGTTACCCGTTTTGACCATTGAAACTTTTACAATTACCAGTTTCGTCTTCTTGACACAAAAATACTTTTCTAATTTTTTGTTTCAAGAAATAATTTCCATGAAATCAAGCCAAAAACCTTGATCAAGTCAAAGAAACTATGACAAAACTAGTTGCCCAAACTTACTAATGCTAAAGACTCAGTTCGAAACCAACCAAACCGAAGTCATCATAGCATGCATTCAAAGCCCATCACATCAAGGGCCTCATCATGCATTTAATGACTCATTAGTGAGCGTTAAATGATAAGATCCTTCCAAGATCTTCCTACCAAAATATTGAGGATGGAAACTTAGTTACTTGAAAATAACTAACGGTTACAAAGCTAACTGGTTCGGTTTCCCATCACATCATGCCATAAATGATCCATCAAATAACATCCCATCAAGCATTTAGTGCTTGAAACAACCTTTGGAGACTACATTCAAATAATCAAGATATTTTGATCAAAATATATTAAAGAAACCTAGTTACTTCCAAAGTAACTAAACGGTTACAAAACTAACTAGATCATTTTTATTCTACCGAAGACATTAAATGCCCATCAAATAAAATGTCAAATCAAGCATTTAATGTAAATGTGACATGCGGAGACTACATACATTCAATCTCCAAGTGCATTTAATGTAAGTAACCAAACTAGTTTGAGTAACTAGTACTTAGCAAGTAAATCGAACCAGAAAATATCACATCGGTCATTAAATACCCCATGTGCCAACCGATGATGACTAATCATTACAAATTATGAGTAATGATTGGCAATCAATAGCAATGATTACGTAGATATTTTAAAGAGTTTTTGCAATCTTTACAAAATCTTAGAAAATTTTAGTAAATCTTAAAGATTAGCCTCAAACCATGAAATCAGGAGACATCAAAGGGTTGCACCTAGACCAAATAGCCCCTAAGGAATAGGCTGGGATGGCTAGATCATTGGGGAATGCATAGGCTTCCCGAGCCTATAAATAGGCAACCTGTTTTTCATTTCCAATGGGATTGATCCAAGAGCTTCTCTCTCTACTCTTGAATTTCTCTTTCAAGTTTACGGAATTCTCAAGCATTCTAAATCATAAACACTCTCAAATATTGTAAAAAAAACTTCCAAAAGGTGTTCTTGAGGATCTTTGAAGAAGATCTCAAGAAGTTGTCGAGGAACGATCAAGAACAACCAAGAAGATCAAAGAAGAAGACGAAAGAAAATACTTAGAAAAAGACTACTCCCCTAAGTTAGGTAAGTCTTCCTAAACCTCCCTTTAATTTTTCTTAGATATCATTGTATTTCTTGTATATAGCATATTTGGTTAGTTCGTAGATGCATACTTCATGTACATAGCGTATATGTCAAGAAACAAGTCAACAATGTTAAAATAATATGTAAAAAACACCAAGAACATGACAATAACATCAAGCACACCATGAATTGTGCATAAAATCTTTGATTCTCTCAAGAACATATGAAACTGAACTCTAAAGAACTCAAAATAAACTTCCAACAAAGGACTATTAATCACTAACAACTAAATTTACTTTTTCTGCAATGGTCTAGATCACGGCCTGGCACTAAGTCATTAGGCTTATAGATTGGCACCTTACACACACACACACACATGTATACTAATTTGTGAGAACCTTTTGGAAAAATTTGGAATATAGGGAGGACCTCTATTCCTTCGGGGATAAGTATGCACCTTCTTCCAAAACGTTTCCGCTTTTTTAATTCTGAGTAGGACTGACACATATACGATATATTTTCTTTTCGTTTTTGAACTGATAACCTAAACCTAAACACTAAACGTTCTAGTTGAGATATAATATCTTACCCCTTCAGAGGAAAGAGGGTTACCCTGACCAATGGCGTGACTCACCCGATAAGGCGGTTACGGCCTTCAATAGCCTGACTCGACAAATATGTGGCTACAACCCTCAATAGTTTGAATTCAATTTTGGGTGCCTACGACCATCAATAGCATGGCCCACCTAGATAACTACGACCCTCAATAGTTTGGCTGAGATCCAATACCTCACCCCTATGGTGAGAAAGGGGTCACTGCCAACTAATTGCGTGACTTTCCCAATAAAGCAGCTATAGCCTTAAATAGATTAACTCGACAACCATATGGCCAGGAGGCTATGATCCTCAATAGTCTGGTCCTCAAATAGATATGAATGCAATAGTCTGGAAGAATGACATGACGAAATAACTCCTCCAACAATCGGTCACACATGATAACCCCAGCCCATCTTCAACAAGAGGCCGACAAGTAGCCAGAGAATGTCATTATCGGAAGTATTAAATAATTTCTCCATATAATTGGTTATTGCCAGTAATCTGATCCACCTTGATGATCCACCTATGACCATCAATAGCATGGCCCACCCAGATGACTACGACCCTCAATAGTTTAGCTGAGATTTGATACCTCACCCCTATGGTGAGAAGGGGGTCACTGCCAACTAATTGCGTGACTTGCCCGATAAGGTAGCTATAGCCTTAAATAGATTGACTCGGCAACCATATGTCCAGGAGGCTATGATCCTCAATAGTCTGGTCCTCAAATAGATATGGATGTAATAGTCTAGAAGAATAACATGACGAAATAACCCCTCCAACAATCGGTCACACATGATAACCCCAGCCCACCTTCAACAAGGGGCTGACAAGTATCCAGAGAACATCATTATCAGAAGTACTAAATAATTTCTCCATATAATTGGTTATTTCCAGTAATCTGATCCACCTTGACGGGGAAGGCCAACGAGGAGCAGAGGCTACTCGATAACCATCTGTGACCCGAGTACCCATGTTTACTCAAGTAGGGGGATAGCGAGAAGTGGAGTCCATGTCTTACAAATTTGGGACCACTGCTGGATTAACACACAACCAAAAGTAACTAATTCTTATCTCTGGTGATAGAAGCAACCCATCCCTATATCTGGTGATAGAAGCAAACAATCTCTATCTTTGGTAATAGAAGCAACCAATCCCTATCTCTGGTAATAGAAGCAACCCATCCCTATATCTGGTGATAAAAGCAACCAATCCCTATGTTTGGTAATAGAAGCAACCAATCCCAATCTCTAGTAATAGAAGCAACCAATCCCTACATCTGGTGACAGAAGCAACCAATCCCTATCCCTAGTGATAGAAGCAACCAATCTTTTATCTCTGGTAATAGAAGCAAAACATATGTGTCTTTGGTGATAGAAGTGAAACATACTTGTCTTTGGTGATAGAAGCAACAAATTCCTGTCTCTAGTGATAGAAGCAACAAATTCATGTCTTTGGTGACAGAAATAAAAAAAATCCCTATCTTTCGTGATACAAGCAATATTCTTAACTTCACATCGAGGAGAGTCTACTAGACTCTTTCTCACCAAATCACTATAAGCATTAACTTTTATGTCCATAATATCGTCAAGGTCCGGTAATTTTGCCTCCTTCAAGGGCTTCAAGGATAGGCCATTTAACCTCCTTTGAGAAGATTGCATAAAGCCTCGAGGATTGGTCATTCAGTCTCACTTGAGAAGATCTAGTGGTAAAGCCTCAGGAATCTCTCATTTGGACTCCATTGAGAAGATTCACTAATAGCGCTCAGGGAACAATTATTTAGCCTTCTCTGAGATCATTAAGGATCAGTCATTCAGCCTCCTTATATAAAATCCTTTACTGCTTCCAAAGGGTAGACGTAGTAATGTTCATGTACACTCCTAAACTTTGCTTAAGTAAAAATTTATATTTACTTATTTTAATTTTAATGTATAGTGGAACAAAATGTCTTTGTCTTCTTCTTTGTCATTGTGAATAAACTTGCATAACAAAGATGGACAACTATAGACACCGCATTTTGTCCTACACAGTCAATATCGAATCGGAAGTAGAAGTTCAGAGAAAATTTAAAATTAGGTTGAAAGGAAATGAATTTATACTTTAGGATCACACTGGATACTACGAAAAATGATAAAAACAAAAGAAATATAAAACTATTGAATTTGACAGAATTCGATAAAGTAAAAGTTTCGGGTCAACCTCGAAATTCATAAAGTTAAAAGGGGACTAAGATGACATTATTAGAGGTTTTTTTTCTTCATAAAGTTACATTTAATATGAGTAAAAATTAGTGACTACCCCTTAATTAGAAATATTTCACCAAATTACCTCTGTTACCTTTTGACCCCTGAAACATTAACTATCATTGGTTTCATCTGTTCGACAGAAAAAATATTTATTCAAATGATTGTTTAAAGTACTAGTATCCATAAATCAAAGCTAAAAGACCTTAATCAAGTCTTAAAATTTCCATGACAAGTCCAAGTTACACAAGGTAACTAAGGATTATGACTCGGTTCAAAATTAACCAAACCGAAGCGATTATGATTAGCATTCAAAGCTCATAAAATCAAGGGCCCTACCAAGAATTAATGAATCATTAATGAGAATTAATGCCTAAGCTATTTCCTAGATATTTCCTACAAAAAATGTTTGAGGAAGGAAACTAAGTTACTTGGGAGGTAACTAACGGTTATCGAAACTAAACCAATTCGGTTTGCCACCTAGCATACATTTAATGTAGACATTAAATGTCCAAACCATCAAGTACCACATTCAAAGTGTTAAGATATTTTGATCAAAATATCTTAGGGATAACTAGAATAATTGAAATGTAACTACCCATTACAACGCAAATTGAACTAATTCAATCCAAATTGAACTAATTCAAATCCTATCACATCAAGTGTCCTTGTTAAGTCTTAAATGCTAAATAACACATCAAGACTAGATTCAAAGAAATTCCAAAGGATTAATCATAACTAAACTGAAATAGTGAAAGTAACTGGTATTTAGCCTCTAAATCAAACCGAAAATGTCACTTCAAACCATAAATGCCCCTATATTCAAAAAATCATATCCAAGGAAGGGTAATGATGACTAATGATTTCCAATCATTGCACAAATATATTTAAAGATTTGGTAATCATTACCAAATCTTTGAGAATCTTACCAAATCTTTCAGATTCGTTCAAAAAAATTCAACATCAAGATAAGAAGGGACGACCCCTAAGATAAACAGACCTTAAGGAACAAGTTGGGATAGCTCATGCATTGGCCAATGCACAGACCCCCCAACCTATAAATACAGGGGTCTATTATTCATTTCAGGAGAGCTTGAACTAATCATTTCTCTCTCTAAGCTCGAATTCAACTCTCGGGCCTCTAGGGTTTTCAATCTTTCTATTCAATAAACACCTCAAATTCTACTAAAATACCATCCTAAAGGAGTTCTTGAGGATATTGGAGGATGATCTCAAGAGGTTAGTGAAAAACGATCGAGAACAACCTAGAAGATCACAAGAAGGAGAAGAAGGTAATAGTTTAGGGAAAGACCACTCACTAAAACTAGGTATGTTTCTCGAATATCCATATTTTTCTTTTACATAGAATGTTTATATAGCCTATATGCTTATATTTCATATACATAACATATACAACCTATAATCAAGCAAAAAATATCAAAATCATTTCAAAATCATCAAATCATGTCAACAATGGTTCAAAACCATCAAGAAAATCAAGAACATCCGAGAACACGTGAGGACCAAAAACATCCGAGAACATGTGAGGATTCTGACAAAATATCTATCACACCATGAGTTGTGCATTGTCTTTGTGATTCTCTCATGAACCCATCAAAACCAAACTCTATTAACTGCTTATCACTAACCATATACTGTTAATAACTGACTTTACTTTCTTGAAAAATGTCAAGATCACAACCTGGCACTAAGTCTCCAGGCTCGTGGACTAGCATCTTATACACACACACACACACAACACCGTCGAGACCCTTGTGGCTTAAAATTTGGCATAAAGGGAGGATGTCTATTCTTTCAAGGATATATGTGCATCTTCTTTAGAAATGTTCTCATTTTTCTTAGTTACGAGTAGGACTGGCATGTATACTACATTTTTTTTTTCTTTTTTAACTAACAACTCAAATATAAACATTAATCTTAACAAAACAAATGAGTTAGGTTGCAGTGTTCTTAACAAAATCAAAGAGATTATTCATATATCATCGTATTATTCATGTTTTATCTAATAATTAAAATCAAAACAAAAATCAATCATTTTACAAAAATGAACTACATGTTGATCTGATCCTAGTTATTCACCAAGATATGTAGGTAACTGGTAACGCGTAGATACGTCGCTACTTTCACCGTAAGTGTACGGGTCAAATTTTAGTAAAATTGGAAGAGTAAGGGTTGTCGTATCTACAAGGATTGGTTGAGATTATCGCGGAGTACCGTAATTATCATAACCTAACTTTATCTAGACGACATAAATTATAGATTTTATAATAATTAATAAACTAAACTAATTAACTAATTAAACTAATTATAATATAATACTATATTGAGACATTTAGGGGAATAGATTATCTAGGGATTAACTTCGTTTACAAAAATGTGTTTGGTTTCATTTAGTTAACAATAACAGTATTCGACCTATCTCACAATCTTTGTATAGTAAACTCATTCACTCCCTCTCCCGAGTGACAAGTGAATGAATATGTGACTTCGCGTTAACGTCGAAGTTCTCCTCTATCATTTTTTATAACACATAGTCACATAAGTCTTGCCCCAACGTTATTGATTGCACACTTTCTAACTCCCTCCTGGGTTATTAGATCGTCGCATTGTGTTTAACCCTAGTCTGAATTCGGGGTTACCTCTCTCAAGTGTCAAATCTAGATTTCTCAATATATCTATGAAAGCATATAAACATGAGAAACCAAAAAACACAATCGAATTAGTGAAGAACAACCGTTAAAGAAACACAACTCAAATAAATGACATTTTCATAAACTATATTAATCCCGTAAATAATCCAAGTTTAGCTTATGGCCATAACCATTTATAGAACAATAAACTAGCTAAACATGCTTAAACCAACTACCAAAGTTAAGAAAATAAATAAAGAAACGATGGAACTTAACTGTATTCCAAAGATTTGCCACTAAAATCGCTCTGAGGTCGTTTCTCCTTCTTTGCTGTGTGTTCTTTTCCTTCGGATTTGGTTGAGCACTTACTAAAACTCTCTCAAATCTATCTATTCTAAGTATGAGCTCTTATGGAGGAATTGGAGAGGAGGGAGGAATACAAAGGGAACAAAATATCTAAAAATATCTAGTTTATAGCTACAAGGGTCATCGCCGCGGCGGTGGGTATGCGAACTATGTTACCACTACGGCGGTGGAAGTAGAGATTTTCCAGTTGTTTCACTGCTGCGATAGTGGATCTCACCACTGCGGCAGTGAGCATTCAAAAAATTTAGGCCCCTCTCTGTATTTTAACCGTCGCGGCAGTGGGCTGCAGGTTCTGAATTTTGTCATTTTTGCTCATTTTCCACTGTTCTTCCACCGCTCCTGATTCGATTTGATCGTTTATGATCCATTTTTATCCCTTTTAACCCCAAACACCTGATTTATTATAAAACAAATAAAAACGTATTAAAATACTATAATAATACTCGAAAACTAACAAGTTTGGTTTGGAAATCGCTAGGTAAATTACACCTATCAAATATCCCCAAAGTTGGAATTTTGCTAGTCCTCGAGCAAAACACTCACACTAAAATAAAAAACAAAACTAAATTAAATTACAAAAACAACCTAAACACAAACAATCTAAACATAACGATATAAGAGTCTTGAATTCTTCTATCGACCAAAATATTTTTCCCTCAACAACCCCCAATGATATCGAGTTCAGGTGCTAAAACACAACATGTGATGTTTTAGAATTTTGACATTCAATAATGGTAAACGTCATTCTAGATCCTTTCAATGTGTGTGTGCGAGACTCAATAATATAACTATCCCACAATCGGATTGGATCATTAACCAACGAAACTCACAACTTAAACCATAAATGATTAGGATATCTATACGCTTGATTGGGTTCCACTCTCCACAAATGTAAGCTTGGAAGTTCAAAAAGATCAAAAGGTCTTGGTTCGATTTTGAAACAATGGCCAAGGGTATATCGGGAATATAAAACAGGTTAACGTTGTTAACTTAACGATACGTAAGGCACAATGCTTGGCACAAAATCACTCTCGAACCCTCGTAGATAAATTGGAAACAACTCTAAATATACATTTAAGACTGACATACTCACTTGTTAAAAGAAACGGAATTTAACTATATTTACATATGTTTTTTTTTTGTTTTTTTTTAAAGGAACCACACCCCCAAACTTATTCAATTTTTTCTTTTTTCACGGTTGTGGTTAAAACGAAAGAAAAATGACAAGTGAGTACTTGATTACCGAACTAATTAAAAGTCCGCCCTAAACCCAACTGCTCACTTCAAGTAGCATAACGAATGCTAACTTGATTCACTCAAATTATGCCTTCGGATCAGCGATATAGGTTTGGAAAGAAGTTTTATCGGCCATGGTATTTGTTATGTGTTCAAAATGGAAACGGTTTATTGGCTTCGACAGGGTAACGAGGGATAAACATATAACATAGTAGGTTTAAAAGGCTCAAGCGAATCAAATGAATGCCTAAATCACATCTCCTGAACAATCTCATCTAGGATTTCGCCTCAAGCTTTCCCTCAATCAGGTTCTAGAATCCTTAAATTGTCATGAGTTTAGCTAATGGATAATTATTCTCAAATCAATTGAATAACTATACATTGAGTCTTTGTGCTCGTGAAAATTACGATCCACAATAACTTTTACCAAAATGCATTGTCAAGCACACTAAACACACATAAATAGGCATTACCCTTGACCTCAAAAAATAACAAGGGGGTAATATCATCATCCGGTGATGACCCAGATGAACACAAAACTCAGCATGAAACAACAACAACACATAAAAACACATTCTATACTAAACAAACATGCACACAATAAAAAAATTAAAATATACTAACATACTAACATACTACATACTACACATCACACCAAACTTAAAACGAACAGTGTTCGAAACAACCCATCAGCAATCCCAATGAAAGTATAAAGCATGATAACGAAGACAGGGGTTTAGAACATGTACCTGGGAGGTGAGACGATCTCACCTTTGAATTAAGTCAGTGGAGATGGATCTAATTTAGTTATGACTTGGGTTGCCTCCCATGAAACGCCTGATTTAAGGTCATCAGCTTGACACGGAGAACGACTCGTCAAAGAGCAGCTTCTGCCCATAGTAAGTGTCATACAACACTACATACGGGTCTTAATTTTGTACGTCCTCAAGACTGGAGAGATTTGGCTCTGCTCGACTCAATCTTTCAACTCGATTCTTCTTCAGATTTTGTGCTTGGGGAGCTTGAATGTACTGAGCTTGAAACGGGATAGAATAGGTGAGCCACATCGAATCATCGTAGATGTGATAGTCATGGCTCAAGGGTGGCATTACTAAATGGAATTCAAATGGTGAAAACTCACAACGATTAATATGTCACATCCTACCCTGGATACCCAACCCAATGGGGCCGGTGTGAGAACGACACATCTCATCCGAAAATGACAAACACTATAGAAAATAACTTACACATAAAAATATTATTTACTAAGGCCAACAAAAAAAAACATATACCTCATCTATTGGGAACTCTCTTGACCTTACAACAAAAAATATAACTTCATTTTAAACAACTAACATATACAACCCAAAACATAAATCATTGTCGAGATACTCCCTCGCTACGGCCTTTCCGGATTCGACCTACTGCCAGTAGGGGACAAAAGTTTCTCTACAGTACCTGCGAGTGTACTACCTTCTTAGTAATTTAAAACACATTTTTAAAATAATAATACATTTTCAAAACCTTTAAAGGGATCAAGCGTAAATATAAGAATACCATAGCATAAACATCTCTTCATAAAATAATCAGTAAAAATAAATCAATGAATATATATAAATTTCATTCCAATCCATTCAGTGTAAAACCATACCAATCACCATATACAATAAATCGGCAATCTTAGTAAAACACCATATTTCAAAATTTACATCTTACCTACATACACACCGGTTAAACCATAGTGATCGTTTTAACCTTACGATCAGGAGTTGCAATGGTTCCGTAACTATCCGTAGAATATGTCTTCCTAGCGGACCTAACTGCGCAGATCACCGCCTACCGTACGTCTCCTGAGGCCATAATATAATTCACCACATAATATCAATCACCACCTGCCGGACCACCCTCCGGACAGGACACAATATGAATCACCACCTGCCGGACCACCCTCCGAACATGACATAAACTATGGCATAGTCCAACCAACAACACAAATCAAAGCAATAACACCATTTGCCGAAGCAGATACTCACCATCGTCAAATCAATTATTGTTAATTTCCAACAAATTATTTATAAAATCTTTCTTTTTAGAACCCAAACAATTCAACGAAAATTCATTTAATCAACTCATCCAAAACCTGCTCGATCCACAACATTTATAAAATCACGCAGTTTAAGTAAACACCTAGGTCATCATATATGTACATAGAAAAATATTTTAGTAAGAAGACAGTACACTCACCTGAAAATTCGCACTTGCAAGCTCCCCTGACTCCCTGCTACTAAGTCTCCGAAAATTGTGAACCTATTTGTGACAGGACCTAAATTAATAGAGTAGCGAAAATGAACTTAATCGTGCGATCCAAGCCCTACGTTCATTAATTTCCCATTCCCCACGTTTTGTTATATGAAGATATGATTTCGCGTGTTTTTTTGTGTTATTAAAGTTTTCATATAAACAGTCTCCTTATTTATTTTCTTCATTTGATATATTAAGGCTAGAAAACTAATTTAGTAAATCATAAAAACTAATAAGAGACGTTACCTAGTTTGGAACGGTTGTCGATACTCTTAGAAATTCCTTAGGATGTGATTCTGCTCCCCACCGCCTAAGCGAAAACACACTGCCTAGGCGAACAGGCGATTTCTTGCTCTCTGATCTTTTACCGCCTAAGCGAACTTCCATCGCCTAGGCGAACACGCAATTTCTTGCTCTCTGATCTTTTACCACCTAAGCGAACTTCCACCGCCTAGGCGAAACTTCCTTCGTCCCTAACAGAACAGAGCAGAATAGACCAGCCCTTAATCCCTTCGCATCACCTGCTCCGGCCACTAAATTCACCACTCCACCTCCACGATCAACCATCCCAAATTTACAACTGACACTACCAACCTCATTCCCTTCAACCCAACTAAAACACACACTAAAACAACACCCCAACCCCACCGTTGCAACCCAAAACAGCAAAACAGAGCACACACACTTCAAACACACATACCAGCTTCCATAGGACCCAAAAAAATGTCACACTTACATAATCCAACCACCAAGACGACCATCAACCCTGAGAAAACACCCTGAACCATCACCGGTGATCTCCGACAGCTTCTCCAATGGCTTCTACTCCTTCATTCTTTTCTCTCTTTCTCTCTTTCTCTTGGTTTTTCTTTTAGAATAAATGTGATCCTTGATTACCACGTTTATGTATATATATAGATGAATTTGTGGAGTAAACAAAGCCATGTTGCCACTTCCTCTCTCTCTCTCCCATCCCTCCCGTCGTGATCGCAGGGCACAAACACACATGCATAATTTTATACATATATATATATATATATATATATATATATATAATAAATAAATAAGATCATTTACATTCACAGCCATTAGATGTCTCTAGATATTCGTAGTCGTTAGATCAAACTTATCAACAATATCCATTTTTACTAGCATTTATGACTTACCTTTTACTTTTTAGACACTTACCATCAACATTGTCCATCTCAATTCATGTGCCTTGCATTGACTTCAATGTACATGAATAGCTTTCGCGGCTTCTTCTCATCTCATCTTTGACGGCATCTCTTTCCCATCCGTCGCCTCCATAATCGTCGTTTCCTCAGCTTCCTCCCCCTGTGCCTTCAGATCTGAGTAGTTCCTCTCTCTCTCTCCACGCCATGCCACGCCATCGCCTCTGCCATCGTCGAAGACATTGATGAAGAAATGGTTGATTTTGATATATATATATATGTTGCCTCCATAATCATCGCTTCCACGGCTTTCTCCCCCTGTGCCTTCAGATCTGAGTAGTTCCTCTCTCTCTCTCCACGCCACGCCACCGCCTCTGCCATCGCCGAAGACATTGACGAAGAAATGGTTGATTTTGATTTTCTTTTTTATATTGCTGATTTTGATATATATATTTATTTATTTATTTTGCTGAAGCTTTTATGGCCGAATTATTTTCCCCAAAATTTATGGGTGTGATTTGGTCTTAATTTCCCAGATTTAGCGAAGGTTCGAAGGTAATAGGCAGTCTCTATTTGTTTCGTCGGTCTTGCCCTTGCCATCGCAACCCTAGAAGATCTGTTTGATGTTGTTGCTCTAGATTCTTCATTCCTTTGCTCCACCAGTTCGTTGCTGCTGCTCTAGAATCTAGCCTGTTCATTGCTCTGCTCCTCCAGTTCGTTGTTGATCAAAACCTCAGGTATGTGTTTTATTTGTTGCTACTGTTATTGTTTATTTATTTAATTGTTTAGGTTAATCTTCTAGGGTTAACTATTTTCGCGGCTCTTTCTCTCACTCACTATCATAATGTTCAGTCCACTCTCTTCCTTGCTCCATTCGGTGTCGCATCGCTCTGTCTATCCTCCCAAATCCCTCTCCGTCATCATTCCACATACCTACAAATCCAAGTCCCCATGGTCGGCCTCTCCTCACACACCTAGATTGCTACTCCTTCACCAACAGTTCCTCATCTCCCTTTCATACCCAATTCTTATTTATGTAGGATTCGTTCAGTGTCACCATTGTTGTTGTAGTTTATTTTTTAATTTTTTTTTTCTGTTAATGGTGCTCATGAAATTTGTGTATATCACAGATCGTTAATTGATGTTCCATGAAATTTTTCAGAATCTGTTATATGGATTGTGTTCCCATAAATTTATTCCTATTTTGTGTACTTTTTTTTTCCATGGAGGAAACTTAGTTTTTCACCCACCTACTGTTTCTGCTCAGTTTCCATTGCCCATGCCTCATTGGTGGCCGGTCTTTAGCATCTTTCAACTTTGCCAAATTCCAATAAGATCTCTATTCTTGGCTCTCAATTTTTTGCCTTGAGTTTTTGGTGATGTAATGGGAACAATAAGATTTTTTTCCTTTAAGGTTCCTACTTTTATGATGCAAGTTTCGGTGATGTGATAGGTATAAGATTTTTCTCACCTCCTAGCACAGTTTTTATTCTGTGTTTTGTTCTTTATTTTACATCTGAAAATATTATTTTTGAAATTTATGTTATAGGAATCCAAAAAAGGGAGCCAAAAACCAAAAACAGATACTTAGAACATTCATCGTTATCTCGCTCTCCCAAAATCGACCCCCAACCATTGACTCCCTCTTCTCTTAAGCCCTAATTTTTTTATTTTTTTTCCCAGGCACACTCAACATGTTTCTAAGGTATGTTATTGAATCTTATTTCTACTTATATATGTTATTGAATCTTATTTTTGTTCCTTTTCCTGTTAATGTTCCTTTCTATATTCCAATTGTGGATTTTGGATTTTCCAGGGATATAATGAAGGTATGTAGGATGCGGATTTTGGATTTTCTAAGGTTACAATGGTATTTTAAGGCCGTGTTTATATGTTTTTTTTTTTTCTGTTTTTACTTTCGAAAAACTTGGAAAAGAAAATGAAAAAATTTATCACATCAAAATATTCAAATTTATCACATCAAAATATTCAAATTTATCACATCAAAATACTCAAATGAAGGCTTTGCATTTTCATTTAGTCAAATATATCACATCCCCCTCCCCCCGCCGTTTTTTTTTTCTCTCTCTATTATCTCACTCTCACTCTCTCACCCGTCTTTCTCCATCGATATCACCATCCCCCATACGATGCCAGTGGTTCGCTGAATCACCATCGTTCTATCGCTAATGCCATCTCCATCTACATTTGGAGCCCTCCTCTTTGAAGGCCGCCAGATCTGGCCTCCTCTTCGAAGGCCGCCGTTGCCGCCGCCACCACTACCACCGGACTCCTTCACCGTCGTCATTGAAGCCTAAATAGAAAGAAAGCAACAAAGCTCAGAGAGCAGATCACCAAGCAACAGCAGGTATGAATTCTTCTCTCTCTCTCACACACATACACACACACACACACACACAGAGGCGGACAAGCCCTAATTCAATTCACCGAGTTGTAGATCAAAAACAGTTGTTGTTTCTTCATCTTTAGAATGCATCTATCCGGTATTCAGTTAGTTCTATCCATCGTTGACTCTGATTGTATCTTTTCGTCTTCAATTTTGTGTGCATGGATTGTATACTGTGTTCGTACTTCAATAATGCTCTGGCCATTACTGTAATCAATTCTGTGGAAAAGTGTTTGATCTGTTCATCTTATAGTTTGATCCAAGTTTTGAGATATTAAATTGTATCTTTGTGAATGCTACCTATACTGTTACCGAATTAAACGGAGCTAATTAGGCTATTGATAAATCTATTTAATCAATCTATCTGTAACCTTCTTCTGTGCTATTTGCCGCTGATTATCCCTCTTCCCCCTTCTTTTCTCAATGTCATGATAGGCCGTTCTCAAGCAGTTTGATGCTGGACTTGGAGGTCGGGAAAATGCTGTTACAGATGAAGTAGAATTGCAGAACCATCAGATACTAGAGAAACTTTACATTTCAACTCGAGCAGCCAAGGTATTGAACCATTCTCTTGAAGTGTGTTTGGATATGGAATTACATTGTTTCATTTGCAAATCCGTTGTTTGAGTAAATATTTCGAAATTCAATTTTTATTGATTTAATGTCATTTTACAGCAGCCCCACCTCCCAAAATCCAAGGAATTTTCAAGTTCCTATCGGAAGTAGCCAAACAAGAAATTTTAACTTATGAATTTCAAAGATCCCATAACAGAATCAAATCTTCTCCCAAAATACTTCACCAAATCACCTAAAATAATATGAATTTCTAACTATAATTTTCTATATGTGTTTACTAATTATTGTTTTTTTAAATAGTTTTTTTTCCCCAGAGGCTCAAGGTGAAACATGCTAGCGCATTGGTACGATTATCTCTCTCTCTCTTTTTAACTCTCCTCCGCCATCTCCCTTGAAACCCTAACACTATTCTCCTTGAAATTGATATTTGTTTCTTATTTAGGAAATAATAGCTTCCAAGCTGAGCTTGATTTGGCTAAATCCAAGTTCGATTTCTCTATATTTGTGTTAAATTTCACCTCAGCCACCGTGATTTGTGGTCCTTTGTTCAGCTTTGATTGACCTTGCTGATCTGTATCTGTAATCTTTTTTAAATTTCACCTCAGCTTTGATTTAAACTATTTTGATTTCGTTTGGAGAGCTATTCTCTTTGTATACATGGAATCCTCCCTTATCTGATTTGATTGTGATTTGGCCAAATCTAATTTCGATTTGTCCAGATCTGAACTGAATCTATGTTTTTACTATAGATTTGTTTGATGTGGTTGTAAGTGAACGAAAAGTGCATTGTTTTTATCAAGCTTTAATCAAATAGTTTGCAGGTATGATTTGTTTACTTCTCAACATGTCTTAAAGAAGTGAACATTGACAAGACAAGATACACAGTTAGACAATTTTAGTTTTTTGGTTCTGTCTCTAGAATCATGATTTTCATATCAAATTTGATGGGGCAGAATATAACTGTTCCTATATTTCTGTTTCTATTCCAAGTTTTTTAGAAGTAGATATCGACTTATTTTGTAATTATGTTCTCAAACTTCGGGTTTTTTTGGGATTTTTTTAAAGAAACTTGAAACATAAACAAATATCGAGGAAAATTAATTTATGATTTTTTAGAACAAATTCCCTGGAATTTTAGAGTTTTTATTATGTTGATTGGAATAGTTGAAGAGATATTATAAGTGTTTAATAGAGCTAAAAACTCATCTGCAAGTGGTATGATTTTTGCACAAAAGAAGGGGATGTGAGTATGTATTGTTCAATTTAATTACAACTTCACTTTTTTTTTTTTGGAGGGGAGGGGGCGGGGGGGTTCTTTTTGGTTAGTAACTGTGTTTTTTATTTCTTTAAAGAGTAGTAAAGGTTCTTATGGATGCAAGTAGAACCTAACTTGCAATGTGATTTTTCCAATTCGGTTCATATATATACCCATTGTGATTTTCGTCTTTGAGCTCCTACTTCTCTATCTAATAGTCCTAGAGAGTTGGAAGCCTTAGATGTTTTCTTTCTGTGTGCTATTAGTTTGGTAAATTATATTATTAATTGACGTTTGCTCACTCTCTTTCTCTGACTGCGCTTTTGGATTGCGATTTCTAACTTCCGATTAGCAATTGCATTTTCTGAGATTTATAAATTTCGATTTATTTGGCCATGTATATGTTTGCATCAATTTCTATGTATATTGATTGCTTTCTCCTTACAAGTTTGATTTGGGAATCATCAGGTATGGCAACAAATACGCTCAGATCTTGAAGTCTTGAGACATGTAGATGGATCCCAAACCGCAACCACCATCATCAGGAACAATTAAGGTTCGGCTCTCTCTTTCTCTCCCTTTCCCCATCTGTTTTTCAATTTTGGGTTTGATCGAATTTCAAGAGAAATTTGTGGTTTTAGAGAGAGTGACAGTAATGTTATGTTTCTTCACTGAAGATAAAATCAAATCAATAATACCCGGCGATTAAACAGGAACAAACATTGCTTTTCAAAAGCCTAAAATGAGGAACTAACTATCGATCACCCCTGATCATATCGTTCAAACAACATTTAGTTTTAAAAATTAATTAATTTTTATTGTAATTACTATTTTATCCTTAATAATTTAAAAATAATGAAATAATTAAAAATAAAATTATATAAATATTCCATTAATTGTTTTTTTTATTATATTTATCTTCTTTAAATTTTCACACTAAAATCCTATTCAAAAATTTACACTTTTTTATTTTTAACAAATTAATTAAAAAAAAACTTCTTTTTATCCAAATCTTAATATATATATATATATATATATATATATATATATATATATATATATATATAATGTTTTAAACTTTAAAATTTAAAAATATAAATCGGTCTAGGATTGAACTTCTTAGTTAGTTCTTCATTTTAGGCTTTTGAAAAACAATGTTTGTTCCTGTTTAATCGCCGGGTATTATTGATTTGATTTTATCCTCAGTGAAGAAAAATAACGTTATCAATTTTTGAAATTTATTGGGATATTCACAGCTCACTTCACTGTCACTGTTAGATGTTGTTACTATGTATAACAGGCACGTTTAACTCTTTTTAGATGCTTATGGTTTATTTGGTTATTTGTTTTTAAAATTCTCTTTGGATTTTGTTTTTGTTTCAATTAGAGTTTTTTGAATCTCTTTCTTTGAATTGTTGTTGTATGTTGGTACGTGGAAGTGTAACTTCATAAATGTTTATATATTAGAAAAAATTATGTCAATGTATTTTTTTTGTTATTTAACACCCGTGTCTTCAGGCATGGGTTATACGCTAGTATATATATATCCTTAGTTTAAATACTCTTTCCTCCCCCCCCAAACTTCTAATTTTCTTACCTTTGTCTCTTTAATTTATTTTTTCTTTCAAAATGCACTTAAATGACGCAGAAGCATGAAAACGGGGTCTTACAAATATGTGAATCTCTATTGTAAATCCACACTTGGATTGTAGCATCTTCATGATCATCTTCGATCTCACTCAAATAACTTATGCTTACTTTCGGTTCCTCACGATGGCGTTCATATTTGAATGTGATTTGTTCGCCTCTCAGTGCCACCGCATCTAACTCAGCCTCAACATAGCAGATAAGATGACCAATTTGCGTCTGAAGAGACGTTACGGCTGCATCGATGTCGGCGCAAACCGTCTCAATATAATCAAGACGATCCTCGTGCTCGTTGAGCTGGTCATGTGTTTCCCTCAAGAATATCTGAGTCTCCCCTATAACAGTAGCGAGCATTTCCTCCAAGGCGGGGGAAGACTCTACATCTTGAATCGGAGTGTCAATCCATGGAGCCGTGGTGTTAGAAAATCCACCAAGCTTTGGTGACTAGGTGAATAATTCCAAGTCTGATAATCGAAGTCTGCCAATTCTTCCAACGACCAAAGGGCTTCGTCTACAGTTAGGTCACAGAAAAAGTTGGTACCGTTTCCTCCTTCCACCCACGTTCTGGTTGCGGCTTGTAACCCATCAAGGAAATTCAAAAGTTGACACTCCCTCGGGAAATCATGGTTCAAAAACCAGAATAACAATTCCCTATATCGATCCCAAGCACAGTAAAACGGCTCGAAATCTCGTTAAAAGAAATGCAAAAGCACTGGTTGATCTAACATCGTCAAATACCCTACAAGAAAAACAAAAAACAAAACAACAAAGAAAAAATTAAAAACAAAAGAAAAGCGTAAATTAAAATTAAGATATTTACTCAAAATATCAACAATAATCTAAAACACAATCCTCGACAACGGCACCAAAAACTTGGTAGTGCGTAGATACGTTGCTACTTTCACCGCAAGTGTACGGGTCAAGTTTTAGTAAAGTGGGAAGAGTAAGGGTTGTCGTATCCATAGGGATTGGTTGAGATTATCGTTGAGTACCATAATTATTATAACCTAAATTTAGGCAACATAAATTGTAGATTTTATAACAATTAATAAACTAAACAAATTAACTAACTAAACTAATTATACAATAATATTATATTGAGACATTTAGGGGAATAAATTATCTAGGGATTAACTTCATTTACAAAAACATATTTGGTTTCGTTTAGTTAACAATAATGGTATTCGACCTATCCGACAATCTCTGTATCGTAAACTCATTCACACTCTCTCCCAAGTGACAAATGAATGAATATGTGACTTCATGTTAATGCCGAAGTCCCCCTAGCATTTTTTAGAACACAAAGTCACATTATCCTTACCCCAACGTCATTGATTTCACACTTTCTAACTCCCTCCCTAGTTATTAGATCATCGCGTTATATTTAACCCTAGTCTGAATTTGGGGTTACCTCTTCCGAGTGTCAAACCCCAATTTCTCAATATATTTATACAAGCATATAAACATGAAAAACCGGTTAACATAATCGAATTAGTGAAGAACAACCGTTAAAGAAACATAACTCAAACAAACGATATTTTCATAAACTATATTAATCCCATAGATAATCTAAGTTTAGCTCATGGTCATAACCATTTATACAACAATAAAAGAGCTAAACATGCTCAAACCAACTACCAAAGTTAAGAAAATAAAGAAAAAAATTAAGGAACTTATCCATATTCCGAAGATCCGCCGTTAAAATTGCTCCGAGATTGTTTCTTCTTCTTCGCTTTGTGTTCTTCTGCTTCGGATTTGGTTGAGCACTCTCTAAAACTCTCTCAAATCTATTTATTCTAAGTATGAGCTCTTATGGTCAAATTGGAGAGGAAGGAGAAAGATAAAGGGAACGAAATATCTAAAAAATCTACTTTATAGCTGCAGTGGTCATCGATGCGGCGGCTGGTATGTCGATAGTGTCACCGCTGTGGCGTTGGCTGCAACGATGGAAGCAGAGAGCTTCCTATTGTTTCACTACTGCGTCAGTGGATCTCACCACTGCAGTAGTGAGCGATAAGAAGATTTAGGCCCCTCTCTGTATTTTGACCGCCGCGGCGGTGGTTTCACGCTGCGGCTGTGGGCTGCAAGTTTTGAATTTTGTCATTTTTGCTTATTATCCACTGTTCTTCCATCGCTCTTGATCCGATTTGATCTTTATGATCCGTTTTCATCCCTTTTCACCACAAACACCTGATTTATTATAAAACAAATAAAAACGTATTAAAATACTATAATAATACTTGAAAATTAACAAGTTCGGTTTGAAAATACATAGGTAAATTACACCTATCAGTAACCCACTTCTAGGTTCTATCACCTATCAAATAAAAAATAGTTCATCTTAAACAGATAAATTACGTTTTGACCTAGTCCCCCGTGTTAATCGAGATACGTAGGCAACCTTTATATGGTTCGATCATCCAAAAAGACAAAAAATATTTTCATTTAATGTACCTTTATTTATTGTTGGCCACAGTTTAGTAAACCTATACATTCATTCCTTACATAGAAAATGCATAAAAAAGACAAAAATATAAAACTGGGAATTATTTCGTTAAAAAAAACCAAAGAAAATTACTTGGATTTTGTTTAAAAGTGAACATTTATTTATACTAAGGTATTATTTTTGGACAGGTGTCTTAGGGTGCGTAAAACCTTCCCCGAGCATAAATGAGTCCTGAACTTAAAGAAATCTCTGGTACACGACCTTCACAAGTCAAAACATGGGTCATTTCAAAATAAAAAAATGAATTTCTAAAATCTGGATGACCTAACACACCATTTAACCCATGCTAGGTGGAAAATCATTTTCAAACATAAATCTCGGCCCAAATAACGTTTTCAAAACCAATGTATAAAAAATCCCTTAAAACCATTTTAAAAAATGAATGGATTTTGAGGATTTCGAGAAGAAGGAATGAAATATTGTTTTCCTCTTCTTCCCGATCTCTACTTCCTCTACTTTCAATAAAATTCGGGGTGCGTCAGCTGGCGACTCTGCTGGGGACTTTTGAGGGTCAAGCATAGTTGAAGTCTATATTTATATTCACAATTAAATAAAATCCAAGAAATTTGTCTTTGATTTCAAACATAAATAATTTCCTTCATAATAATAATAATAATAATAATAATAATAATAATAATAATATTAATATTAATAATAACAATAATAGTAAATAACGATAGTAATAAATAACAACAACAATAATAATAATAAATTACATACTTTGTTTAATCTTGCATGCATTTACTGTCTTTACATATTTTCATTTACTTTACTGTATTTAAATACTGTATTTACTTTACTATCTTTTAATTTTTGCATTTAATTTTTGTATACTCTCTCCAATGCACGAGCACCATTTTTGCATTGCATATAATGATGAAAAACTCAAGCCGTAACCCTCTTAGGGATAGAGAGGTCGGTTGTAGGGGCTAAAGTAGTACAATTTGATCACGACGACCTGAGCTCTGAAACCCTCAGGATAAAAAGAAGAGTTAGTAGAAGCAAGGTTGGGTGGTTTACCACCTCAAGATCTAGCTATGAAACTCGCCCTGCTCAGATCACCAACCAAAGATGGATGTTCCCTCGGGGAAGACACCGAAGGTTTGAAGATCTGGGAACCAAAACATTCAAGGATGTGTTAGTAGAAAAACCATGAATCACATATAGTGAGCCTAGGATAGAGGATAACCAAAACCCTGTTTTACTTAGGATACTATCTTGGAGAGAAATTTTATTTCTTATCTTGTGTACAATTATCTATGTAATTGTTATACTAGGTAGGCAAAATAAAATTTCTAAGAAAAATAGGGGCATAATAGTCAGTGTAAGAATTCGTGTTCCAGCCACGCATTACTAGCTTGCTCATCGTCAAAAAACATTTTCAAAAAGTCGGAATACAAAGAAAGTTGTGGGAAAAAACAAGAATCCTTATTTCACTTAATATAATAAACCCTCAAATACAAACATCAAATCATAAAAGCCCATTTCACCCGTGATAATGTATTTAAAATTTACTCTAATAAAATCTCAAATACAATTGCCTTTAAATAATGCATGAAAATCATACCCCCGATAAGTAAAAAATAATAGGCTTTACCAAAGAAAGTTGTTATCTAAAGTTCATCCGCTAAGACAACGTGATAGAACCTACTTCGATTGTGCAAAAACAAGCGAAGCTTACCAAGACACAAGAAAGTGTCATTACATAGTCGTATCAAGACTGTGTAATCCAACAGTAAATATACCCCGAGTCATATTTCCCTAGGAGATACATGTCATGTCCTAAGAATAGTGTCCTTTCTATAAATTTTATACAGTAGGAATTAGGCACCATTAGGAAGACATTTTGTTTATGCTCAAAATGCCTTAAGCTAGTCAAAAAATTTCTTGATAGGAAGCAACCTAAGGTTTACCAGTCAGATTGTCAAGATTAATCTACCTAAGTAAGACATCAAGAAATCAAAGGTATTTTAGACCCTTCATCCAGCCCTTAGAATGATGATCCACGTTTTGAGGAAGAAAAATGATAGTTCTGCCATTATGTCCTAGGAGCAATCATTTATCTTTTGAGGGAAAAAAGAGAGATAATTTTGCCATTAAGTCCTTTGAGCAATAAACCACATTTCGAGTAGAAAAAAAGGGCAATTCGGCTATTAAGTCCGAGAAAAGATGACTGGAGATCCCAGCCTAACCAAAAGAAATGACGTTGAGGACATGAATCTCCTCGGCTAAGACAAGTTCCATGAAGATCCACCCCTTCCACTTTTACCTGAGGAAGAAGGGTTGGAGATACCCACCAAATAACTGGAAATTTCCTAACATCAGGAAGAGACAACACGACAGCCTTTAGCTAAAAATCTCCTAAAGAAGATTAACAGGTTTTCTGACTAAAACCCATTAACCCAGAGCGGGCGACTCAAGTTTCCTAGCTAGGAAACCGACTGACTCCGTGAATACTCATCCCTAGAACTTGCTATGTAGTAATTTCGGGCACCAACCCCCAAAGAGCTAACCGTCTCTGCATGTTTCATCATTTTTTTCCAAGTCATCCAAATTTGTTCATTTTGAAAATGGTTTTTTAAGGGGTTTTCTTAGGCATCGGTTTTGATAAACTTCTTGGGCTAGGATTTTATATTAAAAATGGAATCACCAACTAGCAGGGGGTTAAATGGTGTGCTAGGTCACTGGGATTTTGGAAATTCTTTTTTCCTTTCGAAATGCCCTGTGTTTTGACATCCAAAGGTCTGTGTACCAGAGATATTCTTTAAGTTCAGAATTTAGTCACGCTTGAAGAAGGTTTTACGCAACCTAAGACACCCGTCCGTAAATAGTACCTTAGTCTAAATAGATATTCATTGTTAAACATATCCAAGTAGTTTTCTTTGATTACTTAAACAATAAAAATTTTCTTTAAAAAAAGAAAAAAGTTTTTCATCTTTTTATGGTATTTTACATGATATAATGATAAGAAAGCAAACATTACAGCTAATACTAGTCAGCGATGCCCAATAATAGTTTATATAAATAGAAATGAAAATATGCAAACTATATGAAATGCAAACTAAGACTAATTTATTGGGATATGCAACCGAATCCGCGCGTGCGTTGCCTAAGTATCTCGAATTTATGAGAATCAGGTCTTCACGCAGTTCATTTATGTTAGGCTAAAGGATATAATTTGTGTTATTAAAAGTGTGACCGAATCTTTATGGGTTGTATTGGCCCAGTGAGCTACCCAAGAGGGGGTGAATTGGGTAGTATCAAAAATATCAGAGTTTATAACACTTCAAAAAATTCAAACAATTAATTTTATCCTAAAATTAATTATTATCTTTATAGAAATTGATATGTGTTATCAACTAGATGCGCACCAAACAACAATATAAGTAAAATAAATAAGGCAACACACCACGATATATCCTAGTTCACCAAGCTACTCTTGGCTAATAAAGTCCTCTGAGCCCCACGGAGATTCGCACCCACTAATCACTAAGATTCCTTTAAATAGGTAGAAACCAAACCTTTATACAATGATTCTTTTCACAAGCTCAGAATCAACCTTTACAAATTCCATTTCCTAGGCTCAAGAATAACCTCTTTTTTTTCCTAGGCTCAAGAATAACCTCTACGTTTTACAGGCTCAAGAATAACCTAATTCTTTTTGTACCTTAGGATAAAGAATCAAAATCTCATAGAAACACTCTAACTATCATTTTCCCAAGTAAGGATGGAACCTTTACAAATCACTCACAATTAATTCTATAAAGGAAGAATTAACACCTCAATCTCTTTACTGAAAGAGATTGAAACCAAACTACCCCTGATTAGATACTCCCAATAGTACCTAATACGCACACAACTCACCAATTACAAGAAATTGATAAGTTCTTCTCACTCAGAGCTTCTACCACCTCAAATTAATTAAGCTCGATTAATGTCCTAATAATTACTAGTGATTGAATTAAGTGATGAAACAAAAATCTGATTATAAAAAATAATGTGGGTGGCACAAAATTGAGAACGTAATCAGATTATCTTACAAATCATTTTAAAAGAATTTTTATTCTTTTAAAGTTCAAAAACGATTTCTCGTACAATCAATTGACCAAGCAAGTAATGATAGCAATAGACTCAATTAAGAATATGCTTGGAACACTTTCACCAAAAATCAGATTATGATAAATATGAATAGCATACAAATAAGTATGTGATCAGATTTTTCCCCAAAAATCGTTTTAAAATATTTTAATGTGATTTAAAGTTAAGAAAATGATTTTTTCAAGATCTTATCAACCAAGCAAATAAAGAAAAATAAATATGCAGTAAAGATTAATAGCTTGGAAACATCTCACCTGGATAACACCAAAGAATTATAGATTAAAACTCTAGACAGCTCAACTAAGTGACGCTTACACAATGAGTGCTTTAACTCAAGAACTCCTCAATAATTTATCTCACAATTTGATCTCTCAAAATAAAATCCAAATGATGACTCTTATAAAAGCTTATGAACTGAATAGTTCTTGATATTTTTTTTTTATTTTTTTTTTTATTTTTTTTATCATGTGAAATCCATAGGTCTATTTATAGCTACTTGAAACAAGCCCTATAACGGCTAGTTTCCACAAGATAAGTGTCTAAAAAGCACCTATAGACCCCATATATTGATTCATTTCATTTTAGGTATATTTGAATTAATTATGGCTTTCAAAACGTTCCAATTAGTCCCTCAAATATTTCTCAAACTTAAATCAATAGGATAGAAAGAATTAAATGTACCCATTTGAGAAATACTTAAAATATATATACCATATCAATATGGATATTTGAATTGGTGTATCATATATTTAAAATCTCTCAATCAAGTAAACAAATAAATGCTAGTTAATAGCTAGTATTTAAATCAAAATCCACAAAATCCTCAAAATCCGAAACTGGCCATCAGTCGACCGCCCAATTCAGGATGTAGCCAAGCCAAAATTACATCGTCATAAGTCAACTTACCTGATGACCTAGAGATATAGATAGTTTATCTTTTAAGCATAAGTTGACCTACTTGTCGATTGGGAGATTCAGAGACTTCTTCTTTTAAGCACAAGTTGACTTACTTGTTGACTACCCATGCTGAAACTCTTCTCCTTAATTATTTTCTTTGATATTTTCACCTCTTTAACTGATTTCTTTTCTCAGTTAGCTCTACTAAAATCTTAAAATCAATCTTAATCAATTATATTTATTTCTTTTTCAATTACACATGAGAAAATAATTTCACTAATTAGGATCCTATCAAAACACACATAAACATAAAATCATTTTGTGTCGTGTGTGATCCTTATCGGGATACATTAAGAGTAAAAATAGATTAGAGTTGTTTTCAGCTAAATTCTTTGAAATCTTCAATCTCTTAGTATTCGTCTATGTATCCTTCATAATTTCTTTATGATGTTATATTCTCTACATTGTCTATGCGTCCTTTACAATTACTTCATGATGTAGTCTAAAACTCTTTAAACTAAAACACTCAATCAACATATTATTTCCACCAAAAACATTAATATTTAATTGTTCATCAAAATCTTAGGATCTATAGGTTGCCTACGTCCTTTGGGTGGTTACTAAAGATCAGGTCGAACGTAGTTTATTCTAGTTAAGGTAAAAACTAATTTTTGTTGTTTAAGGTGACTAAACCCATACAATGAGTTGCCTACGTACTTTGGGTGGTTACCAAAGATCAGGTCAAACATAATTCATCCTTTTTTAAGTCGAAAGTTGGGTTGGTTTTAGTTGATTTACATTGATTATTTAGTTGATTTTAGTAGTGAACAACCTGAATCACAACCTTAGCTAGTTATTATTAATTGTTTTTAAAGTTATGAACAACATGAATCACAACATTGATCATGTTTATTATTAGTTGCTTTTTAAGTTGTGAATAACCTGAATCATAACATGATATATATATATATATATATATATATATATATATATATATATATATAACCTCTTTGATTTTGTCAAGAACACCTTGACCAAACTCTTTTGTTTTGGTTAGTTAGTGTTAGTGTGTGAGTTATTAGCTTAAAAAATGAAGAGAAATACCATATATTTATGTCAGTCCTACTCGCAACTAAGGAAAATGAGAAAAAATTTGAAGAAGAATCACACATATCCCCGAAAGAATAAAAGCACTCCCTTTATCCCGAGTTCTTAGCCACAAGGCTCTGTCGGTGTAGAGAGTGTGTGTGTGTATATAAATACATATGTATAGGTTCCTGTCCACAAGACAACCTAGCTGTGATCTTGACATTTAGCATAATGTAAATCCGGTTATTAATAGTTATATAGTTAATATTAACAGTTAGTAAAGAGTCGATGTAAATGATGGTGTGATTGTAGTTTTGTTTGAATCTTCACATGTTCTTGGAAGATTTGGGTCCTCACATGTTCTCGGACGTTCTTGAGATGCTTGGAATTATTTTGTATGATTTGAACATGGCTTGGTTGTTATAACAAGAAAGTGTTTGTTTGGTTATTATGACATAAATTAAGTGTTCATTTGGTTGTTTTATGGGTTTTATGTGTTATGTACATGAAATTAAAGTGTGTTAACTACATGATTATGCTATGTAGAAGCAACATACACAAGATTAAACAAAGGTCAAAGGGGTTTGGAAGAAACATACCTACTCAGGGGATGTGGTCTTTCCTAAGTGATTACCTCATTTTCTTCCTTGATCTTTCTAGTTGATTGATTGGTTGAAATAACCTATCTACTTCTAAGCCAGATTTGGTAGTTTTTGAGTGAATTAGTAATATTTAATTGTGTTTTTGTTAGTTTTTATATAATTAAGGTGTAGGGATGCAAATAAGCGACAAACAAGCAAAACCGGTGAAGAAATGATGAAGAAACAAGGTTTCAAGATCACAAGACCCACCGCCGCAATGGTAAGAATGCAAAGAATGGGTTTTTCAGCACAAAGTCCCACCGCCGCAGCGGAAGGCCACTGCCGTAGCGGTGAAAGATAAGAGAGTTAAGATTTTGGCCCACCACTACAGCGTGATCTCACCACTACAGCAGTGAGCTAACCGACTATGGCAATAAATCCCACCGCCGCGGCGGTAAATCCCACCACCGCAGCGGTTAGCTGTGTACAGCAAAATAGATATTTTTAGATATTTTGAAGCCTTACACCTATAAATACCCATTCTCCCACTTCCATTGGAGATCTCTTGGACACTTGAACGTCCCTAACCCTTTGGAAATGATCCTTAACCATTCTTCAAGAGCTCAAAGAGGATATTCATCATCTGGATAAGAGAAAATATTGGCGGACCGATCTTTGGCGACAGTAGATCACTCCACTTTAAGATTTGATATTTCTCTATTTGTTTCTCTCTTTGTAATTTAATGTTTTATTGTAAATGATGATGAATCCCTCTTGGTTTAATGTTCTAATGTCCAAGATCATGTTAGATTAGATAAATATTAGCTAGGGATCGATGTAGTTGTGTAAATACTAGTTTGATTTAATATATATTTCTTTAACGGTTGTTTTTTTAATTCCGATTGTGTTTATAATTTTAAGACAAATTTAGTATATTTGTTAAGGTATTAGGATTGGATTTGATAATGAATGGTTTGACACTCAGAAGAGGTAACCCTGGATTCGAACTAGGTTAAACACAACATGACGATCTAATGACCCGGGAGGGAGTTAGTAAGTGTGTAATCGATGACGTTGGGGCAAGACTCACGTGACCTAGCATCGTTAAGACATTGAGGGGGACGTTTTCATTGACACAAAGTCATGTATTCACTCGTCTTACACTCGGGAGAGGTGGTGAGTGAGTTTATGAATCGAGATTGTCGGATACCTAAACTCCGTTATTGTTAACTAAATGAAATCAAACATGTATTAAGTGAATGAAATAAATCCCTAGGTAATCAACTTAGTTAGGATTAACCCACTAATTATTGTTTAATTTAGTTTTAATTAGTTTAATTTAATATAATTCTTTAACCGTCTGGATAATAGGAGACTATGCAAATTACGGTATTTAATTATTCACACCGTCCCTGTAGAATGATATCCGATCTTAAAGATCCACTATATTAAAACTGGACATCATATACTTGCGAGTAGTCAATATGCGAGCATAAAAACATCGTCGTATAAGTTTTTGGCGCCGTTGCCAGGGATGGTATTTTGAATTAGTTGATATTGCGACTAAGTGGTTGAATATTAATCCTGACAATTATTTTGTTTTATTTTCTTTTAAATTATTTTTTTAATTGGTTTCATTAGTTGTGATCACACAGTGCATGCAACGATAAGAAGTTTGGAATGCTTGACTCTTGATCCCGAGATCGAGTGTGCGTTGAAAAGGATAAGGTGAGAAAGGAGAATCCAACTTCAATACTATGAATCAAGATCCAACAGAGCATTCTATTCCAAATTCCTTGTCTGTGAGGGATTTTGGTGAAAAATGCTCAACCAAGTCTAGCTAGGGACGTTAAATCAAGCAAATCACATTTTTTTATATGAAATCGAGGGTATCAAGTTCTACCCAATTTTTGCTAATTTTTTTTTTTTGGAGGTCGGATTGGTCTCAGATCGTTTTTGGAGGAGACTTAAGGAGTGGGGATAATCGGGGATGTGTTTTGCACTTAAATACATTGAACAAGTGAAATGGAAACGCATGGAGTGGACCCTTTGTGTGAAAACTTGAAGAAAAAATGAAAATCTAGCAACAGGCTCACCGCCTAGGCCATGAACGCACTGCCAAAGCAGTGAAAATGCAGGATATCAGGTTTTCAGCATGAGTGCCTCACGGCCGTGGCAGTAAAACAACAGAGTATTATGTTTTAAAAGGACGCTTCACCGCCGAGGTGGTAATTCCCACCGCCACGGTGGTGAGACCTCTGTTTGATTAAATCCATCCTGCTATTACAAAAACACCACAACCAATTTAAAAAACTCCAAAATCTCTCTATTCCCATACTTCCAAACCGTATCAAACCCTCAAATTCATCATTCCATTTACAAAATTTCTAATTTCCACCGCAAAACATCGTCCAAAAATCAGATTTCCACTCCATTTTTTAAAACCTAGGGTTTAAGATCGAACGGAGCATTTCTTCCATTTTCAATCGTTTGGATCGAAATCTTTCAACAAGAAACAAGACTAAGAGAGTTGCTTCAATGAAGGAAAGGGGTGAAGGTTCGAGTTCTCGAACCGAAGGTGCCATCACGGACTACTATTCCACACGCTTTGTGTCCAAGCAAGCGGAGGAACATTTCCACCAATTTGAGCGTAAGAGAACTTGTATCCAACAAAGGGGATTTGGACCATTAAATAATCTCCCAGAAAAATTTTAAGATGTCATTCGAAGCTGCGGTTGGGAACGGTTATGCATATCACCTCCCCAAGGCGATGGGGCCCTATGCGAGAGTTTTATGCCAATGTCACTAAAGTAGTTGACTGCTGAACAAGTGTTCGCACTCGCCCCATCTCTTTTAGTCCAGAGTTTATCAATGAAGTCTTGGGATTGGTGGCCCTAGGACCACCCACTAACGAACCTTATGGGGGCTGAGACCTGAGCTTGGATACAGTAATCAGAGACATTACTTCCAGCAATATCCAGTGGACACACATTGGGCTGGGTCTTGCCAAATTCTTGGCAAACTTTCTCAATCCAATCCCTAAGATATGGCACCATTTTATATGTGGAAGTCCTCTCTCGACGTCTCACTTCTCAGACGTCTCTAAAGACTGGGCCATGGTGCTATATTCGATCCAGACCAGAAAACTGATCAATGTTGGCAACTTGATCTACTCTTTAATTCTCCATGCAATCAACACGATGAAGGTTGATCTCCCATTTCCATCACTCTTGACCGACTTATTCCGACGAGCCAGTGTCTCGGTGACAGGGGATAGCCTTTGGCCCCCTAAAACTCTGCTCGATCAAGCAATGATTAACAGATTGAGGAAAGGCAGAGCCTAAGGCCCCGGCTACGCCAGAAGCAGAGAAAGAAGATGGCTCGACAGAGGAAGACGTAGGGCCATCTGAGGCGCCAATGCCTGAAGCCCTAGCCGCCAATCAAATTGGACGCATCAAAGTATCCAAGATCTACAGACGAAACTTGGAGTTCTTTGACTCGACCAGTATAAAATTCACAATGACATTACTGTAATCCAGATTTTCTCGGATTAGTACACGTGGCAGCAAGAT